>ML661337.1:1060955-1563386 GCA_007570785.1 Antilocapra americana | reverse complement strand
TGTGTGTGTGTGTGTGTGTGTGTGTGTGTGTGTGTGTGTGTGTTAGTCACTCAGTTGTGTCTGACTCTATGTGATCCCATGGACTGTAGAGCACCAGGCTCCTCTGTCCATGGAATTCTCCAGGCAAGAATACTGGAGTGGGTTACCATTTCCCCGTCCAGGGGTCAGGATATATAGAAGTCTGCAAATTCATGCAAATGTAACTTGTATGTGAATGAGAATATTCAATAGCTAGCATCATCTTTATTAGAATAATGTGCTGGCATCTAATGAGTCACATTCACCTTCCTGGAATTCAAATTCAAACCAAGGGAGCCTATCAAACCTATTTCTGGAGGGCAAACTATTTCTGGAGGGTAGTGGTTCTCAGACTTAAGGGTGCATCAGAATCATCTGGAAGACTTAAAATACAGATTGCTGGCCTCTTCCTCCAGAGTATGTAATTCAGTAGGTCTGGGCCAGAGGGTATAAGAATTCACATTTCTAACACGTTCCCAGATGGTGCTGATTCTACTGTGAACTACTGTCCTAAGTAACGTTGGGTATCCAGTGGAAGTTAATGTGAATGTACATGACATTATTTCTCAGTTTTAAACAAGTCTAAATGCAATTAACTAACACATAGTAGTAGACCACCTAGATAGTGCATTTTTTAGAACTTCAGTCAATGCTTCCATGTGCGTGGTGCTCCACTTAATAATATGTATTCAATTTAACTAATCATGACCCATACCCTGAGGATGTTTCAACTTCTTGAGGCCAGGGATCATGTTTTATACCAGATTTTGCTCTCATCGTACCCAGTCCAGAGGTCAACAAACATCCATCGAATACCTACTGTGCTTTATGAACTAGATATAAGTTGTAAGTGCAGAAATTATTAATGGGCTTGTGGCCTCACAGGAGATACTAACACATTAAGATATTATTTTAGTGTTACATGGTGACTAGTTAGATCATTCATATGAGAGCACACTGATGAAGACCCTTAGCCAAACTCAGCCAAATGACTGAGTCATGAACAATGAATAAGAGTTGGTTAAGAGGGCATATCCAAGTATTCAAGCTGGATTTAGAAAAAGCAGAGGAACCAGAAATCAAATTGCCAGCATCCATTGGATCATAGAGAAAGCAAGACAATTCCAGTAAAACATGTACTTCTGCTTCACTGATTATGCTAAAGACTTTGTGAATCACAACAACCTGTGGGAAATTCTTCAGTTCAGTTCAGTCGCCAGGCTTCCATGTCCATCATGAACTTCTGGAGCTTGCCCAAGCTCATGTCCATCGAGTTGGTGATGCCATCCAACTATCTCATCGTCTGTTGTCCCCTTCTCCTCCTGCCTTCAATCTTTCCCAGCATCAAGGTCTTTTCCAAAGAGTCAGTTCTTTGCATCAGGTGGCCAAAGTATTGGAGTTTCAGCTTCAGCATCAGTCCTTCCAATGAATATTCAGGACTGATTTCCTTTAGGATGGATTGGTTTGATCTCCTTGCAGTCCAAGGGACTCTCAAGAGTCTTCTCCAACAAGAGATGGGACTATCCGATTACCTTACCTGCCTCCTGAGAAATCTGTTTGCATGTCAAGAAGCAACAGTTAGAACTGGAGATGGAACAACAGACTAAGTAAACTTTGAATCAGTAACCACAGGTTGGCCAACAGGCTAAAATGTCTGCCTTCATCTCCTGCAGTAGTATTCACAATTGCTATTGAGTACTTCACACAGCAAGGTGCTGTACAATTGCCTATGCAGTATCTCACTTCTTTGTATAAACTCTATTGTGGAAATATTATCTCCAGTTAACAGAAGAGGAGACAGGATCAGCCAGATTGAGTACCTTGTCTGAAGTTATACAACTAGCAATCAATAAAGCTGAGATTAAAACATAAACTGATTCTAAACTGTACCCATGAAAACACTCCAGTCTACCCTCTCTCCGTTTGTGAAGGTTTGAAAGACCAGAAAACAGCAACAATTTAAGTGACCATTTAAATCTCCATGAGGTCAACTGGATCCTCAGACACAGCTAGCTCAGACACAGTCTGCATCAACTGCTATGTTAATTCACCAACTCTGTTTTCATGTGTCTATTCTTCTCCCCCAAGGGTGAGAAATTATGAACACTTATCCTCACTTTTTCTAAAGTGTATGAAGTGCACTAGTAACCGATTTTCCAAGCACTATGAAAACTGGGAATTTTTCTAAATTAGGAAACTTGTGGACCTGTGCAGTTGTTTCTCAAAACCATGTCTCCAAGTTACACAGCAGAAATTGTCATCTGATAGATTAGAAACCTTACCTTTGTCCTCTGCGGCTAAGCCCCAAAGTTTTCCCAAACCTCCATATATCTTAGGTTTCATTTGCTGTCAGTCAGTTGGTCCAAAAATAACTTCCTGAACACTTACTGAAACCCCACTGGAAATAGGAGATAGGGTACCAAGAAAATAGAGGCTTTGGCTTCCATCTGCAAGAACACTACAATA
Organism: Antilocapra americana; assembly: GCA_007570785.1. Taxonomy (NCBI): domain Eukaryota; kingdom Metazoa; phylum Chordata; class Mammalia; order Artiodactyla; family Antilocapridae; genus Antilocapra; species Antilocapra americana. Next base: position 1,560,902 of record ML661337.1, on the reverse strand, counting down.
AATTTTGGGAAATAGAAGGAATATATTCAAGCTGGAAATGTAAGATCACTTTAAACAATGTACAAATATATCCAAAATGTATTTGAGTCAAGGTGATCATAAAAGAGGGAAAGTAGTGTAACTTCGCCATGGAACAACGTAGGTGCCCAGGGAAGGGATCAGGCAGGGATTTGGCCTGGAGGAGTTTTAGCCTCAGTTTTGCTCTAGGTAACAATGTGAGCTTGAACTTACCACTGCATATTTCTGAAATTCAATTTCTTCCCTGTAAAATAAAGCAATTGGTCAAGGCCAGTGATTTTTGAACTTTGCATAGCCAAGATCCATTTTTTCCCCTCCTCCCACGCAATATAAGCTTGAGTTGAACTCAAGCTGGAGGTGAAAGGAGATGAAGTTCCTCTATGTCCTCTCAGAAGTCTGTTATCTGTTCAGGGGAATGTAAGCTTCCCCAGGACACAACCTAAAGACCTAGATATTATCAAGGTGAACTTGGATTAAAGTTGGTGATTTTTATGGATCCTAGAGCATGGACAATTTAATGTGATAAACAGATTTTAGTTTTTCTGAGATTTGAGTACAACTCAATTTATAAATCAATAGAACTACTGTAGAAGTAAAGACCCATATCGCTCTGCTATATAAGATATGAGATCAATAACCCATTAGGCAGTAAATCAGAATCATGCTTTCATTCATAAACATTCTTTGAGCATCTTCTACATGCCAAGCTCTATAGACATTAGGGCTGGTATTGAAATCCCTGGAGAAGTACTTGGTCTAATAGGTTCTTGGACCAGAAAATGTTCTTCAATTTGAGAAACTCTCAAAAACGCAAGGGAAGAATGGCATGGAGTGTTCTCCGTTAGTGCTTTTAAGGATAGGTTATTTGTTTCACCTAATTGTAATTGCTCTGGACAGATTTAACATGCACAATGCAGCCTGAGAAGGTCTGTGCAATAAGCCCAGGGTAGAGAGCACAGTGGCATCCTGACTCCCAGCCAGGGGCACAATGAAGTCAAGTGCACTTAATCAATTAGGGCTCAGAAAGCAGATGGAAAATGCTCTATATGTACAAGCTTCACTGGTCATTTTATCCTGAGAGAGGGCTCAAAAAGGTATGTACCCAACCACATCACACTCACCCACTCCCAAATCCACTCCTGAACTAAAATTTTAGAAAAATGGGCCACAAAATATCAGCCTACCAGAGTACAATTAGTTCAGACATGTTTTATTAGAGTACTTGCCTATAGAACTCAAACATGTCTTGTATCTTAATGGTTACATTAAACTTTCCTCTGCCTTAGGGCTATTGCAATGTGGTCATTGACTCATTGAAAAGCTAGTAAGATAGAACATCAGATTTTAATACTTTTGTAGCAGGAGAGAAAATGAGTGTATATATTTCAAAAGCATTTTAGTGAAAATGACTGGAAAGAAGAGTAGAAAACAAGGCATAGTTTAAAAGGAAATTCCTTTCACACTTATATGTTTATAGATAAATAATATATTTATAAATAAAATTATAAGTATCTTTATATTTTATGCAGTTAATTTTATATATAAACATAAATAAATATAGAGATTAATATGTATTTTCTGTAAATATATTTATGAATATATTATTTATATTTTATATTTATAATATAACAAAACCTACCTTTCTTTGAATGATAGTAATTGATCATGTTGAGATTGAATATGCATTAATTCCCTTCACATGACTTAGTCACATTAACTTCTCCAGACAAAGGAATTCCTAGTGTACATCTACTATAATAAAACTGTATCAAATAACATTCTTCTTGTCAAAAGGCTGAGAAGAAACTGAAATGGAGCCTTTATTATATACATATCAATTGCTTATAGATGTGTCAGTGCCTCGCTATCACTAGATGTTAATAAAAGTTGTCCTCTTTTGGTAAATTACCTTTTATCATAGAAAATTCAAAACACATGCAAAAATAGAGACAATAGGATAATAAACTCCTAGCTCCTATTACCTAATTTTACCAACTATCACCCAAAGGTCAGTTTTATTTCATTGATATGCCTACCCACTTTTTCCCTACCCCATGCATGAATTACTTTGACATAAACATATGACATCATGTCATTTGACTCATAAATATTTTGGTGTATACCTCTAAAAGATATGGACTTTAAAAACAAAATCAAAATCATAGTGTTAAGACTTTTCTGACACCTAAATATTTAACAATATTTCATTATGTCAAATATTCAGGCAGTTTTCAAATTTTTCTCATTGTCTCATAATTTTTACTTAATCATTTTACTGAAATGTAATTGATTTTCAGTATTATATTAGTTTCAGGTGCATAACATAGTGATTCAGTATTTTTAAAGATTATATTCCACATAAAGTTATTATAAAATATTGGCTATATTCCCTATGCTGACTATTGGCTATATTCCTTCCCCTACTAGTAACCACAAGTTAATGGTCTATATCTGAGTCTGTTTCTGTTTAGTTATATGCATTTGTTTGTTTTATTTTTTAGATTCCACATGTAAGTGATAACACACAGTATTTGTCTTTGACTTAGACGTAATTTTTGTTTTAATTAAAGCTTCAAAGTCAGTGCATTGCAATTGACTCATATGTCTCTTAAAATCTCCTTTTACCTATGAAAGTGTCCAATAAGAATATAATGTGAGCCACACAGAAAATAGTAAATTATCTAATAGCCACATTTAACATGTAAAAGAACAACATCAACTTTAATAATATACTTGATCAGACCAATATATGTAAAATATTATCATTTTAAAATATATCATAGCATATAACCCATATAAAAATTATTACATTTTTTATACTAACTCTCCAAAATCTGGTATGTGTTTCACATTTATAGAACATCTCAATTTGGACTAATCACATTTCAGGGGCTCAATACCCACATGTACCCAGTACCTACTGATTGGACAGTGTCAACATACAGCTTTCCTATCCAAAGCATACATTTTTGGTAATCAAAACAAGTAAAGAACATAGAAAGGACTTTTATGTAACAAAGGATAAGAAGAGGATTCCCACAAGTGTTATAAATGCCGTTAGAGCCTGTGTCTCCCCCGAGTGTGAGAGAGACCCTGGCGTGTCCATGATTTCTTTGGTAAAGTGATCCTTTAGAGCAGAGGAGGGGGAAGGGAACTAAACACTGAAAGGGGGGAAAACCTATGCAAAAATATGTTGTGGAGTTGACTTCTGCTACAGGAAACCAGTGGTTAATTCTGCTGAGACCTTCTGAGGAATCTTATCAACAAGTGTTGCAGGACTAATCACATGGGACAAGCAGGAAAGCACTCACGTTCCCATCCCCTGTGCTGAAGGATGGACCTCGGGAATTACCACCCTTATGCTTCTGGTTGTGAGTGCATAAGCCAGCATCTTCAAATTTATAAAGCAGATAAGTCGAGGAGAGGAAGCAAGCAATATCTGATAAGAGCAGAGATAAGCTGACCCAGGAAAGCTACGCAGATCTGGTCACAGTCTGCAGGGACTAGGTTGTCCAGTGCAGCAGTGGCTAGAAAGAATACAACCAAGAGGATTCTGGAGAGGGCCACACAGGTGTCCAATAGGATACACTGGTAACGTGAAAGTAAATGTGTTAGATGAAAACCATTTACTGCAGACATAGGATGATCATGACAGGAATATGCGAGAACACAATTCAAAAGGGAGTGAAATGGTCCAGGAGAGAAAATTACTGGAAATAACAATCCCATGACACTCCACATCTACTACTGATTTTTAATACTTTATGTTTCTTGAATGCTTCATTTCTTAAGAAATTTTGGCCATGCCACATGGCATGAAGGATCTTAATTTCCCAACCAGGGATCAAACCTGTGTCCCCGGCAGTGGAATCACAGAGGCTTATCCAGTGGATCAGCAGGGAAGTCCCTCTACTACTATTTTTGAAGCCTCAGGATTCTTCAAGTATAATCAACAACATGTGAAATTCTGCCAGAATATATAAGGTTCTGGTTTTCGTTAAAATATAGGCTTACTTTTTTTATGTATTTTTATGACACTAACCTAGTATCTCAATATGAGAAATAGCTAGTCAGTGCCTAGACATCTTATCTACTTAATAAGTAACACATCTCCAACACTTATAGTGGAGATGATTTTGTAAAGGCACTTTTTCAGGGCTAGACATGACCTTAGAAAAGAGCATATTAAACCAGTGCCATTAAGTGATAGAAGAAATTGTTTGAGAGCCACCACTAGAAATAGTCACGCAGCAAGTGTTTCCACCAGGGGATGAATGGGAAATACCTGGCTTAGTTTGGGACATCCCATTTGACCTGAATGCTTATGGTTGTCATAAAGTTAAGTAGCTTGTCCACCCTTCACCAGTAAGTGCTGCTGTGTAAAGTAAGACACACGTTATCCTAGCAGCTGTTATGTTCAAAGATGCCAGGTCCTTCCGTAAAACGCCTTTTAACAAATCTGTGCCATGAAAATGGTATGATCCTTCTTATTTACCCTGCTGTAGCAGATATATCATCTGCCAGAGTGAGCTTTACTGTGCCTTGAAATGTCTGTGATGGCTATTAAAGAAATTGTGTTTATCACTGCACACATTATGGGATCTCATTCTCTTTACACATCAAATGCTGATTCCTATTAAGTAGCTGACTAAAATGACAGCACTGAGACAAAAGTGATTAACCTGAAAATACGGATAGACTTCAACACTCATCCAGCATGTGTAAGACAATCCTGCAGTTTTTTTAACCCAATTTTCCTTCTCTGTAGTCTCCCTAAAGGTACGTGGTAATTAGTACTTGGAAAGAAGTTTATCTGTACAATAAAGGGCTATGAGAAATACTGCAAAGAAGGGAAAGGAGTGTGAAAAGCCCTGTGGGGTAGGGAGGAGAAAATATTATTGTTTTGGAAGTTTTAAAGAGATGGAAGAGAATATGAATGGCTGTGATGAGTGAAGGGAATGAAGAGAAGGGACAGATTTCAACCTTGCTGTGGATTAGAAAGTGAGCTCCTTTTTAAATATCTTTTGCAGCAAATGATAAAGAAAGCCATTCCTTTTGAATTAATGTTGCCCTTTGAACTGTTCTTGTTTATTGCTATATGGGGCTTTGTGTTTATAGAAAGTGCACTCCCCCAAATGAAACCCAAGTTCAATGAGATGTTAACCAGGTACATCAGTGGAGCCCAGTTACTGATTTACTTGGCTTTATGTCTTGGTTTTCATATTTGTTTTAGCTCCTTTCTTCAGAACTGCATTTTTAAAACTCTTTTTTGGCTTCTCTTTGGAAATATTTCTACTGAGTGTAACAGCTATTGTGGTTAAAGTTTCCACTGCATTGTTAGTCATTATATTTCATTCACCAGACACATATTAAGTGCCAACCATGTGGCAGGCCTGACATGGAGAACTGGGAGTTGGAGATGATCAATGATCAGACCTTGCACTGAAAGCCCCATAGCTGCCAGTAACAGCGCTGCAATGTGTCATAATTCAAGTATATTAATATTAGCATTCTCGTCCTCTAGGCCATGATCTGAGGAAGCTTATAATGTCTATTATTGCCAAGTCAAAGTACCTACCAAGATAACTTCAATTTTGGATCCTTATACACAGGGCGGATAAACGTGAAAAACTGAATCATTCATCCTGATATATTGCCAATATTTAGAAATTTCTGGGCAATAGTCTTATTCCTTCCCCTTTCATCTTGAAGCTTGGCCTCATGTAACCATATGTTGAATGTAAGCACTCTCAGGAATGCACATTCTCAGTTCCAAGGGCATTTTTCATCCGATTGAAGGTGATAACACAACTGGAACCCAGTCATGGCATTTGATGGATCCCTCCCATTCCAGTAAAAATGGCTGGAGCATGTTCAGCACCTGAAATTAGCCAGAACTTCAGGTTGTAGATCTCATCATTAAATTTATCTTTTCTGAACCTGAATTTCCTTGACATGGAAAGCTTTTTTAAAATAAATGCTTAGGGCTGGGGAAATGCCCAGCATATTAAGCCTTGAACCACACAAAGGGAATCATTTTGTAAATGGAAGTAAGTCCTTTAATATAAACTGGGCGACCATTCAACCACTAAGCCTAGCTTTGCAGGAGCCTATTTAATCCACTGAGTGTTCTGTTCTTTTCCATTCATCTAGCTCGAACCACAAATATGTTTTTCCTCAGTTTGCTCTCTGAGGATTCTTTTTCCTTATCATGACTTAGAGGTAGCAAGAGAATAGTATTCATGCTTGGAAATGAACTATGAATCATTTGGTAGCTTTAGAATCCAAAGGGATAAGAAAAGCAATAGTCCCTAAAATTCTAGTCATCCTTTTTAATTCTACTTTTTGTAATAAAAATGCCATAATTTGAAAACTTGCTACAAATATTCTTGTTAGGTCAGAGAAGCAGAATAAGTAAAGATTTTTTAAAAAGAGAGAGAGAGAGAACAAGAAAAAGCATTTAAGTGCATTTTTGTCAGATATAGTTTTGGTATAGGGTCAGGATGTGAAAGCAGGAAAGGATGGGTATCATGGCTTTATCTTCAAGGTGTTGCTTGCTGCTTCCCACCAAAGGGAATGTAAACAGAAAGGCAAAGCATTCCTTTTCTGTTGTGAGTCAGACCCAGCCTGGATGTTGAAGGCCCATTCAGGAAAGAAAGCAGCTCCCATTCAGGGATGACCTTATGATCTGACAGAAAAGTGCTTCTGTATTTAGGAAGCTCAGCCTGTGCTGAAAATAAAACTGGTGGTCCCTGGGAGCTCCCCTCCTATTCCAAAGTAGACTGAATGAGTTAAATAAATAGAAAATCTGAATTAACATATAACATCTATGACAAGTAAAAAGAGATCACTCAGAAGGGAACATGGTCACACCTTGTGTCAGACTCAAAGAGAGGAATCGGACCCAGAATAAGTAATAATTTACTTAAAGAACTGTCAAGGTACTCTTCAAAGATGTTTTTGTTATGGTCAGAATCTTCCTATTATTATATGTGCGGAAAATCATATAAAGTACTTCACAGTCTCAGTAGTAAACATTAGACTTGAGAGATCAGGTACTTTATATGATGATCCCAAACACTGACTTTACTAGTAAAGATTTATTAGTCTAGGTTTATAATCAAAGATAGCAAAGATGACCTCAGACGTTTTCATGTTCCCATCCCAAAGCTGTCTTTTAATTCCATAGCCAGATAATATTTAATTGCATCAGGTCCTTTCAAGTAGCTGTGCCAGAGACCAGTGCTTACCTATTCCAGTATCTATTTGATTCTTCCTTTTAGTAGAGATACCCTAATTTCTACCTATGGTTGCCAGATTTAGCAAATAAAAATATAGACTATCAAGATAAACTTGACTTTCAGAAAAGAAGTAAATGTAATTTTAGTGTAATATGTCTCAAATATCATACTCTTATACTAAAAAAAGAACAAAGGTTTATCTGGAAACTGGAAATCTAATTTAATTGGCTACTTTTGTTTTATGTGTCCTTATAAACTGCTGTGTTTCTCCCCAGCTAAAGCCCACAGTATGATGTGGTCATGTGACCAAGTTCTAGCCAATGAGGGGAAAGCTGCTTACATTGCTTGTTCCTAGAAAATCTCCTTAAAAGAAAAGTGCATTATCTTCCTCTCTACCCCAATCTCTATACTGATGTCTGAGAAGGATATGATGGAAGAAGAGCAGTCTTAGGCCATGAAAAACAAGACCATATCATAGCTCCGGTAGAGAAAGCAGGAGCCCAGCCCCCAGCAATATCACGCTCCTGAATACCAGCTGCCTTTCTGAAGATTTTTCTTGAGAGAGGGAGTGAGGAAGTGGGGGAGGGGGGGGAAAGGGAAAGAGAAAGGGAGACACTTCTTTTGTAAATCACTGTTATTTGGGGCTTTGTCTTGTATTCAGGTGAATCCAGTACTAATATAAAACCTTATACCCCTAAAAATTTGTGGGCACAGCAAAACAAAAATTTGTGAAACAGGACACGCTGTAGAGCAGAGTATTCCAAAGACTCCGTGAATACTCAGTCACATAGATTTTCATTGTCTCTCTCACACACAGATTCACTTAATTTTCTAAAGCTTCCAATTCCTGTCTTATCTTCTTGATAGTGCTCAGAAGTTAATTCTTGCAATTCAAGGGGAATAAAAGGCCATGCCTAGAGTACCAGACCATAAAGGTGAATTGTGGCCAACAATTTTATCTAAAGAGATTGCTTGACCATTTCAACAGATTTCATTGATAATTTTTGAGCATGCTGTAAGGTGGCAAGAAGAATAATTGATTAAATGGATTTAGTATTACATTTTGGAAATCTTTTGCTTTGAGAAATGTAAAAATGAATTCCTAACAACAATTATACCTTGTATAAAGAGGAAGAAACCAGTATATCATTTCTTGAAGTTGTTCCAGATCAGAACACTTATATATAAAATTCTAGTCCAAATGAGCAATGTTGATTTTTCATTCAGTGCTTGAGATTTGCCAATTTCAACATTCCTCTTTGTGCCATGAAAAATGTTGCCACTGGCAGACACGCCACACTACAGAGAAAGGCAAAAATAGTGTTAAATGGTAGAACTATGAGAGCAGGAGTCTACGTTTTAATTAATATATCACTCAGAACCCTTGGTTGTGGAGCTTAGATTCCACAAGGCATGTGGTGTGGCCAAAGGAAAAAAAAAGTATAGTTTAAGCCCAGTGTTTCCAAATTACTTTTTTTATCTGTATGCTCTATCAGTTGATATATGAGTAATAAACAATTATTAAATATTTTTTTAAAATCTATCAATTATTGAAAATGAGAGTATTGAAGGCCCCTTTTATTATACAATTCTCTATTTCTCACTTCAGATCTGCTAGTATTTGCTTGTTATATTTAGATTCTTCCATGTCAGATACATACATATTGACAGATGGTTACATTCCCTTGATAAATTAACTCTTAATTGTTACATAATGATTTTTGTCTTGTGTTACAATATTGACTCAATATTTATTTTGTTGGATATAGGTATAGCTACCCCTGCTCCTTTTTGTTTTTCATGTGCATAAAATAACTTTTTCAATCCTTTCTCCTTGAGCCTATGTGTATCCTTAAAATAGAAGTAACTCTTGCAGACAATATATAGCTGGATCTTGATTTGATTCTTCACATAACCATTAAATGCCTTTGACTGCAGAATTTCATCCATTTAAAGTAATTATTGATAGACATGGTGTGTGTGTTAACCACTCAGTCATGTCTGACTCTTTGTGAACCCATGGACTATAGCCTGCCAGACTCATCGGCCATGGAATTCTCCAGACAAGAATACTGGAGTGGCTTGCCATTTCCTTCTCCAGGGGATCTTCACGACCCAGGGATTGGACCCAGGTCTCCTGCATTGCAGGCATATTCTTTTACCACTGAGCCACCAGGGAAGCCCTGATAGGCCTGATAGGTAGCACTGATGGTAAAGAACCTGCCTGCCAGTACAGGAGAAGTAAAAGACTTGGGTTTGATCTCTGTTAGGAAGAGGAGGAAATGGCAACCCACTCCAGCATTCTTGCCTGGAGAATCCCATGGACAGAGGAGCCTGGCAGGCTGTGGTTCATTGGGTCACAAAGAGATGGACATGACTGAAATGACCTAGTATGTATGCATGGTCTTTTTGGCTATTTAATAGTTCCTTTCATCCTTCTCCTTCTCTCTTGCCATCTTTTATAGGGACTTGATGGTATTCCATAGTAATATGCCTTAGATACCTTCTCTTTATCTTTTGTGTATCTACTATAGAGTTTTGTTTTGTGGTTATCATGAGGCACACGTAACACATCTTGTAAATATAACAATCCAATCCCAAAGAAGGGCAATGCCAAAGAATGTTCAAACTATCGCACAGTTGCACTCATTTCACATGCAAGAAAGGTCATGTTCAAAATCCTTCAAGCTAGATTTCAACAGTACATGAACTGAGAACTTCCAGATGAACAAGCTGGATTTATAAAAGGCACAGGAACCAGAAATCAAATTGCCAACATCTGCTGGATCATAGAAAAAGCAAGAGGATTCCAGAAAAACATCTACCTCTGCTTCATTAACTATGCTAAAGGCTTTGACTATGTAGATCACAACAAACTGTGGTAAGTTCTTAAAGAAATGGGAATACCAGACTACCTTACCTGCATCCTGAGAAACCTCTACGCAGGTCAAAATGCAACAGTTAGAACTGAACATGGAACAACAGACTGGCTCAAAATTGGAAAGGATTGTACCAAGGCTGTACATTGTTGCCCTGTTTATTTAGCTTTTCTGCAGAGTACATCATGTGAAAAGGCCAGGCTGGATGAATCACAAGCTGGAATCAAGATTGCAGGGAGAAATATCAATAACCTCAAATATGCAGATGACACCACCCTTATGGCAAAAAGTGAAGAGGAACTAAAGAGCCTCTTGATGAAAGGGAAAGAGGAGAGTGAAAAAGCAGGCTTAAAACTCAACATTAAAAACACTAAGATCATGGCATTTGGTCCCATTACTTCATGGCATATAGATGGGTAAACATTGGAAACAGTGACAAACTTTGCTTTCTTGTGTTCCAGAATCACTGTGGATGGTGATTGCATCCGTGAAATGAAAAGACATTTGCTCCTTGTAACAAAAGCTATGACAAACCTATACAGCATGTTAAAAAGCAGAGACATTACTCTGCCAACAAAGATCCATATAGTCAAACCTATGGTTTTTCCAGTAGTCATGTACGGATGTGAGAGTTGGACCATAAAGAAGGCTGAGTGGCAAAAAATCGATACTTTCAAACTGTAGTGTTGGAGAAGACTTGAGAGTCCCTTGGACAGCAAGAAGATCAAACCAGTCCATCCTAAAGGAAATCAACTCTGAATATTCATTGGAAGGAGAGATGCTGAAGCTGAAGCTCCAATACTGTGGCCACTTGATGCAAAGAGCCAACTCATTGGAAAAGACCCTGATGCTGGGAAAGATAGAAGGTAGGAGAAGGGGAGAGCAGAGGATGAGATGATTGGATGGCATCACCAATTCAATGGACATGAGTTGGAGCAAGCTCTGGGAGATGGTGAAGGACAGGCAAGCCTGGTATGCCGCAGTCAGTCTTGTCACAAAGAGTCAGACACAGCTGAGTGACTGAACAACATTAATGCAGATAGAAAATTAACTTCAACTGCCTACAAAATCTTTATCTTTTTACTCCCCCCACACATTTTATTTTTGATGTCACTGTTTACCTCTTCTTTTATTGTATATCCATTAACAAATTATTTTAGCTATAGTTATTTTTAATATATGTATTCTTTAACATTTATGCTAGAGTTAAGTGGTTAACACACCACATTGCATTATTGTGCATTATCAAATTTGACTATATATTTACCTTTACCAGTGTGTTTCATATTTTCTTATGTTTTCATATTAATTACCACTCTTTCATTTCACTTTGAAGAACTCCTTTCAGCATTTCTTGTAATACAAGTTTAGTTAGTATGGTTTTTCCAGTAGTCATGTATGGATGTGAGAGTTGGACTATAAAGAAAACTGAACACCACATAATTGAGGCTTTTGAACTGTGGTGTTGGAGAAGACTCCTGAGAGTCTCTTGGACTGCAGGGAGATCCAACGAGTCCATCTAAACAAAATCAGTCAGTCCTGAATATTCATTGGAAGGACTGATGCTGAAGCTGAAACTCCAGTACTCTGGCTAGCTGATGGGAAGAGCTGACTCATTGGAAAAACCCTGATGCTGAGAAAGATTAAAGTCAGGAGGAGAGGGGGACGACAGAGGATGAGATGGCTGGATGGCATCACTGACTCAGTGGACATGAGTTTGAGTAAACTCCGGGAGTTGGTGATGGACTGGGAGGCCTGGTGTGCTGCAGCCTATGGGGTCGCAAAGAATCAGACAGGACTGAGCAACTGAACTGAACTGAAGTTTAGTCATCATGAACTCCCTCAGTTTTTGTTTGTCTGGAAAAGTCTTTATCACTACTTCACTTCTGAAGGATAACTTTGCCAGGCAAAGTATTCTTGGTTGGTAGATTTTTCTTTCAATGCTTTGAATATATCATCCCTCTCTCTCTGGCCTGCCAAGTCGGTGCTGAGAAATCTGCTAATAGCCTATGAAGGTTTCTTCACAAGTGATACACTTCTTTTCTCTTGTTTTCAATTTTTTCTCTGTATCTTTCATTTCTGACAGTTTTGTTTTAATGTATCTTAGAGATATCTTTGGATTAAATTTGTTTGGAAACTTATGACTTTGTGAACTTGATACCCAAATTTTTCCCCTTATATGGAAAGCTATCACAATTATCAAAATTGTTTCTTCAAATAAGCTTTCTGTCTGCATTTTTTTCTCATTTCATCCTGGAATTCCCAATAGTATAGATTGTTATTTTAATGGAATCTCATAAGTTCTATAGACATTTTTCATTCTTTGCATTCTTTTTTCTTCATTTTGCTCCCATAATTTGATAATTTCAAATTATCTGATTTTGAGTCTTTGGTTCTTTAGTCTGCTTGGTCAGTTGTGCTCTTGAAGCTCTTATTAAACTATTCTGCTTAATAGTCATTTTATTCTTCAGCTTCAAATTTTCTGTTTGGTTCTTTTTTATGTTTTCTTTCCCTTTGTTGAACTTCTCATTTTGCTCTTGTATTGTTTTCCTGATTTTATTGTTTAATTTGTATTCTAGTTTTCTCTGAACATTGCTAAAACAATCATTCTAAATTTTTGTCAGCAATTCATGAATCTCCATTTCTATATAGGTCGGTTGCTAGAATTTTACTGTGTTCCTTTGGTAGGGTCATGTTCATCTGATTCTTCACGATCCCTGTAGCCTTGCATAGATGTCTGCACATATGATGAATGTCACCTCTTCCAGACTTTATGGACTGACTTTAGTGAGAAAAGACTTTCAGCTGTGGATTAATGCACACTGGAACGTGCTGATGACAGGACTTGGGGCAGGTAGTGTATAGCTGCACAGCTACAAGGGCTAGCTATAGCAATGCAGGGCAGAGATAGGAGTCAGGTCCAGATCCACTCCAACAAACAGCTATGGGCATATGTGGTGGGGAGATAAGCTACAAATGACCTCAGCTGGTGTCTTGCAAGTGTATAACTAAAGAGTCCAGAGCTGGATACTGCTGGGGATCCCAGGCTCTGGGAGGAGTGAGGAAAGAGAACTGGAGGGCCTTGGGCATCTGGCATTAGTGAGTGTAAAACCTGTAGAGTGCGAACCTCAGGAGGTGCAGGCCTGAGGGATGGGATTATGGAGGCAGCATGGAACTCTTTTCCCTATCCATTTTGTGTGACCATTTCCTATTTTACACCTCTGTAGTATTTCTGAAGCTTCTGAAGTGGGCTGCTGAGCTCTCCTGGAGCTATTTTCTTTCATGGATAACTGTTAATTGTTGTTCCTTGTGGGGAGATGAAGCTGGGGGTCTCCTATACACCATCTTGGTATGATCCTTTGATTTTATTTTTCTTGAAGAAATGTAATAAGGAGCTCATATCTGACTGTTTTCAGCTGTACCAATTCTGAAAGGCATAGGCTGAGGTACATTTCTCCAGAAAGGATTTGTGTTATCTTTTTCCAAGCCTCCTGGAATACCTCTGATCCAGAAGCATTTCAGTTTAATTTATTGAACTGAATTCCCCTGGACTGTGCAAACGATGTAATTCAAATCCTTAATCTGTGCATGGGCAGGCTTCTGGTTACTACTTTCCAGAGAGAATGTTTTTCACTTCAAGCCAGTTTTCCTGTCACTTAGACTGACAAGTTTTCTTGCCACTAGGTCTCTTTGCCAGGGAAGAGTGTTTCTAGCCCACCCTTTCGCCTCGCTATAACCCATCATAAGTACAGAGCTTGCGGAGCTCTCTGTTCCTCCTCCACACTTTACATGGGAAAAAGTCTTGCTTCTCATTCTTCCACATGGGCTAACCCCAGATCCTGACCTCTTAGTACTGGGCCCTCTCAGTGTAGCTTTTGTCTCTATTACACATGTGTCACTCTGGTTCAGTTCACTCTGGTTTTCATCACTATAGACTTCCTCTCTCTCTCTCTCTCAGACACCATATGTTTTCATAAGGCTGTTCGTGAGTCTTCAACAGCATTTCTAGGTGTTTGTAACAAGAAGGTTTTCCAGACTTTCTTATTCGTAACAGTGCAAAAGTGATATTAGAGCTGAAAGCTATGAAACATTTGCAATTTTTTTAATATATAATGTTTGTAATGGTTTATTATGTACCAAAACACTCATGATAACTTACAGTTTTGGGATGCAGTGTTATAGGAGATATTAGGGTAGTGCTCTTGTAGCTTCACTAACATCTGGTCTTATATCAATTTTATCATCACACAATATAGATGAACCAGCATTCATATTTTTTCAACAAATATTTTAAGTCTCGGTTGCGAGGAATCGCGAGTCAAGAAAAGCATGAAATTGTTGTAATGGAATTCAGTTTGATATTTGGATTCTTGGATTCTAATATTGTCTTTGAGGTCACTGTCTGTCTCTAGTCACACATTTCAAACCTGTTGACAATGTTTATCTTCTACACAAACAAACAAACGCTTTTCTGTATCCGGAAGTCTGTGTACTGTAATGAAGGAGATTTTTGTTTTTCTGTTGTGGAGAATGTGAAGGGGTTTAGAAACCACATGGTCTTCTCAGGTCCTCCCTCATGAGGAAGGGGGCCTGAGCTCAGATTGCTGGCACACTGATAGTTTTAAGTCCTCACGAGGTGCCATAGGCTTTCCACGAACCCCCACAGCATCTCTGGCTTTGAGTTCTGATCACAACTGCCTTGCCCTCTCCCTTCCCCGGCCTTGCTTTCCTCCTTCTGTGCGGGGAACAAGTGGGAGTATCAGACTCCTGGTGGAAGTCAGTCAGTCATGAGCATGATCTCCACTCCGTGGGTTCTCAGATTTCTGTTCTCTCTTGTCTCTGGGACAAGCTCTGTGGGAGACGATGGGTCTCCCCCTAGACTCCAGGCTCTGCAGAGCACTGTGTACCTGCTGGGCTGTGATGCTGCCTTGTTCCCGAGCTGACTGCACTTGGGGTGGAGAAGCAGCTCTGTTCTCTCTTGTTCTGTGGAGCGGTGAGCACACAGCCACTGAGACAGACACTGGCTGAAGCCTCCGTTGACAGTCCCAGCTTGTCCTCACGCCAGCACACCCCAGGTGGTGAAGGCTTTCTAAGTGGGTTGCATCTGTTGACAGAAGGGCTGTGACCACAATCCTCACCAGCATTATGTCCTTCAACAGGAGAAAGTGAGCACTGTTAAACTCTTACTAAGCAGCCCCAACCTTGTGGGTGGGTCAGGAAGGGCAGAGGGCCTTCTAGAAAAAGATGAATGATTGCTGTGAATGACCATCACACCAGTCAAGGCTTCCCACAAAGAAGGCAAAGAACTGTAATGTCTTCCTTCCTCTCTCAGAGTGTATAACCTACCGCCCTGAAATGTAGCTGGTCAGGGAAACAGGTGTCAGCTTACAGCAAAACCTCCATGTAGGTGTCAAGGTCTTCCCCTCTCTTTCCGTAGGAGTCTCTATGCAAAGCTTGTATTTTGAATATTCCCTTCAAGAAAAAGAAAGCAGACATTTGTTATCCAGAGATATGCATACAGTATTACCTAGACATAATTAGATAGCATCACTGACTCAACGGGCTTGAATTCCAGCAAACTCCGGCAGATAGTGAAGGACAGGGAAGCGTGGCATGCTGCAGTCCATAGGGTCACAAAGAGTCACACGCAACTTAGCAAATGAACAGCAACATGCCCTGTGTAATTATAATACAATCTAGATATCTGCCTCCTAAAATTTTAACTTTCAAATTGTAGTTCATAATGATTCCAGCTTCCTAGTTAGTGTCATATGTTAAAAGAGTCAGGGTTTTGACTTCCTTAGTCAACAACTGAATTCTGCCACAAACAAATGTGTTCCTTTGACACATGCTGATGAGCATTTGTTATTGTCAGGCTCTAGATTAGGTGTGAGGTAGAGTCAGACCTGACTGAGCAAATAAGCACAGCCCATATAAGAGTGGAAACACCAGACAAGATCTTTAGAGTTTAAATCTTGGAGAGACAGAACAAAGTCACCACTTAAACAAAATCACTACACACTAGACTGAGTACCATGAAAGAAACATAAATGGGCGAAGCTGGAGACTAATATAACTTCAGAATGTTTTCCATCACAGCATATCATAATTGTCTGTTCTGTCTCCTCATTGGCTGCAGTAACCTCCAGGGCTCATTAATTCCTTTTTTCATCTTGACCTTCATTGGGCTTACAACAGTGCCTGACGCATAATACTGCTGAAAAAATTGTCTGCTTAATGAGTGTGTGAATATTTGTATTGATCAGTGAATTAACAAAGGACTGGAGTTTCATCTACACCTTGCACTAAATACAAAAATTACCAAGTACAGCCTATATTTCACATTCTGTTTTCTTAATAGCATTTTATATGTAATAGTCAAATTCTGTGTTTCCAGAAATTCAGTCCATAAGCAAATGGAGGTTTCATGGATGAATGTAGAATTCAGATTTCTTAATCCTCTTCCAATCCAGTATAAGTGAGGCACTTAATACCTACCGGGGCTCTAAGTATCCAGCTGTGAAATCAAAGCTAGAGGAAAACAAGAAGGTTTGAGGCACCACCAGAAGCATTAGTGATAATTAAGTTCCCTGTTCTCAGGTTTCCTGTCACCTTCCTTTTAGCTGCCAGAAGAGCATGTTTCAGTCTTGCTGCTGAAGGACTAAATGAGCGGCTGTGTTTTGTTCCTGTCCCTTCCCCTGCTTCCAGCTGCTTCCTTGAATTTCCTGTCATTCTGGCAACCTGTCAGGGGCACTGGGCTGAACAAGTGCTGGTATCTCTAAGCCCAGACCACGACTCATCCTTGTCCTTCAGGCAACGAGGCTCCTGATTACAGAAAAGTGGACAGGCTGGACAAGAGAATGCAGCTTTCTGAGGCTAGAGGATTGTGCTGTTTGGTGGGGGGGATTACATTTGGAGAAATTAAAAGGAGAGTAAAGTGGAGAGTCACTTGCCAGCTTTACAATGAAGAGGCTGAGGCTGGGGATTAATACCTGAGTGAGATGGAAACACAGGCCTGGGACTAGAACCAGAGGCCCCAGCTCTGCCCAGCGCCCTGCCTCCTCCTCATGCATGGTTATAGACCTTTACTCCAAGGTGTTTTGCCATGCTAAATATACAAAACTTTGAAACTGAGAACCAGAAGTTCATTCTTAGTTGGTCAGAATGAAAACCATACAAACAGTTATGGAGTACCTGTCAAACTCACGAATACTATTATAAAAATCAAAAGTCCTCAAAAACCTCACAATGCAGTTGGGAAAACAATTGCAAAATAAAGCTAGAAACCTGTTATTCAACAAAGGAAGGAAAAATTATATGGAAGAGGACATGATTTACTCCTGGTTGAAAAGCTGATTGGAGGAAGAGTTGAGACTCAGATCTGGGTCTCCTGGCTCCCAGGTTATTATGCATCCCACACCGCCTCACACCACGGGCGCTGCATGCCTGCAGTGTGCAGCAAGAGGACAGCTTTGTACAGGCTTTGTGGTGCTGCACAATCACTAACTAGCCCGAGAGAAAAAGGATACTCAGCCATCAAGGTAGTTCCCGGAGAAGCTGAGTCCTGAGCAAGATTTATAGGCGGGTTACATTTGGAGAGCAGAGAAAGAGAAGGGAACAAGGGAATGTTACTTCAGAAGGAAGCATGAAGTAGTAAGAGTAAGCCAGATACCTCCAGGGGCTGTTAAACAGACTCATATGCCAGGAGCGGAAAAGCTTCAGAAGGGCAGAGGAGGAGTTGCCAAGAATTATTGGGATCGGCTCAGAAGTTTATCATATACCACCAAACACCCGGAGTATGCTAGGCACTGTGCTAGACACGGGACTTGTAGATGAAAAGGAAGTGATTCCATATTGAATTGTGCTTCCTACTCTGGTCGCTAGAATGATTCTGAAAGCTAGGTAAATTTGGCAAATCTATCCGTAGAGAATTAAACCCAAGGAGAACTTTTAACCCAGAATTTTATGAAGATGACAGGAGAGTGTAATAAAAATAGCAGAAAACATACTTGGTTAAAAAAGCAGTTCTTAGTCCATATCTGGGAATGACGACCTCTAAAATATACACTGATGTTGCAGGTTCCAATTCCTCCTAACCTGGGAGCAGGCCACCATCTTCAGCCAGTGGAGTTCAGGGACTGTCTTCTGGACTAGCCAGGTCCTGCCTCTACTCTGGGTCCCCTTGGCTCTGATCAGATCTGAGTGAGGATATTTGTTTCTTGCTTCAGAAACCTTATTTCTAAGAATTATTTTCCCCTTAAAAAATCCATTCAATTTGTTCATCAGTCAATTTCCTCCTTCCTGAATAGTCTGCAAACTCTGGTTGTGAGTGTGTAACATTGTAGACCAACAGTGTTCCCTCCACAAGCTACTACTTTTGTCCTGGCTGCCAGGTACTTAATGAAGGAGTCTCAGGGTTCTGCGGTCTTGTCAGTGGTAGAGATTTTGTTCATTGTTGTTCTTTTCTCAATCCACTTCCTATAGAGGATGAGATGAAGGTGAAGGTCCCGATGGCCTTTCTGCTACACCATTTAGCATCCACAAAGAACCAGCCTGCCAATGCAGGAGATTCCTTCCCTGGGTCAGGAAGATTCCCTGGAGAAAGAAAAGGCAACCCACTCCAGTATTCTTGCCCGGGAAATCTCATGGACAGAGGAATCTGGCAGGCTACAGTCCATGGAGTCGCAAAAGACTTGGACACGACTTAGTGACTATAAACAACAGCAAAAACCTGATAATATGTGGTTGACATTAGAAAACTCAGCTGACTTTGATGATTTGTTGAGTATGAGTCAGGAAGGAGAGAGGATTGAAATAATAGAAGACCTCAAAGTGTATCTCCTGCTAGGTCCCCACAGCATGGATACACAGAGTAACATAACTTTCTTCTCTTCTTATAAGCTTCACTCTCAGAGGCATCGAACGTGGGCTAATCAGGAAACTGTCTGCCCCTTGGAAAGTGAAGGGAGTCAAAGAAGATGCCTTAGATGATCAATCAAGTTCTGTACTTTCAAGTTAGAAAACCCAAGAGACACCACAAGAAAGTTTGTAAGGAGTAGAAACAGAAAATTCTTCTTTTTAAATATTTTTCTTTCCATTTTCTTTCTTATCATGGGAACATTAAAACATATAAAAAAGTCACAGATTGGTAAAAATGAACCTCATGTATGCAAATATGTATATTTTATTTTCATTTTACCCTTTTAATTCTATTTCATGCATTTTTATAGTGTATAAAACAATCCAATATACAATTTAAGCTTAAATAATATATATTTTGGGAAAGCATGCTTTAAAATGTCTTATAAATAGTGATAATACATCAGAAATGTTTGGACATACTTGTGTTAACAGCAGTCACAAGCCACTGTTAGAAATAATAAGAAGAATTAACATTTGTTGATGCTTATTTCCTCCAGGTACAGTGCTAATGGCTACACTATGTAAGATGTCTACAGGCACAGATTACACACTTTTCCTATAGTATCCATAACAGGAGTAGAAAATCTAAACTGATGGATTTCAAATCAGTTTAGATTTAGGATCATATCTCTGAAAAAAAAAAAAACTTTCTAAAAACAACTGCTTATCTTCCCTATACAATTATATATATAATTTATGTTTACATAGTATTAATATTAAAGAAGTATCTATGACCTTGGAGAAGTCATTTTATTTTTAGAAACTGTTTTATCATCTATAAATGAAGGAGTTGGGAGTGTCTATGATCTCTAATATTCCTCCCAACCCAAATATTTTATGAGCCATTTCTATGAGGCTATAACTTGCTAAAGCCAAACATCCTATCCAATCCGTTATTTACATTGTGTCTGTTTTTATAGCAGAGATAACACACTGAGGCACACTGTGATGTAAATATTTATCAATCATCACCATTTATTGAGGATCTCGGCTCTATGGCAAATGTCATCAACCATTATAAGGAACAAACTTGAAGGGGGCTGCGTTTTGTGGTTTGTTCATAACTATGTGACCCTCTCAGATTTCATGCATACTGACCGGGCCCGGTCATGCCATCATCCTTCTGTCACCCTCTCCCCTGGTAGGAACAGGTGTCCGGGGGCTGGCACACAGGTCACTGGCTGCAGGGGTTCTTGTCGCCCTTTCAGGGATGGGCATGGGGGATTCCTTTCAGGAAAGTGATAGGCACATCACAGGCTGGAGTTCAGGCTCTGACATGCCACAGATTAGCAGGCGTGCCTCTGTCGAAAGTCTACACTCTGAAACACTCAAATCCTCCCTCATGCCATTTCCACCCAATTAGAGCCTTTGTCACTATGTTTCTTTAAACGGTTGAGTGCAAAAATGATAAGTCAGAGCACTGGCTATGGCTCACTTACTTTTGAATGCTGCATTTCCATTTTTTTTGTTAGAGATAGCTTGGAGAAGTGATGCTGCAGAGACTAGGAGTGCTAAAGCAAATGCAGGGATCCAGTGTGCTTACTACAGAGACGCTAGTCTATAATGGCTTTTAAAAATTGACTTCAACATTATTGGTCTTAGTAATATTCTTTATGACCTGTCTCTTCAAATGAAGGCAATAAAAGCAAAATAAACAAATGGAACTATATCAGACTCCTACAGCTGAGGATGTGGAGAAAAGGGAGACTTTGTGCATTGTTGATGGGAATGTAAATTGGTACAGCCACTATGGAAAACAGTATGGCGGTTCCTCAAAAAGTTAGAACTGTTATATGATACAGAAATTTCACTTTGGAGTATTTACCTGAAAAAAAAAATAAAGCGCCAATTCAAATTGACAGCCACCTCTGTGTTCATGCCAGTATTATTTCCAATAACCAAGATATGGAAGCAACCTAAGTGTCCATCAATGGATGATGAATGAATAAAGAAGATGTAGTATACATGTATGCAATGGAATATTACTTGGCCATATGAAAGAAAACCATCTTGAATTTATGACAATAGTCATGTATGGATGTGAGAGTTGGACTGTAATGAAACCTGAGCACCAAAGAATTGATGCTTTTGAACTGTGGTGTTGGAGAAGACTCTTGAGAGACCCTTGGATGCAAGGAGATCCAACCAATCCATCCTAAAGGAGATCAGTCCTAGGTGTTCACTGGAAGGACTGATGTTGGAGTTGAAACTCCAATACTTTGGCCACCTGATGCAAAGAACTGACTAATTGAAAAGACCCTGATGCTGGGAAACATTGGGGGCAGGAGAAGAAGGTGAAGACGAGGATGAAATGGTTGGATGGCATCACCAACTCAATGAACATCAGTTTGGGTAAACTTCAAGAGTTGCTGATAGACAGGGAAGCCTGGTGTGCTGCAGTCCATGGGGTCGTAGATAGTAAGACATGATTGAGCAACTGAACTGAACTGAACTGAGAGGGTATTATACTGAGTGAAATAAGTCACACAAAGACAAATCCAGTATGATTGCATTTATATGTGGTATCTGAAAAACAAAAGAACAAACAAAATAGAAACAGATTCATAGATACAGAGGACAAGTGGGTGGTTTCCAGAGGTGTGGGAGCATGGGGGATTGGGTGAAATAGATAATGATGGTTAAGAGGTAAAACTTACAGTTATAAAATATGCCTTAAGATATAATATATAGCATAGAAATATAGTCAGTAATACTGTAATAACTGCATGGTGACAGATGGTTACTAGATTCATCATAGTGATAATTTCATAATGTATTTAAATTTCAAACCACTATGTCATGCACCTAAAACTAACATAATATTGTATGAAAAATAATGTCAATTATCAGCTGTCAATTCTGTCAGTTTTTAAAGTAAAATTTAAAATTTTTAAATTGATCTCTGTTGTCAGACAAAGACCTGATTCTCTTCTAACTCACTGGTCATATGATCCAGGACAAATTTACGTATCATAAAATCATATTAAATACTTTTGGGGTTGGTGACAGAATTAAATGAATTATCACAGATAAATTGCTTGGGAGAAAACCTGGCATCTAATAAGACTAAAGATCTAGAATCAATTGCTCTCATCATTGATAACATCTTCATTGAGTTATAAAGTCAAAGATTCCCCAAACTTTCCAATGGACAATTCATCTTAGAAATAAGAGTTGCAAAATGATGGTTTGGGTTACAGATGATCTTAAAATATATGATCAGTTCTTTGGGGCATTGTTTTTTATTGAAGTATAGTTGATTTACAGTATTTCAGGTATAAAACAAAGTCATTCAGTTATGTGTGTGTGCATATATACATATAATTTTTCAAATTCTTTTCCATTATAGGTTATTACAATATATTGCATACATCTCTGTGCTATACAATAGGTCTTTTTTGTTTAGCTATTTTGTATCTGTTAATCTGTCCCCAATTTGTCTCTCCCATTTTTTCCCCTTTGATAACCGTAACTTTTTTCTATGAGTCTATTCCTGTTTTATAAAAGACTTCAATTGTATTATTTTTTTAGATTCCACATATGAATGATATCATAAGATATTTGTCTTTCTTTGTCTGACTTCCTTCATTTAGTGTGATAAATGGATAAATGGATCTCTAACTCCATCCATGATGCTGCGTGTGGCATTATTTCATTCTTTTCTATTGCTGAACAGTATTCCATTGTGTGAGTATGTATGTACTTGTATCTGTGTGTGTGTGTGTGTGTGTGTGTGTGTACCACAACTTGTTTATCCATCCACCTATTGATGGACATTTATGTTGCTACTATATCTTGGCTACTGTAAATAGTGCTGCTCTGAACATTGGGGTACATCTCTCTTTTTGAATTAGAGTTTTCCAAAGGAATTTTTAATTGTCAGATGAAGAAAATGACATCATATGCCCAACTGATAATCAGGCTGCCAATCTTCCTGAAATACTCCTCTACCAAGTTATCTCTTGAGGGCCTTTTTGGTAACTGGAGTTTCTCATGGAATGATATGCTGTCTACCTTATCAGAGTACTGAAAATGTTTTGTGGAAAGAGAAAGGAAAAAAAAAAGGCATTTACTGGTTTTACTCACTTTATCCCCAAACTGAGAAATAGAAGCCCAATATTAGTTACCCTTCAAATTTGACTAGGTTTTCCTGTTTCATGACTTTCAGTTCTACACTTGAATGCATATGCCAGCTTAGTTCACAAAGGTAAATCAGATTTGCATTCAAACTACCTCCAGGACCAAAGAGATTTCTGGTTTAAAGTTTTTAAACCCTATATGGGAAAGCTGTGTCTACAGGGCACACTCTTGACTGCTTTCAAATGCTTGATGACTCTCAGTGTGTTTGTTTCCATGTTTGTTCAGACTCTCAAAGGACAAACGTTCTGTTCCAGTTTGTGTGGAAGGCCCAATAGCCTTTAATGGTCCACAGTTCTGTGGCCATATCTGATTGCATAGTTTTTGGTGGTCCAAGACCCTCACCTGGGGGTGGATTGAAACAGGTTCTGACCTACTTTCCACTCCTGAGTGAAAAGTGGACAAACATTTCATAGACCTCCCATTTCCTTTATTCACAAGATGGTTTACAGTTGTTCTTTGGAACTGTGTAGCAGTTTCTTCTTGGATTCCTTCAGTTGTTATGTGGCTTCTGTAACAACATATCAGTACATCTTTCTTAAACCCCTGTGTTTCTCCTTTCACTGAACATCACATTTGTGCAAAAATTTCTCTCTCAGCTTCCAGGAGACTGCATGTCATGGGAGAGCCCTAGCTGCCGGCCTGTGAGCCTTCTGCTACTAAATTATCAGAAAGGAGATTTAGTTAGCAAGAAAGACATTGTAGCAGATTTGACACAAGTTGAAAACTCAGGTGGGCAGGAAGTTACGCATTTGGTTACTTCTATGAATCAAATTAAATTCCACTCTTCACTTTCATCCAGGATGGGGGATAATCAAAGGCAATCGTCACTGAAGATCCCTTCTCCTCCTACCCTGTTCCCACCTTCCCCACACACCCAACACATGGAGTCTTATATTCAGAGATAGCTCTCTGGCCTTTAACCCACTCCAGATACTGCGCAGATCCAATCCATTCAGACTAAAAGTGTCTGTGAAGCCCGGGGACCTTGGTTCTTGTAGCTGCTCATTGTTTTCAAGGTTTCTGGGGTCAGATGTCTCAGGTCGAGCATTCTTTCTGCGCCCCCATTCTTTTTCCACCTTTGAGCAAAATTTGGGAGCAGAGCCCATGACCCAACAACACACAGGATTCACAGAGGCCTGTCTCCTCTCTGCAGACCTTCTCCATTCTTTCTGTCTCACTTTCCCCTTCCCTGGCTTTAATCACTTGAAAATGAATTCATTTTCCAGGGACTTCCCTGGTGGTCCAGTAGCTAGGACTCTGAGCTTCTAATGCAGGGGCCCTGGGTTCAATCCTTGGTCAGGGAACTTAGTTGCATGCTGCAACTAAGACCTGGCACAGCATTGAAACATGTAAGTTATCATATGTGAAATGAATCGCCAGCCCAGGTTTGAGGCATGATACAGGGTGCTCAGGGCTGGTGTACCGGGATGACCCTGAGGGATGGAATCGGGAGGGAGGTGGGAGGGGGATTCTGGAAGGGGAACACATGTATACCCATGGTGGATTCATGTCAATGTATGGCAAAATCAACACGATAATGTAAAGAAAAATAAATTAATTAATTAATTAAAAAATGTTTTTAAAAAGTCAAATAAATAAATATTTAAAAAGAAGAAAATTAACTCATATTAAAAAAAAAAAACCCAAGGAAGACTTTCTCAGATCGCAACTTCTGCTTCCCATTGTACAACACACACCTCTCCTGAGGCCAAGAAGCCTCATGGATTAACAAGGCCATACCCATTTTCTTGGAATGGAGTTAACGTATGAGGAAGATGAAACAGGATATCTTTATGAATGACCGTACTGTATTACAGAAGACACTGAGGCTGCCTTCAGTGTTTTGGGCTACTACAAATAAAGGAGTAATAAACACTCTAGTATATATATTCATTCACATATTTATGAATAGTTCATGAGGGTAAATTCCTAAAAGGGAGATTATTAGGCCAGATGGTATGAATAAATAACATTTTACATAAATATTGTTAAACTGAACTTTCCCCAAAAGTATAGCAATTTACCGACTCACTAACAAGGTATGAATGTTTATTTTCCCATATCTTTATCAAACTGAGTTTTGTCAATTTTTTAAACTTTGCCAAATCAATGGACATTTAAAAAATCTTGCTTTGTTTGCAACTCCTTGATTGTTAGTGATGCCAAATCCATTTCTCCACATGTTATTTAGCCATTTTAATGGCCCATTTATATTTTGTTTACTTATCTGATGGGGTATTCTTTTTCTCACTGATTTCTAAGACTTTTGGTATATATTAAGGCTATCAGTCCAAGATTTAGTGCCAATCTCAAAGGGTTAAGAGACCACCCTGGCGGCTCAGACAGTAAAGAATCTGCCTGCAATGCAGGGTACATGGGTTTGATCCCTGGGTTGGGAAAATCTCCTAGAGAAGGAAATGGCACCCCACTCCAGTTTTCTTGCCTGGGAAATCCCATGTAGATAAAGCCTGGCAGGCTGACAGTCTGTGGGGTTTCAGAGTCGGACACAACCAAGCAACTAACAAGGCCATTCTCAACTGTCATAAAATGGAGAAAACCTTTTTAACAGAGTAGTCACTGCTCTGACAAAATCAGTTATGGGATCTGATCTCCCCAGCTGGAAGCAGACTGACAACTGTTATCTGAGTGCCCCCCGACCCCTACATTCTCTCCACCTGCTGGGCTCACTTCTGGAGTGTCAGACACACCATGCTATATGTGGTGCCAACACCCTCCACACCCACCTAGTGGATGAGGCTGAGGTTGGGGGCACCGGCCACAAAGAATGTATGTGTGTGTGGCAACTGTCCTTCTCTTTAAATGATGACTTTAATGTAGAGTTCTTAAACTTTTTTATAACACAGACTCTCGAGACAATGTTTCGAAGCTCATCGATGCCTTTTCAGATTCGATTTCTTTTTCCTTTTGGTTACACCATGAGGTTTCCAGAATCTTAGTTCCTTAACCAGGGGGAGTGCAGAATCCTAACCACTGGCCCACTGGGGAATTCCCTGTATTTTAAACGTGTAAAATAAAATACACAGGATTACAAAAGAAACAAGTTATGTTAAACTGTACTTATCAAAATAACTTTAAAAAACAAATGTGCAATATAGAAATATATATATACACATTTTATTGCCTCATCAAATAAAGAGATATAACAATGGGTCTAATAACTAACCTAAATTTGGAATTTAGTACTGAGGGTAAATGATAGCTGTGACAATTATCAGTTCAGTTCAGTTACTCAGTCATGTCCAACCCTTCGCAACCCCATGGATGTTAGGCTTCCCTGTCCATAACCAACTCCTGGAGCTTGCTCACTCATGTCCATCGAGTTGATGATGCCATCCAACCATCTCATCCTCTGTCATCCCCTTCTCCTCCCACCCTCAATCTTTCCCAGCATCAGGGTATTTTTCAGTCAGTCAGTTATTTGCATCAGGTGGCCAAAGTATAGGAGCTTCAACTTCAGCATCAGTCCTTCCAATGAATATTCAGGATTGATTTCCTTTAGGATTGACTGATTAGATTTCCTTGCAGTCCAAGGAGTCTCAAGAGCCTTCTCCAATACCATAGTTCAAAAGCATCAGTTCTTCAGTGCTCAGCTTTCTTTATGGTTCAACTCTCAAATCCTTACATGACTGGTGGAAAAATCATAGATTTGGCTAGACAGACATTTATCAGCAAATAATCTGCTTTTTAATATGCTGTCTATGTTGGTTATAGCTTTTTTTCTAAGGAGCAAGCACCTTTAATTTCATGGCTACAGTCAACATCTGCAGGGATTTTGGAGCTCCCCAAAATAAAGTCTCTCACTGTATCCATTGTTTCCCCATCCATTTGCCATAAGTGTTAGGACTGGATGCCATGATCTTCGTTTTTTTCAATGTTGAGTTTTAAGCCAACTTTTTCACTCTTCTCTTTCACTTTCATCAAGAGACTCTTCAGTTCCTCCTCACTTTCTGTTATAAGGGTGATGTCATCAATATATCTGAGGTTATTGATATTTCTCCCAGAAATCTTGATTCCAGCTTGTGGTTCATCCAGCCCAGCATTTAGCATGATGCATATAAGTAAGCAGGGTGACAGTATACAGC
Organism: Antilocapra americana; assembly: GCA_007570785.1. Classification (NCBI taxonomy): domain Eukaryota; kingdom Metazoa; phylum Chordata; class Mammalia; order Artiodactyla; family Antilocapridae; genus Antilocapra; species Antilocapra americana. The sequence continues at coordinate 1,533,599 of ML661337.1, read as the reverse complement.
CTTGATGTACTCCTTTCCCAATTTGGAACCAGTCTGTTGTTCCATGTCCAGTTCTATTGCTTCTTGACCTGCATAGGGGTTTCTCAGGAGGCAGGTCAGGTGGTCTGGTGTTCCCATCTCTTTAAGGATTTTCCACAGTTTGTTGTGATCCACATACTCAAAGGCTTCGGCAGAGTTAATAAAGCAGAAGTAGATGTTTTTCTGGAACTCTTTTCCTTTTTCTGTGATCCAACGGATGTTGGCTTTTTGATCTCTGGTTTCTCTGCCTTTTCTAAATCCAGCTTGAACATCTGGAAGTTCACAGTTCACGTATTGTTGAAGTCTCACTTGGAGAATTTTGAGCATCACTTTGCTAGTATGTGAGAGGAGTACAATTGTGTGGTAATTTGAACATTCTTTGGCATTGCCTTTCTTTGGGATTGGAATGAAAACACCTGTTCCCATCCTGTGGCCACTGCTAAGTTTTCCAAATTTGCTGGCATATTGAGTGCAGCACTTTAACAACATCATCTTTTAGAGCTTGAAATAGCTCAGCTGGAATTCTATCACCTCCACTAGCTTTGTTTGTAGTGATGCTTCCTAAGGCCCACCTGACTTCAGACTCCAGGATGTCTGGCTCTAGGTGAGTGATCACACCATCATGGTTATCTGGGTTATGAAGATCTTTTTGTATAGGTCTTTGTGTATTATTGCCACCTCTACTTAATGTCATCTGTTTCTGTTATGTCCATACCATTTCTGTCCTTTACTGTCCCCATCTTTGCATGAAATGTTCCCTAGGTATCTTTAATTTCCTTGAAGACATCTCTAGTCTTTCCCATTCTATTTTTTTCCCCTATTTTTTTGCACTAATCACTGAGGAAGGCTTTCTTATCTCTCCTTGCTATTCTTTGGAATTCTGCATTCAGATAGGTATATCTTTCCTTTTTTCCTTTGCCTTTCACTTCTCTTCTTTTCACAGCTATTTGTAAGGCCTCCTCAGACAACCAATTTGCCTTTTTGCATTTCTTTTTCTTGGAGATGGTCTTGATCACTGCCTCCTATACAATGTCACAAACCTCTGTCCATAGTTCATCAGGCACTCTGTCTATCAGATATAATCCCTTGAATCTATTTCTCACTTCCACTGTATAATCATATGGGATTTGATTTATGTCATACTTGAATGATCTAGAGGTTTTCCCCACTTTCTTCAATTTAAGTCTGAATTTGTCAATAAGGAGTTCATGATCTGAGCCACAGTCAGCTCCTAGTCTTGTTTTGCTGACTGTATAGAGTGACAACTATAACCTAATATAAAAATGTCTGACTTCTACTAGCAATGTAGGTGAGACTAATACTGATGCAGTTTACTGACTGTATTCATAATCAAAATACATGCTAAATTTTAGTCAGACCTGCTGGAAGTTGGAAAAACTAAGATAATTTTTTTTTTCTCATCCAAGTTCATAGACATTCTGAGTTCAGGGGATTGTTAAGAGTCTTTTTATTTTTTTTTAAGTTTTTATTGAATTTTTTATAGTATTGTTTCTGCTTTATGTTTTGGTTTTTTGGCCCCAACCAGGGATTGCACCAGTATCCCTCATATTGGAAAGCAAAGCCTTAACCACTAGAACCATCAGGGAAGTTCTAAGATAATTTTTTTAAGGGACAGAACCATCAGTGCTAATTCCCATTATAATTATGCTTCAGTACTTTTCTTTAGAAGGTCCTAAAACATTTGCCTACCATGAATTTTGTTATACAGAAATTTTACATTTTCATAGAGTCCAGTTTTAACTTTGTGGTTTCTGAATTTTCTACATGCATTATTGGTAGGCAGAGGTTTTAATCAAAAGGAAGCAAGAATGAAGCTATGATAGAGCTCAGTTAAGTCAACCCTTCTTTTTAAGGCTCCAGAGGTGGGGTTAGTAGAAGACAGTCTTCCTGAAGAGTTTTCTGAAACTTCTAGAAGAACTCAACAGCCCAACCATTCTGGAGGAGTCTATAAACTGGGCCTGATATGCTAATAAATGTCTTTCATAAGCAAAGATTATAAAAATATTCACCCATGTTTTCTTCAAATGATTTTAATAGCATAAAAAATTATTTAGTTTTTTCCAACTGGAGTTTATTTGGATGTAAAGAGTGAATTTGGAATCTGGCTTTATTTTGAACCAAATGAATAGTTGCTAGTCTCAGTCTCATCTTTTTTCCACTGATCTGAAATGCCATCCTTAGCATATACTATATTCCTGCGCATATTTGAGTCTATGTCCTGAGTTCCTATCCATTTTGTTACTCTATATGTTCTATAATGTTTACTTAATTGGCTTTGTAATTCATTTAATATTGGATTCTTATGGATTACTTGGAAATGCAATATTCATACTTCATAGCTCTGAGCCTGGAGACAAATAACAATTGCCCTTTTAACATGAGAACGTCTTTTGCCTTTGTGCAGTTCGCCATCTTCTCTCTGTGTGTCTTTTCCTACTGGGTACAGTCACTTCTGGCTTCCTTGGAATTTCTCTTCCCAGTCATTCCAACAGCATTTCTTATTTTGTGTGCTTCATCATCATCAGGCATCATGACTAAGCAACTGATTCCCTAATTAGAATATGATCTAGTCATGACCATTTGTATATATTAAAAAATCAAATCTTATTCTATACTTAAAGGAAATATTAATGAAGAATTATGCATCCCATGTGGTCACTGTAAATTCACTGAGACAGTGGAAACCCCCAGCCTTTCTCTTTGATAAAGTTTCTATGCTTCAGACCCCTTGTCCACCTCCTCCCTTCATCTTGCCATCTCATACTATTTCAGATATCACATTAAGTGTAATTTATTCAAAGAGTTAATGAGTCCCCTGTTAAAAGCTCTCATTGTGTATAATGTGTGCGCTAAGTTGCCTCAGTCGTGTCCGACTCTGTGTGACCCCATGACTGTAGCCCACCAGGCTCCTCTGTCCTTGGGATGCTCCAGGCAAGAATACTGGAGTGGGTTGCCATGCCCTCTTCCAGGGGACCTTCCCAACCCAGGGATCAAACCCATATCTATTACCACTGTTGCACTGGCAGGCAGGTTCTTTACCACTGGCGCCGCCTATATGAGCTTGACTTAAAGCCAGAATGCCTGGGTCTAAATCTGATATATGATTTATTATCTATATGATCATGGGCACATTATTAAACTTCTCAGTGACTCGGTTTATTTGTCTATAAAATGGACATCATTAACACAAGGTTTTATGCGGATTAAGTATACAGAGTGGCCACAAGAACTCAATGAGTGTCAGTGATTATCATCATGATCAACATTGGAGAGGGAGTTGTTTGAAGGAAAAATAAGTCATGTAAAACATTAAAAATCTCACTTCACATCAAGTTCTTTCTTGGATTCTCTTGAATGAGGACAGGAAAAATAGTTTGGTAAAGATTTCTAAAAGCATCAACTTTCCAGCAGATGAAAAGTAGATGCACACTCCATCCTGTGCAAACTCATGAGCTCTTTATTCCTTTAACTAAAAATGCTTCCTTTGAGAAACAGTTGTATAGTCACAAGTGAAAGTCTAACAAAGCCAGCAAACTTTCTGACATAACCAGTTTACTTTTGACAGAGTCATAGATAGATTGCCTAGGAGAATCATATGAGACAATGGCCAGCAGAAGCCTTGCATTTGCCTTCAAACTGCCAGCCAGTGATGCCAACCATCAGCTCTCAATTCCACAGCAAATGCTACAATGCAGTAAGTACTAACATCAGCATCATTATTGTTAGCATCATTACTACAATATTTGAGCATCTACCAGTTTAAACCTCATGAAAAATGTATTTCCTGATTTGTGACCTATTTCTCTACTGAAGTATGCCTCATTGATATACTTGTAACATTTCTGTGGAAAGAAAAAATTAACCAAAAGTAATTCCTCCTTCAACCATTAAAGAAATGAGCAGTTCCCAACTGCCAGGATAAGCAACATATATATCATTTAAATTTTTAAAAAAACTAACCTCCTCCTACCACTTATCCTTATATTACATCAAAAGTCTTCAAAAATTAAAGATAACCTCTTGCTGTATGCCTGAGAGCTCATACCTCTTCCTTCCTAAAAGCCCTTTCAAGATTCTTCCAGAAGCCTGGCCTGATCCTAGAAGGATATGGAAGTGATTCACAGTACTGAGAAGACCCACTGCTTCCTGTTAGCCTTCCTGCCTCAGGCATTTCTTATAATCTGCAGCTTCAGTCTGCAGTAGATGGATGCCAGGGTTCAAAGCACTCCTGCAATCATGATGTGTGGTTACAGCAGGCACAAATACACACTCAAGACCACAGAAGGAAGAACAAAGATGGGAAGGCATTGAAAGGCGCAGCTGGAAAAACTGAAAGCTCCTTTAGAACCATGAGAACCCTGATATTGCTTAAAAACAGAGGGGCAGCAGTTTGAATCATGGTACAGCAAAAGAGTTGGTGACGGACAGGGAAGCCTGGCATACTGCAATCCATGGGTTGCAAAGAGTCAGACATGACTGAGCAACTGAACTGAACTGACAGCAAAAGAATGGGAAACAAACCTCACTCCTGTTAATTTAGCCCTTTCCCTTTTAGATTTCTATTTCATCAGAATTCAGAATGGCTGGTAGCAGCATGGAAGAGCCCTCCAGGTCAAGACAAAGGTGGCTTCCCGTATAGGATACTCACTGATCCTTGAAAAACAGGGGATGAGGGCAAGGCAGCCTCTCTATTCAGAGCAGCCATCCTAGAGGACCTCAGGCCAGATGTCCTGGTGACAACCACATCCAAATATATCAAGGTGACAAATATCACATTCCTCCCTTGCAACCTGCCATTCCTGGAGATGCACATTCGAGGTCTCTCTTGAGGCAACCGTTACTGCTCAGCATGTAATTCCACATATGCACAATCCTCTGATGGAGAAGAAAGGATAATAGGAAGAATTTAGATGCCTGAGTTTCTTGTTACCTCAAAACTCTACACATTTGAATGACTCTCCAGTAACAGAGGCTTGCTTCACTGTGAAAAACACAATTTTTCCTCTCTTTAATTTTATTTCTGCAAGTTTAGAAGTGTAATGACCTTTTTGCAAACCAATTTCTGAATTTGATTTTAGGTGTTAATAAATTTTTGAAGACATCGATAATAGCGAAGCAGTGGGTTTGAACTTAGTTGACGATTTTTCATTGTGATGCATAAGTTATAGCAAGAAACAAGTGGTTTTATACAGGTTTATTTCCACTTTAGGGAATAGCAAGTTAATATCCAAAACTTCAAAAAGAAGATGGAGGAAGAGCAAGAGAAGGGGATAAGGAAAAGAAGAGACAAAAGACAAGGAAGAGGAAGTAGGTAAAAGAGAGGCAGGGAGCCCAGGAAGACAGGAGGGATGACTGAGTACAAGGTAGTGGGAGATCCTGTTGAAAGGTGGTTAAAGGAAGTGATATTGGTGAGAAGCCAGCAAGCGCCATGAGGCGGCTGGATTGATGTGAGTCCAGCTGCCCCGAACTGTGGAGCGCTCATTCATTGGGTCATCTGTGGGCAGAAGGGGTGCGGCAGACTAGAGCTCAACAATGAAAAGACGAATGAGGAAGTGTGGCCCTCGCTCCCGCCCCAGGCCCAGCTCATAGCAGTCCCAGTCCAGATTCCTCCTGGGCAAGAAACTTGGCCAAAAGTACCCCAATATCACCAGCACTCACTAAATGTTAAAGGACACAAATACTGGAATCACTTTGAAAATATCTAGCTGTTTCTCCTCAAATGTGGGTTGAGTTTTCTTTCGCAATATGAACCATGTTCTTGCCAATTTTCAAGTTTACAGCTCCAGCTGTTACGGGGTTATGTAAGAGCCAAAGTGATCAAAGGGCCTCATGAGTGGAAAATGCATTTTTCCCCTTGGTTGCATAACTCCCCGATGGAATGGGCTCGGTAATCGAAGCACTGTCTGCCCACTCCTGCTGCCCCTCACTGCTCCTCTGCAAGCAAAAATAAAAGGAAGGAAGAAGGAACATTCATGCTGGAGGGAATAAAAGATTATAAAAAATTTTGTTGGACTCAAATGTAGAATGTCCAAGCATTTTTCAAAAGAAAGTTGTAGGTAACTTTTACGAGTAATTACAAAAATAGTAACTAAATAAATTCCCCTCAACTATAGGGGGCTTTCTCTAAAGTATATGAAATCATAACAGTAAAAATGTAGTTCCTTATAGCTAGCACGTTATTCTAATGTCATTATTTTCTGAATGTCACTCTTCCTATCGGTCTTTTAGTCCTTTCAGAACAGGGAACTTATCTATGTGTTGTAGCCTCCCCAGTGCCTAGCATACAAAAAGATCCAATAAATAGCAAGTGTTTGAATAAGGATTTAGAAAATGTGACTGCAATCATATATCTGCAGAACCCTAGACATGGTGCAATGACAGCTTTTCTAAGTAGAATCAGAGGCTAAACAGGTGTTATTTGCCCTTATTTCTTTTTTCCTTAGGGACCTGATTTCAAAAGAATAACGAAAGCTGGGCAAAGTCAGGTGACAGAAGTGGACAAAGGTAAAGGTCTTTGTAAGCCCTTAGCAGTAACCCCAGAATTACTTTGGGGTTTCAGGCACCAATAGTTTGTCCTTTCCACTTCTGGAAATGACAGCTACCAGACTGTGTTTACCCCTGCCTGGAGTCTCAGTGGTTAATGATTATGAAAAGCCTGGGCCCAACTGGCACCATGTTCCCTTAAAAATGGCCCAGTTATCAGTTGGCAAATTACAGCCCCAGATACAGGATATACTCCATCAGCAGACAGATTAATTTAGATGTATAACACTTCAAATATCTAGGGAGATCCATCCACAATGGATACGTTGCACTCCAGTGGAAGGAAGGAGAGGCCAGGGAGGAATTCCAAAGGGCTAGTGAAGCAGACTGGGAGGATGGCAGGATGAGAGGACACCACTGTCCTTGCTAATTTAAAAACACACTTGCCTCTTCTCTGTGGTAGGACCAGCACTCTTTGCCTTGCTAGTGTTTCCTCTCCACCATCCCTAGTTGGCCCTTTCATTTTACTGGTCTTTATCATCTATTGAATACACTGAAAAAATGTTCAATCAGAGGACACTTCTAGCTCTCAGGTTATCCCATATATATATATATATATATATATACATATTCTAATGTATCCCTTGTGTCTTAGCTGGTAAAGAATCTGCCTGCAATGTGGGAGACCTGGGTTCTATCCCTGGGTTGGGAAGATAGATCCCCTCGAGAAGGGAATGGCTACCCGCTCCAGTATCCTAGCCTGGAGAATACCATGGGGTCACAAAGAGACGGACACAACTGAGCAACTTTCACTTCACTTCTCATGGGCCTATATTCACCCTTAATCTCTTGGGGTCCCCCCCTGTTCTAGAGAACCATTCAATTACTTTCATTGTTTCACTCTCCTGTTCAAAGTCTGAAAATTTCCTCCCACCTTCCCCTGACCTACTGAATGAAGCTCTGTGCCACCTAGCCTGGCTTTCTTCAGCCCTTCCAACTGTGGTCTAAACCCTCCTCTGCTGCCTTCTCTGTTCTCCTGCCTGGAAACACTGCCTCTTACTGAATCATGCCCATCTTTTGACACCCTGTCTAAGTACGTCTGATCTCATTTTTCTAAGCCATGGTAATGTTTTAGGCCTCTCAGTTCCTGCAGAATGACCAAAGGCTCATGTACTCTCAGCTTTCCCTGCCTTGCTGGCCCCATGGTTAACTCTCTCTGTTTAAGACACAGTGGCTCCTAAATGTCACGGACCCTAAACAGGCTCCAGTAGTTAGACTAGCACAAGGCAGAGTCAGAGGCCCAAATCTCAAGCCAACTTGACCACTTGATGTTTCTGTCATCGGGCTCAAATGGTTTCTAACCTGGTATGGGAAGGGACAGGTACACGAGCTAGTAAGACATGCTAGAAAACTGAGGTTGCAAATTGTTTCAATCACATATTCAATAGTATTTATGCCTAGGAACACAGATTAGTTTTGTAACAAAAATTGTAGAAGGGAACGTTTAACCAAATCTTGGCTTCAGAGTGCCTATAGATATTGACTTCACTCTATTTTGTAGACTGATGATTCTTGATCAAAGTTTGAAGCCACCCATGCCAAGCGATAGGGTAGATCAGAATTTCTGGAAAATGTGCATTTTCTGTGGTTATTAAAAAGGTAAAAGTTTAAGAAAACTAGCAACTTTCTCTTAAATATTGCCTTATGTAAAATGTGGAAAACAATGAATTAACCATGGATTCTTGTGAGAATTAAATAAGACAAGATCTATGAAAGTATTTGAAAATGGTAAGATTTATTTAAATATAGCCTGTGAGTATGTATGAGGTTCTCATTATCTGAGGTTAACTAGTACCAGAAAAAGCTTTGACAGAATCCATTTAAAAGAGGGCCAAAGTGGACATAGGAAATGGTGGGAAATAAAAAGTTCAATTTAAACTTGGCTTTGAAAATTGTAACTAAAAATTATGAAGGCAACTTATTTATATTACATCTAATAAACTCTAGAGTACTATTGTGGCTCTGTGTTAAATCTTAGGACAAAGAACTAACAAAACTATTTGGGATTTTCGGCACAATTTATCTAATAAAATTGCTTCATAGCACAATACAATTACTTTTACTTCAGGTTTGGGTTCCTCAATGTGCTCATAAAAAATATTATTTTTTAAAAGCATTCAAAAATGTGTCCACTTTATTAAGGACTGATTTCTCTTTGGAAGTTCCATCATGTTAGCTTTTTTCTTCTTCAATAATTTACTGCTAGACTTTTATTTGTCAAGAGCTTCCTTTCTGATTGACTATACCTCCAACTTTAATTTCATCTATGTTAGAAAATTCTGAATATTTTGTAAAGTTGTAAATTTACTTCAATTTTTCCATGGTTTTCCCACCTGCTTACAATAACAGCTAGTTATTAAAAAACTGTTAGACAAAAACATTGCTATTATGGGTGAAGGTATATTTTAGATTTAAACAGAGAGGAGTGTTAGAATGGGTCAATTCATATTATAACTGGTCACTTTATTAGTTTTTTGTGTTATGATGATTTGTTTCCCATTGCAGCTTTGTCCCTCTAAGGCTTTGGGAAGATGCATTTTCAGGTTATGGGTACTCTGTCTCATTTTTCATAATTCTCATGTATTCATGTACTTTATGCCTTACTGAAAAAAGTGCTTGATTACTTTTGACTGAATAAGTAATTGATTGATCAAGTGGGTGAATGGAAAAACTAGAGGAAGAAATGAATGAGCAGCCATAGGTTCCCACTACAGAATTTATACTTTTAGTAAGAAAATCACACATAAGAATAGCTAATCTCAGTGAAATAGGTAAACATAACACCAGAGATGAAAAGGATTTGAGGTTTAGATCCAATTTTTCCATTTACAAAACAGAATCAATTTGTCCAAGGTTCATGCTGAAAAATGTGTGGGCTCTCAGTAGGTCTATCCCTTGGAGAGTTGTAAATGAATAATATTTATAAAAGTAATTGCAATAAAAACTCTCACCTACCCTATGATGGGGACCAACTTTGTTCCTTATTATACATTATGTTAGAGATTTTCACATCAAGGAGTCCAAGGGGTCTGCAAAGCTATAGCATGAACATAGTCATCTCAGGGAAACATTTCACTTAGAGACTTGGAGAAGTGGAAAGAAGAATTATATCTTTGGCTAGGATATAAACTAGCTCTACATTTTTACAATAAAACTTATTTTTAAGAAATTTTACTTTGGGACTTCCCTGGTGGTCCAGTGGTTAAGGATCCACCTTCCGATACCAGGAACTCAGGTTTGATCATTGGTTGGGAAACTAAGGTCCCACATATGATGGGCAACTAAGCCCATCCACCACAACAAACCCATCCATCCACACGCTGCAATAACAGAAGCCCACATGCCACATCACAGGCCCAGCACAGGGACTTCCCTGCAGTCCAGCGGTTAAGACTTTGCTTTCCAGTGTAGTGAGTGCAAGTTCAGTCCCTCATTGAGAAGTAAGGTCTCACAATCCTCATGGTGGAAAAAAGGTGTTTTTTTTTTTTTAACTTTTGCAGAAAGTCTTGAAGGGATATATGCAGGAAGCACCCCCCCCCCCAACCCACCCTTTAGGTGCCCATCCCACTTCAGTGGAAAATTTAGCAAGCTCTCCATCTGGCATGTCATGCTTTCAACAACTCTACCACAAATACATTATTATCTTTGGTTATATATGAAGAAAATGAGCTACATAGAAGTTGTGAATGAGAGTTTTCAAACTCCTCAGTGACAGAATCCTGCTTTCCCCTAACCGTGTTGTCTGGTAGTAAGATGACCCTTCCTGTTTACATGACTCTGTCTGCATTTTTCTTTCTTTTTGAGTCTCTTCTCCATGTGCCCAATCTCTACAAGGACTCTAGGTGCCTAGAGGAAAAAAATCTGAGAATTTGTCTTTATACCTGAGGGTTCTAGAGTGACTAGGTCAATTCAGACTAGCTGATCTGAAAAGAGGACTGTTGAGACAGAGGAATGGAATTCATCTTAGAATGGAACTTCCCCACAGACTGATTGGAATGTCATGTGAGGTGCTGGTGCCCCTCCGTCAAATGATACTGAATGAAAAATTGCAGAGATGTCAGGCCAGTTCCTTTTTAAAGGAATGACTAAAAAGATATCCAAGAAGTGTTGTCATAGCCCACTTTCCTAACTTTCCAGATACAACTGGTGGCTGGGGAGCCAGGCAGGTAAAGGGTCTGCTAGCAGCAGAGAGCAGAAGCTTGCCCACTGCCTCATTGAATCAAGGAATCTTGAGGCCCATTTAACAATAGACATTCTTTCACCAGAGTGAAAAAGAGTGAATGCAGAAAGATGAACAATGTCTTTAAATAGCTCTAGCAAAGGTCTTTGCCCTGAGGGGGAACCCAGGTCCATTCCTGGGTCTTGGGGTCTGTTGTCTCAGCATCCTTCAGAACTGAAATAATAGCCCTGCTCTCACCCCTCTGAGTACAGAAAGTAGACCCATTACCCGCAGAAATTGGGTTGGTTTTTCAACATTTTAGGAGAGTCACTAGGCTCTTCTAAAGCACAGGAATTTATGAGTTGAAAACTGGCTTAGAATCTCCAGGATTGGGCCAGCACTCCAATTTGTGGATAAACCACAGCAGGACATAATATTCTTTCTTGCTAAGTTCATATATAATTCTGGTTTGAATATGTCCATACTTGTGGTTTCTATTTCTGGCCTAGTTTTGCTTCCTAAACTTCAAAACATTTGCGTATCAGTCTCTCCATCTCCCTCTCTCGTTCTTTGTCCTGTGTGTGTGTGCGCGCGCACACACACACACACACACACACACACACACACACACTTTATCACATACACCTATTTCTTTTACTGGGATTTCATTTTACACAACAATTAGAGGATTGCAGAAAGCAGATGTCGGTGGCCTTATCTGACCAGTTATCTGGGGCTTTCTAAATAAAATATGACAGAACTTGTTTATCTGGATCTTTGTCCCAAAAAGCAAACATGGAGGAACCTACATTTGAGACTGTTAAGTGAAGAGTAAGCTATTGTTTGTAAGAAGAATTGTGAGAAGAGGGCAAATTGATAAATAACAAGCATTTATGTGTTACTCTTTGACAGGTACCTCCCCATGTATTTAAAATAATACTCCCAACAAGCTCATATGCAGAACTATTACTGTTCCCAACATACATTCCCTCCAGAGGAGAAAGTTCAGGCACAGAGATGCTAAGTCACTTCCTTAACAGCTAACAACAGTAGAAGGAGAATTTGAGCCAGGCATTTAGGCTGCCAAGTGAAGCGAAGTCGCTCAGTCGTGTCTGACCCTTTGTGAACCCAGGGACTTGTCGCCTTCCAGGCTCCTCTGTCCATGGGATTTTCCAGGCAAGAATATTGGAGTGGGTTGTCATTTTCTTCTCCAGGGGATCTTCCCGACCCAGGGATCGAACAGGGGTCTCCTGCACTGCAGGCAGACTCTTTACCATCTGAGCCACCAAGGAAGCCAAGTTTATGCTTATTATGATTCACCAATCTACTCTGTTAACTTTATTTATTCATCCATCATAGCCTCAACCCTCTATTCTCATTTATTCTTCCTTTCACTCTCATCATTTTTCTTTTTTCTCTGTATCCCACTGTTTATCCCAACAGGAAACCAGTCCTTTTTTAAACATTTGCTATACTTAATCTTTCAAGCTGTTCCTCATTCATTCAGCAGATAAGAGGACATTTCTATTGAACATGCTTAAAGATAGAAATAAGATTTGCATACTTAAAGTATACAAAGAAAATACAATTTCTTTTCTTTGTAGGTCTTAGAAGAGTATTTCTTCTGAGGGTTAATAAAAACTTCTTTACCTTGCTCTTACTTTCTGGACTGCAAAAACCCTGTAAGATTTTTGTCTTTATCAATCTTCCTTAATGTTTTAAGGACTTGAGTCCAATTTTTAAAGTTGATTTATGGTTGGACTCAATTCAGCTGAAATTCTATAACCCATATATCAGCCACTGAACTGAAGCCATTGCTGGTTCTTTATTCTATCTTCTGAACTGTAGTCATTTCCATGGTAATTTTCTTATTTTTGTGGTGTGTTTTTTTTTTTTTTGAGATTCTGTTTTTGAGCTTCCCATCAAACCAAAACAAGATTTCTCTTTTCCATTCCAACCCATTCTGTTCTTTTAAGGTTGAGGACAGCTGTGAGGTAGAGCTGGTTTCCACCGCCTACTAGACTGTCAGCTGCTGGAAGGCTGGGACCAATGAGAGCATCTTTGTTTCCTGGTGCCTGGTAGTGTCTAGCATGTAACAGTTGCTTAGTAATCGCATGTTAAATGAATGAAACAGTGACATGGGAATCCTTTTCTCTATGTTGGCCATCTTCCTATTTCAGACTTTGGATATAACATCCCACTGTAGTTTACCAAGAATTCTTCTCCACTGTATATGCCATTATTAAATTAGTAGAATTCCAAACTGAGAATGGGTTGATATGTCAGCGAACTTCTTTTTGTTCAAGATATCCTCTGCCAAACGTTTGAATCTAAACCCAGTCCAAAATGTTACTAATTCCTAAAGATTGGTGATGGATACATGGAAGTTTATAATATGATTTTCTCTACCCTTGTGTATGTTGGGAAATTCGCATAACTTGTTAAAATCTGCCTACACAGAATGATGCAGTTAAATTAGGATAATGGTGATTTTAAAGGAAGTGGTTAGTATAAAGGAGTGCACTCAAATTTTCTAGGCATCATTGCAAAAGAAGCTATTTATTATTTTTTTACCCATAGTGGAGTACTGATTTAAAAGTTTAGTTAGAGCTGGCAAAAACATTTTATTTTAAATAATGACTTCTTTGGAAATAATATTTATTCTTTATCTTCCCATGGAATGCAGTGGCTGGGGGTCTGTCTTACAGCAAAGTGGTCAATCTGGTCTAAAATACTGAAGGAATCTACGTTGTAATGCTGATATTTTCTAAGGACTTAAATATCAAATGGTACCAATGAGAATATACACTGGAAACTTTATGCATATATGGTAATTCTATGTGTAGGCATGTGTGTGGCTATATGTTAGATAAATATTTACAGCAAGAGATCTTTCCACTTAAGGGAAATGGGGGAAATGTTAGCAATAGCCATTAAAATTGTAAACATTAATGGCTCAGAAATATTCAAACAGCAGGTTCCTGTTTCCAGCCCTGCCATTTAGGCTCCTCTATACAGTTGTGTTAATTGAATAACAGGCTTTACAATGTCTTTATCTAGGTTAATATATCCACTTCAAACAGACTGGACAATGGCTTTTCGTAGTAATAGTGATCTTTAGTTTATTGGACGCTTCTTGAAAAATAAAAGCAAACTACCCAAGGAAAGGAGGTAAACTTCAGCTAGAATTTTTTGATGTTTTGGATTTTTAGAAGAAAGTGGGATTGAACTTGCACAGGCCTGTGACTCAGTATCCACTGCTTGCTACTACCATACATATTTCTGAAGTTCTCTAGTGTCTCACTTTCCCATTTTGTTTAACATGCAGAGATAATTCAGTTTAGAACTGAAACCCACAGTTTAGAAGTACAAGGATTATTCTTACGTTTGCACTGGTGTTTTTCCTCAGACATGCAATATCTGAAAAAACTGACCCAAACACCTTGACAAAAAAGAACCACTTATTCCTACCTGAAATTTAGTTCCTTCTTTTTTGGGAGGACGACTGGTTTGCCATATGTATTCCTATAATAGTGTGAAGATCTAAGAAGCTTCCAAAGTTCAGTATTAGCAGAGATAACATGTCCACCTACGTAGATGTGAGGATGGGAGCATCAGAGGAGATGTGAATGCATCCACAATCAGATGGCAGCTTCCCAAAAAGGCGATGGCTGGTGGGATGCTGGTGAGACTGGCTACTGCCATACATAGGATCCACATCCCCAACAGAGTGCACGTGAGGAGGCCACAGCCATCTTCAAGGATTGAAAAAAAACTTGAGTTCTCTCCACAATCAGAGCTTGCCAGGGCTTTGGACCAGGCATTCAGCAATACGAATAGCTCATTTTCAGACACTGTTCACATCTTATCTGATTTGAATTGATTCAGTATGGTTTCTCCAGAAGACTTAAAAACCCAAGTAAATATTAAGCTGTTCTCACTGTGTTAGCCAAACACAATTAATTTTGCTCTGTATAATCCTAACAAACTAAGATGCTACAAATGGAACATTCAGAGTTCCGCTGACCCACTTCAAGTGAAAGTATATGCAACTGAAGCCAGTTCCATGACTAGCTGGGCATAGTCAAAATTATTTGTTTTAACATTACTTTACTTCATGTCTCCCTGTCAAGGATATGCCCAATTATCAACCAATCTGAAGCTAAAATACCCCAAAGTATGGCATTCAACTGTTAGTCCTTGTGGGAGGACAACCTTTGATCACAAATTCCTTTGGCCATCCACTTGGTGTTACCAGATCAAAAATAGGGGTATTTATTTCATTTGGCAAAGATTGGAAAATTAAATCAACACATCGCCAAATGCAAGCTCCAGAAGATGTGGCTCAGACAAGGATCATAGCACAGTCCCAGAGAAACAGTTTTTATGGCACATAAAGTTTTTATTATACATAAATTCTAAATTTATTTTTAATTCTTTTCAAGTCAGTCAGTGGGAGGATTCCTGGCTGATAGCAAATTGCAGATTGTAAAAATCATTCCACAATGAAGCAACATCTTTTTCCACACTGACTGTGGTCCAGGTTCTCATAGCCTTGTTCTTACCACACTGGGTCATGGCCAGGTATCTTGGAGTTTAGATGAATCCAGCCAGCTAAGGAAATCCTAAATGATAGTTCTGTCATGATGTTCTTACCCATCTTCCTCCCAGACCCCAAACCATTGGCTTCCTTGCCACTGGGCCAGGATATATCCTTCCCTCCTGCCCCACTTTTGCAAACAATGACCAGCATTCTGCACAGTCCTTGGCCCATGGTTTGGCTCATACTCCCTGGACCTTGGAATTCATCTAGCAGTGAGGCTCTCATAACCCAAACTTCCTGTGCAGACTTCAAACACACACACAAACACTGGGACCAGAGCTCATGGAGCAAGAAAATAACACAAAGTACACAAACTCTCTCCTCAAACCTGCCAGCAACATCCTAATAAATTCTGCCTTGTTTCCCTGGTGGAAGAAACACTTCTGGGATCACTTCTTCTCTACTTGTGAGATGAAGCACCCTCCAAACCCCAAAAATGTAGCTTAGATTCTTCACAGGCAGCCTCCTTACTAAGCTGCAGTTTCTGAAATTAAATGTTACTCTTTGAAGATATTGACAAAATTTCCATTTTTAAGCACCCAATTTTACTTCCCCACAAATCTATTTACTTTCTGCAAAAGCTTACGCTCTGATATTTACACACACACACACACACACACACATAGGCTTCCCTGGTGGCTCAGTGGTAAACAATCTGCCTGCCAATACAGGAGGTGTGCATTTGATCCCTGGGTTGGGAAGAGTACCTGGAAAAGGAAATGGCAACCCAATCCAGTATTCTTGCCTGGGACATCCCAAGGACAGAGGAGCTTGGTGTTCTATAGTCCATGGGGTTGCAAAAGGATTGGACACAGCTTAGTGACTAGACAACTAAACGGCAATAACACACACACACACACACACACACACACACACACGTACATCACACAATAAATACACAGGACTCAGGTCTCTTCTTGCAAAGACTTTAAAGAATTGCAGTTGGATTTTCTGCTTAAGGGATGGAAAAGCCTCCTGGGAAAAGTAAAATTTGAATCCAGCTCTAAAAGGATACATTCAACCAATACACACTCAGAAAAAGTTTTTCCTATCTCCGATCACACTTTCTGAGCAATGAATGTGAACTTGGAAAAAACTGCGGATATCTGAGGCTGAAAGTCACTACTTTGAGGAGGAGGAGAACTGAGATTCAGCTGGTCCACACTTTGCAAAGCCAGTGCTTGAGTGACCAAAGGTTGACTGTGCTCACTCCTCTTGCTTCTTCCCCACGTACATTTTAGCAGCAGCTCTGAGTTCCATAGGCAGAAATTCTGTTGAACAGATCTAGTTCTGGCTTTAGACAAGGGAGTCTAAACTTCATTTTTGTTTGTCCTGTTGATGAGTCTGTTCAAAGTCACTGGAATGACAAGTCAAAGGGAATGTTATGATTTCTCTCTCACCCAACAAGCTCAAAATATTTCCCTCCTTTTGCTGTAGATGGTGAAGGTTCTCATCAAAAACCCTTAAAGTCTTCTTCAATTCTGGACCTGTCTTATGGCTATACAAGGAAATTCATTCTCTAGAATTGAAACTCATGACTTACCAAAAAAGTGTCTGGCAAAAGTGAACACACTTTCTATTTATGGACCAATAGTAGGCACCCCACTCCAGTATTCTTGCCTGGAAAATCCCATGGACGGAGGAGCCTGGTGGGCTGCAGTCCATGGGGTCGCAAAGAGTCAGACTCGAGTGAGCGAATTCACTTTCACTTTTCACTTTCATGCATTGGAGAGGGAAATGGCAACCCACTCCAGTGCTCTTGCCTGGAGAATCCCAGGGACGGCGGAGCCTGGTGGGCTGCCGTCTATGGGGTCGCACAGAGTCGGACATGACTGACGTGACTTAGCAGTGGTAGCAGTAGAAGACACCATTAGAACCCAAGTACTCCTAAGAAAATTAAGATCTTTGGGTATCAGGACCTCAAAATAACGTGGTATACAGCAAGTCACTCTGAGTCATATTTTCCATCAATAAAAGTTCTTAAAACTTGTGCAAACATTAATTGAACAAAGATCATAGAGCTCTAGACTATTAAAAGAGCGTTGGCTCCCGAACATTAAGGGTAACTGTGATAAGATGAGTAAGTTTGAGCAAGTTTCTTAAAAGTGTGCTGAACCAAACCGTTAGGAACTGGGTGGTGCCTTTAAAGATAGAGAGAGCGTGTGTGCACTGCTCTGGACCAGAGGCCGTGAACGAGTCTCCTCAGGTGGCATGATTTGGGAAGACCTGATAAAAATCCATTTAGTGCTTCTTTTAGAAGAGGTGAAATTCATGCCATCAGAGATTCATTATTTGGGGATAGGATTTTTGTTATTAATTTTTTTATGAAATGCACATACTCCTGGGAAGCAGGATGACCTTCACATTAGCAATCAATTGAAATGGCATATCAATAACTTCTCTAGAGGGAGAGAAAAATGAGTCAGAGGGAATGAATTTTGGTGGAATGATTACTTTTTACTGTGTCAGAAAGGGGCTCAGCAGAGTTAAAATGATAAGCATAATAAATCCTATTAAGAGGAATCCTAGATCACCAAAAAGTAACAAAAAGTAATAGATCTCTAGTGGCATGATTTCCTCTATTCCTCAGATTATAATACCCATCCAAATCTCCTCCAGCAAAGATTTTGGATGATTGTAATTAAGTTGTTTTAATTGCATTATCTACATCTATTATTAATACAGAGCATGCATGGGCATATATACAGTTTTGTGACATGCAAACATGTGGGCTTCTCCCTTAGGATGTTTCCATCCTTCCCTATCCCAGACAAAGGATAAGATAACCAACCAGCCAATTAACCCTTCTGGAGGCATTACAGCCCTTACAGACCCATTCATAGCAATTGCTCAAAACTCATTTTCCTGCTCATTTTGCTCCTGTTTCCTGTACCTCCTTTTCTTCCAGTTCAGCTCAGCCCTAACTGGGAAGCCACATGTCTGCTCTTGCCTCTGTATTTTGAAGGTGAATTTTGTTTCTTTGGTTCTGTTTTAGAACTAACTTAAGCTCACCATCCAACAATTTTGCTTCCTGAACTCTGGGTAAAATCTCTACAAAACACAGTTTGGCTTCAACCTTGGCCTGAGGGCCTCTGGGGAGGCAGGATCCTAGGAGCCCTTACTGATGCACCTCTGCTGCTGTGGTCAGTGTGTGTTCCATTTCATATTCTCATGATATCCTCTTCCCATCTTCACTTCCAGTTAATGTCAGCACAAAGAATCTTGGAGAACTTATAGCAGAGAAGGTTATAGTAACATTTTAATGGCATTTATTTGTCTATTGTCACCCTGATTACAAAAATAGCAGGTCACTGAAGAAAATCTGAAAAGTGAAAAAAGATCATCTAAAATTATCCATAATGCTATCTCCTAAATATAATAACATTTTAGTTTATAAATTTCAAATATTATTTCTTATATATAAGTATGTTTGCATAGCAAAATTAGTCACACTAAAATTCTGTTTTCACTTAATTTTATCTAATATATTCAATTACTATTTCCTATGTCTTTAACTGATTATATTAAATTTGAAAATCTTATAAAACTTCATGAATTTAATATAATGGAAATCTGGCTGTGAATAAATATGACAGATGCAATTAAACAAATAAGTCTACTAGAGATAACTATAAAGCACAATATAAACATGACTTAGTGATCTAGACTCTTTTCAGGCAGTGTCGCTTATGGGTAGTAATGTTCAGACCATAAGACGAAACTTCACTCTAGAGCATTGAACGTGGAGTCAAATACGGTACATTCTTCAACAAATTCCTTAGGCTTTCTTTTTTAATTTTTATTTTATATTGGAACATAGTTGAATAGCAATATTGTGTTAGTTTCAGGTGTACACAGAATGATTCAGTTATATATATATATATATATATATATATGTATGTATGTATCTTTTTTTTTCAGATTCTTTTCCCATTTTGATTATAGAGTACTGAGCAGAGTTCCTGTGCTATATAGTAGATCCTTGTTGGCTATCTATTTTAAATATAGCATTGTGCACATGTCAATCTCAAACTCCCAATCTGTCTCTCCCTGCAACCATCCTTCCCCCTGGTAACCATAAGCTCATTCTCCAAGTCTGTGAGTCTGTTTCTGTTTTGTAAATGAGATCATTTTTTAAATTCTGCATATAAGCAATATTATTATATTTGTCTTTTTCTGCCTGACTTATTTCACTTAGTATGGTATTCTCCAAGTGCATCCATGTTTCTGCAAATGGCATTCTTTCATTCTTTCTTATGGCTGAGTAAGATTCCATTGTGTAATTGTACCACTTCTTCCTTATCCATTCATCTATTGATGATGGTTGCTCCCATATCTTGGCCTTTGTAAACAGTTCTGCAGTGATCATTGGGGTGCATGTATCCCTTTGAACCATGATTTTTTTCTGAGTATATGCCCAAGGATGGGATTGCAGGGTCATGTGGTAGCTCTATTTTTAGTTTCTTAAAGAACCTCCACACTGTTCTCCATAGTGGGTGTACCAATTTACATTCCCATCTACAGTATAGGAGGGTTCCCTTTTCTCTACACCCTCTCCAGCATTTCTTGTTTGTAGATTTTTTGATGATGGCTGTTTTGACTGGTGTGCAGTGATATCTCATTGTAGTTTTGATTTGTATTTCCTTAATAATTAACAATGTTGAGCATCTTTTCATGTGTTTGTTGGCCATCTGTATGTCTTTTCTGGAGAAATCTCTGTAGATCTTCAACCCATTCTTGATTGGGTTGTTTTTTTGATATTTAAATTTTGGAGATTAATCCTTTGTTGGTCGCATCATTTGCAAATGTTTTCTACCATTCTGTGGTTGTCTTTCCATTTTGTTTATAGTTTCCTTTGCAAGCAAAAGTTTTTGAGTTTAATTAGGTCCCATTTGTTTATTTTTATTTTTATTTCCATTACTCTAGGAGACTGATTGAAAAGCATATTGTTGCATTTATGTCAGAGTGTTCTGCCTATATTTTCTTCTATGAGTTTTATAGTATCCATTTAGGTTCATTTTGAGTTTATTTTAACTTATTTTGAGTTTATTTGTGTTTGATGTTAAAGAATATTCCTATTTCATTTTTTACATAAAAAAAAGTGGTCTAATTTTCCCAGCACCACTGATTGAAGAGATTGTCTTTTTTTCATTTATCTAGTCTTGCCTTCTTTGTCATAGTTTAATTGACCATAGGTCCATGGGTCTATTTCTGGGCTTTCTGTCCTGTTTTGACATGTATTTCTGTTTTTATTTGTGCCAGTACCATACTGTTCTGATTACTATAGCTTTGTAGTATAGTCTGCAGTCTGAAGTCAGGGAGGCAGATTGTTTTAGCTCCATTTTTTTCATTCTAAAGATTGCTTTGGCTATTCAGGGTCTCTTATGTTTCCAAAAAATTTTAAGATCTTTTTTGTTCTAGGTCTGTGAAAAATGCCATTGGTAATTTGATAGAGATTGCATTGAATCTGTAGATTGCCTTGGGTAGTAGAGTCATTCTGACAACATTGATTCTTCCAATCCAAAAACAGTATATTTTTCCATCTGCTTATGTCATCTTTGATTTCTTTATCAGCATCTTTTGGTTTTCAGAGTACAGAACTTTTGACCCCTCAGGTAAGTTTATTCTTACATATTTTATTCTTTATAATGTGATGGTAAATTGTACTGTGTCTTTAATTTCTTTTCCTGATCTTTCATTGTTAGTGTATAGAAATACAACAGATTTCTGTGTATTTATTTTCGATCCTGAAATTTTACTGAATTCATTGATGAGCTCTGGTAGTTTTCTGGTAACATCTTTAGGATTTTTTGTGTGTAGTAACATGTCATCTGCAAACAGTGACAGTTTTACTTCTTCTTTTCCAGTTTGGCTTCTCTTTATTTCTTTTTCTTCTCTGAGTGTCATGGCTAGGACTTCCAAAACTATGATGAATAAAAGTGTCAAAAATGGATATTCTTGTCTTATTTCTGATCGTAGAGGAAATGCTTTCAGCTTTTCACTGTTGAGTATGATGTTAGCTGAGGGTTTGTCATATAAGGCTTTTATTATGTTCAGATTTGTTCTTTGGTGCACACTTTGGAGCAAGTGACTGTAATTTCCCTCTTCCTCTTCCTTTTTTTTTTTGGTGCTATTCATTCATAATTTTTTGTTTCCAGTTGTGGCCTTTTTTCCACCTAGAGAAGTTCCTTTAGCATTTGTTGCAAAGTTGATCTGGTGGTGCTGAATTCTCTTAATTTTTGCTCTTCTGTAAAGCTGTTAATTTCTCTATCAAATCTGCATGAGAACCTTTCTGTTTACTCTTGGTTGTAGATTCTTCCCTTTCATCATTTTAAATATATTGTGCCGCTCCCTCTGACCTTCAGAGTTTCTGTTAAACAGTTGGCTGATAACTTTATGGGAGTTCTCTTGTGTATTATTTGTTGCTTTTTCCTTGTTGCTTTTATTATACTATTTTCTCTTTGTCTTTACTTTTTGTCAGTTTGGTAACTATGTGTCTAGGCATGTGCCTCCTCAAGTTTATCCTGCCTAAGTCTCTGTGCTTCCTGGAGTTGGCTGACTGTTTCCTTTTCCATATTAGGAATGTTTTCAGTTATTAACTCTTCAAATATTTTCTCAAGTCCTTTCTCTCTCTTCCTTCTGACATCTCTATAATGTGAATTTTAAATATAAAACTCTCTGTCTGGAAGAAAAAATTAAATAAAATAAACTAACAAGCTAATTAAAATAAACATTTATTACAAGACAGATTTAGAAAATGACCTAAACCTAAAACTGGGTGTTCCTCCACAAATAGCATCAAACATTAGCCTCCTATTTGCCAATTTGTATGTGTAGAGTGGAAGAAAGGGATCTAGAAAACCATGAAATATGCAAAAATGAGAAACCTGTGACACTCCACTCCACTTCAGTTCAGTTCAGTCACTCACTCATGTCCAGCTCTTTGTGTCCCCATGGACTGCAGCACACCAGGCTTCCCAGTCCATCACCAACTCCCAGGACTTGCTCAAACTCATGTCAATTGAGTCAGTGATGCCATCTAACCATCTTATCCTCTGTCATCCCCTTCTCCTCCTGCCTTCTATCTTTCCCAGCATCAGGGTCTTTTCCAATGAGTCAGTTCTTCACATCAGATGGCCAAAGTATTGGAGCTTCAGTTTCAGCATCAGTCCTTCCAATGAATATTCAGGATTGATTTCCTTTAAGATTGACTGATTGGATTTCCTTGCAGTCCAAGGGACTCTCAAGAGTCTTCTCCAACACTGTAGTTCAAAAGCATCAATTCTTCAGTGCCCAGCTTTCTTTATAGTCCAACTCTCACATCCATACATGACTACTGGAAAAACCATAGCTTTGACTAGATGGATCTTTATCTAGTCCACTAGACCACTCTACTTGGAAGGTTATAAAACAAATTTAAGCAGATTCCATTGTATCTTGCAGACTAAAATTAATGCCTTTGTGATGACAATTACCTGTTGTCTTTGCTCTTCTCTGATGTATGTTAATTTTGGTGCTGATTCTCAAATAAATCATGAGCCCAATGAAGGCAAGATATGCTTAGTAACCTCTATGGCTCCCATGAGTATCATCACAACAGAAGGAGCTCATTAAAACCTGCTGATCCAAGATATACAAAGGGCTCTTTAAGTAAACAATAGGAAAATAAACAACCCAGTTTAAAAATGTGCAAAAAAATATGAATAGGCGCCTCACCAAAAAGATATACAAATAGCAAGAAAGTATATGAAAAGATGCTCAATGTTGTATGTTCTTAAAGTTGAGTTGCTAAGCTTTGGGTCCCAATGTACTGTTTGTGACCCAATGTACTGTCACAGAGAACATGCCAGGCTCTCTGTCCTCCACTATCTCCCGGAATTTGCTCAAATTCATGCCTATTAAGTCAGTAATGCTATCTAACCATCTCATCCTCTGCAAAACGATGAAGACAGAAGAAGGGAGTGATGGTATGTCTTTGTGGTGATGGTTTTTCAGTCTCTCAGTCATGTCCAACTCTTTGCAACCCCATGACCTGCAACACACACCAGGCATCCCTGCCCTTCACTGTCTCCTGGAGTTTGTTCAAACTCATGTTCATTGAGTCACTGATGCCATCCAACCATCTCATTCTCTGTAACCCCCTTCTCCTCCTACCCTCAATCTTTCCCAGCACCAGGATCTTTTCCAATGAGTCTGTTCTTGCATCAAGTGCAAGAACGTGCACTTGCATCTGAGGTATTGGAACTTCAGATTCAGCATCAGTCCTCCAGTGAACATTCAGGGTTGATTTCCTCTAGGAGTGGCTAATTTGGTTTCCTTGTTGTCCACAGTACTCTCAAGAGTCTTCTCCAGCACCACAGTTCAAAAGCATCCGTTCTTCAGCACTCAGCCTGCTTTAGGGTCCAACTCTCACAGCCATACAAGACTAATGGAAAAAACATAGCTTTTACTATATAGACTTTTGTTGGCAAAGTAATGTCTCTGTTTTGTGATACTCTGTTTATGTTTGTCATAGCTTTTATTCCAAAGAGCAAGTGTCTTTTAATTTCATGGCTGCAGTCACTGTCTGCAGTGATTTTGGAGCCCAAGAGAATAGCTGGTCACTGTTTCCATTTTTTCTCCATCTATTTGCCATGAAAGTGATAGGACTGGATGCCATGACCTTAGTTTTTTTGAATGATGAGTTTTAAGCCAGCTTTTTCACTCTCCTCTTTCACCTTCATCAAGAGGTTCTTTAATTTCCCTTCGCTTTCTGCCATTAGGGTGGTATCATCTGCACATCTGAGGCTATTGATATTTCTCCCAGAAATCTTGATTCCAGCTAGTGCTTTATCCAGCCTGTCATTTTATATGATGTATTCTGCATATAAGTTAAATAAACAGGGTGACAGTATACAGCCTTGATTCAGTCCTTTCCCAATTTGGAACCAGTCTGTTGTTCCATGTCCAATTCTAACTATTGCTTCTTGACCTGCATACAGGTTTCTCAGGAGACAGGTATGGTGGCCTGGTATTCCCATCTTTTAAGAATTTTTCAGTTTGTTGTGATCCACACAGTCAAAGGCTTTAGTGTAGTCAATGAAGCAGAAAGAGATGTTTTTCTGGAATTCTCTTGCTTTTTCTAAGATCCACCAGATGTTGGCAGTTTGATCTCTGGTTCCTTTGCCTTTTCTAAATCCAGCTGAAAATTCTCAGTTTATGTACTGTTGAAATCTAGCTTGGAGGACTTTGAGCATGACCTTGCCAGCTTGTGAAATGAGTGCAATTGTTCAGTAGTTTGAACATTCTTTGGCATCACCCTTCTTTGGGATTGAAATGAAAACTGACCTTTTCTAGCCCTGTTGCCACTGTTGAGTTTTGGGAATTAAAATTAAAACTATAATGAGATACCACTCTGCTCCTGTGAGAATGGCCCAGATCCACAGCACCAAATGCTGTTAAAGATGTGGAGTACAGAAACTCATTCATTGCTGGTGGAAATACAAAATGTCAGGACCACTCGGCAAGACAGATTGACAGGTTCTTACACAACTAATTATATTCCTACCATATGATCCACAATACATTCCTTGATATTTATGAAAATGAGTTGAAAACTTATGTCCACATAAAACCCAGCACACTAATGTTTATAGCAGCTTTATTTGTAATTGCCAAAACTTGAAAGCGGTCAAGATGTGCTTCAGTAGATAAGCAAATTGTGGTATATTCGTATAATGGAATATTATTTGGGTATTAAAAGCAATGAGTTACCAAACTACAAAAGAACTGGAGGATCCTTAAATGCATACAGGTAAGTGAAAGAAGTCAGTGTGAAAAGGCTACATGCTATATAATTCCAACTAGAGAACATTCTGGATAAGGCCAATCTTAGAGTAAAAAAGTGATTGTCAGAGTTCAGGGGAAGGGCAGGAGAGAAGAGGGGATGAAGAGGTAGAACACAAGGGATTCTTTGCAGCAGTGGATCAGCTCTGTATGATTCTGTAATGATAGGCATGTGTCATCACACAGTTGTCAAAATCCATAGAACAATACAACACAAAGCGTGAACCCTAATGTAAATTATGCACTTTATTTCACATAATACATTACTACCATTCACCAACTGCAGCAAATAAAACACACTACTGCAAGATGTTAACAGGGAAAGCTGGGGAGCAGGGATGGGAGGATATGGCACTCTGTTTTCTCTACACTTTTTCTGTAAAGGTAAAACTGATCTGAAAATGAAGTATGTTAGTTAATCTATTTTTTTTTTAATTCCTGGTGATTGATTGGTTTCTTTTAATTGTAAGAAATGGATCCTCTGAAGAGATAGTTACTTTTTCCTAGCAGGCGCTGCAACTGCCAATTAGAACAGTGAGGAGTCTTCCCACTGAATACCAAGTGCACAGACAGTATGGAATATGAATTTATGGAGCTGTCTGCAAGTCAAGTCTCTTCTTCAGAGCCTTGATCTTTACTGAAATAAAATCCACCGGAAATTTCACACGCCATGGAAGCAAAATGGATTTTCCCCACCACCTCCCAGGGGAAGTGGCCTTGTGCCCTTGAGCGCAGACACAGACAGGGAGAGGCCAATTAAATAGACCCCTTGCTCTCCTCCTGGGAGTCTTGAAGTTTCACAGAATCATAACTTCCCAGCCAGCTAAAAAGGCCTCTCTACCAAGCTAAGGGCATTTTAATGTATTTGCCTTCTTAATCTTTGAACCCTTACTAAATGGCATGTGCATTAAATGGACCAGACATGTGGGAGCTGAGAGGAGAATATTCTGGGTTGTATAGAGTCAGCATGGAAAAAAATAGATGAGGTAGAGAAAGGTGGGAAGAGGAAGAGAAAGACAGAGAGACAGAGAGCAAGAGAGAAAATCTTTTCCAAAATCACAAAGCATAGATGTTTAAATACAACCATACCCACCATGATTTTTAAACTCCAAAATTTAGACACGGAAATATAGGGTCACCTGCATATATGGAAAAAGATAGTTCATGGGAAGAACTGATGTATTATCCCTTTGTTTTCATATTCATTCTCTTATTTTTGCTCTTTTTCTCACCCATCTCCCCTAAGCTAGTATACTTTTCTAAAATTTTCCCTTTGATCACCAAAAAAATTCTAATTAAATAGAAACCACATTCCCTTCTCTTAAACCCTTTCTCAGAGCTCACATTTTTTATTAAAACTTTCCAAAGGACAAATTCCTATTTGCTTCAATGTGCTACTTTACATATCCTGATACTATAGCTAACAGACACCAAGACACCAAGCATCAAAAGAAGACTTGGAGATTCGCAATCAAATAAGAACATTAAAGCAGGAAAGAAATTTACAGATCTTGAAGACTAATTTCCTTTTTTTTTTTAATAGCATATGAAAAAACTGAGACTTGAAAGTTTGCTTCCTTGGAATCTTCCAAGGAAGACATCTTCCTCATTATCACATAGCAGCAGATCTAGGACAAGAACCCAAGTTTATCAGAATCTTTTTTCCTTTATCTTTAGGGTTGTATCCTTTAAGCTGAATACAAATTTTGTTTCAATCTTGTTTTAGTTTCAAAAAACATTTTCAATTATTAAAACACATTTACTCATTCATCCATTGACTCTATAATATGGTTGAAGGCACACACTGTTCTAGCACCACGGGTCCTGGCAATACAGAACTCAGTGGAACAGACAACATCTTCAGCATCTTCACTATAAAAAAAGAAAAAGGAGGAGGGTAGGCAGTGGATAAAAACATAAACTGCAGATCTTGCCCTTATGGAATTTAGAATCAGTCACAGGGTACATGAAGGGGTACAGAGAACATAAAATTAAGGGAAATTAAAATTAAAAGTTAAAATAAAATTAAGTAAAGTTAAAGAGATCCTGGGAGTCAGGTCAAGAAATGATAAGGACTTGGATCAGGGCATCAGCCACCCTGCCCTACACCAGCCTGGCCACAGCCTTCCCCGAGTCTGCCCCTCACATCACAGCAGAATGTGGTTAGGCAGTTATTTTAAGAAAGACGTAAGTCCCCTGTTCCAAAGGCTCTCTAACCTAAAATGTCCATCACCGATGTCATTTCAGAAAAGAGGCGCTTGCTGAGTAGAGTCATTTTTAACTCAAGGGGCCCCTGAAATGCCAATGTGAGTCAGATTTAAAGATCCAGTGGCCACACCCATGAGAAGTAATGTCAAATGCAGTCCCTGCTGAGTCCTCAAGTTGGAGGGAGCTTCCAAACCCTTCCCCATGTGGAGTTATCTTACATAAAGGGCAGAACTCCATGAGCAGTAATTAAGAGAAACTAGTTTGATTTCCTATAGTAAGGGTTGCAAAGATTTCTGTAAAGGGCCAGAGAATAAACATTTTAAGTTTTGTGGACAGTACAGTCTCTATGGCAACTACACAACTCTGCCGCTATAGACAAAATTTAAATGAATGCTCTTGGCCATGTTCCAGAAAAATCTCAATTGTAAGCCAGGGTGACTACAGCCCAGGTCCAAACCCTTACCATTTCTTCTCCTGTCTCCCAGAATCCTTTTCAAACCGGCCTGCCTTTCCTATTACATTGACCCTCTTCACTGCACTAGAAGAAATTCTCTGAAACACAGACCTTAGTCCATGACGACTCTGCTTAAAACAGGCAATGGACTAGATTTAGCCCACTGGCAAGATTTGCTCTTATCCTAACCCCACTTCTCTACTTCCCATCCTGTAAGGATCACTGTTTCTACGCTTTTCCTACAAGGACATATTTGCTGTACATTACCCCATTCACCCTGCATGTGTAAACATCTGAAATTTCAATAGAGTGGCTATTCTTGTTTTCTCATTCTTTGCGTTTTATGAAACCGATAAATACTACCTTTCTTAGAAAGCAAATGTTGAATTTTGCTTGATTTTTAAGCATCTTAAGTAGTAGCAAGTAATATAAATTTATAGCATTTAAAACTGGAAAGGGATTTAGGGACCTGCTAACCCAACACCCTTTCTTGGCATAAGGATTTGAAGCTCCAGAGGCAAAGGGACTTGCTCAAGGTCTAAGATCCTGATTGAGTATGCAAACTGCATATACAAGTTGTGCATCAGGAGGGGTACCCCGTTTGGGGTTTGTCCCGCTATGCAACCACACTCATATACACACGCTCCGACATTCTGTTCCTTGATTTTTTTAACTTCATCTTGAAAAATGAAATAAAACAAAAATAATCTCCCAAAAAGCCTCAAAAAAGCATATTCTGATGGCAGTCCAAACCCATTAGCAAATCATCCTGTCTAAGGACTAGAGTCAAGAGATTCCAGTCGCCAAGCAGACACACACAGGTATTAGCTGGAGCCTGGAAGCACCTCTGCAGTTCCTGTTCTGCAGGATATATAATGTACAGATATACAGATTTACATCAGTTTCTTCGGGAACTCCATCTTCTCTCCTAAAACTATCAGAAATAATTTGTCTACTATCTTAAATGTTTATTCTTCAGAACAAGACTTCCAGTACTGTCCAAGCTAACTGAGCTTTGTAGTGAAAGTGAAAGTCGTTCAGTCGTGTCTGACTCTTTGTGACCCTATGGAGTATATATTCCATGGAATTCTCCAGGCCAGAATACTAGAGTGGGTAGCTGTTTCCTTCTCCAGCAGATCTTCCCAACCCAGGGATCAAACCCAGGTCCCCTGCATTGCTGGCAGACTCTTTACTAGCTGAGCCACCATGGAAACCCAGAAATGCCTCTACATTGTCCAAGAAACTGTGAGCCATGTTAATATCCTTTGGAGTGGAGTGAATACCAAACTAGAGAAAAAAATGCCAGGAAGATGAATATTTATAGTGTCACCATTTCCATTCTTCTGCTTCCACCATCTTTTCTCCAGGATCTCCATGTTTCAACAAGGCCCAGACAGATATAGTAGCAATGTCATACGCTGGTTTTGAATTTAGATATTCAAGATGGACTATTTAGGCCTGCACTGAAAATTTTTTTGAATGCAAGTCATAAAAATGAATTATGCAGTGTCCATGACTGACTCATTCAGCAGTGATTCCCAGAGAGAGGCCAGATTCACTGTATTCTGTCTTGATGTCCTTCCACTTAGCATTATGTCTACTTGGCATCTTTGCATTTCCATATTCAGAAATCTTTTTTATGCACATTCTGTTCCATCACACAAAAAGATCACAAACTCTTTATCAGTTTGTGTTGTCTTTTATTTCTGTTTTACTTTGTGTATTTATTTCCCTTCCTTTACTAGAATTAATTCAGCCTCATAGCTAGTCGAGAGGACTGAGGCAATTCAAAAGAGAAAGCTCTCTTCTGGGATAGAGCACGATGGTTCCAAAGACTTATAAACTCAGGAAAGTCCTTGGGTTTCTACCACCTAGCTTTGCTTATTAGATGCCAAGCACTACACAAGTGGTTTGTGTAAATTATGTCATTTAATCCTCCAACAACTCTATGAGATAAATGTATAATTATTTCCATTTTACAGACAGGGTAAGGCTTTACATAAGGCTTTGGGTGGTTAAATAAACTGCCCAAGTTGACAAAACTAATAAATGGGAGACCAAGGGTTCCAACCTAGTTTGTCAGCCAACAGATCACAGACTCTTGAATGCTATGCAAACCCTTTTAGTTTGCCAAATGATGCCAGAATAATTCTTCCTTCAAAAATGCAAATCAGATTACATTACTCTTCTGCTGTGAACCCTTGAATATCTTATTATGTGTACTATGTGTACAGGACTTTACTCAAAATGCATTTTCCATAGTATAACATTTAAAAGCCTCTATCCTCTCCCTCTTTCCTACCTTATATCTTCTCACCTCTTCTCCTGGCTTGCACTTTATGCACCAATCTGCTTGCTTCTAAATAGGATGAGTTACTTCACTCATACTGTTGTGTTCATAGAGCAGACTCTGCTTGGAAAACCTCTACCAGTCTGCCTGAGAGATACTTACTCATTAGCATTTGATTCACTATCATTTCCTCTTAAAGAATTTTTTGAACTTGCTCCCAGTTTCCTTCCTTCAGCCCCATTTTCATCTTTGGCAGACTTTTGTCATGGTGACTAAAATACATCATTGTACTTCTTGGCCTACAAATACATCCAAATACCTCTGTAAAGCAGGCCTTAAACCTTATTTATTGTCTACCCCTAGTGCCCATTTTAGGTACCTAGTAGGTGTCTACTCATAGCAGCGACAGAAAGCTACCATTTGTTGAGCATACGGTATGTGCCCAGTTTGCATATGTTTGTGAACCATATGTCTGTATAAATGTCTCTGCATATGTGTATGTATTATTACTCCCCTACAGACAAGGAAGCTCTTGTAGCTTGATTGTAGCTTGGAGAGGTTATGTGACAGAGTTGGAATTTGAACCCAGTTTTGACTGATTTCAAAGAGGAAAAGAAGGAAGGAGGAAAAGAAGAAGCAAGGGATACATAATTAAAATGAATGAATAGAAGTACTCTATATGAGATACAGCAGTAAAATCGCCCCCATCAAAATGTAAACAGCATATTTTGCAAATGAAGATAGCAGAATTAGGGGCTCTTTCTTGAATGCTCAACCAGTGGTACCCTTTTTGGGGAGAAAATTCAAAGTGAAAATTCCTGTTGCCCCAGAAATATTTCCCAATCCCACTGCCAGGAATAAAATGGAAAGGAAAAAAGAAAGACCTTTAAAAATCACAGTTCTTCCTTTTTAACAGACTGTCATTCTCTCTCAACAAATAAAAAATGCAAACCTTTATAGTGAACTACATTGGAAGGACTGATGCTGAAGCTGAAACTCCAATACTTTGGCCACCTGATGTGAAGAACTGACTCATTGGAAAAGACTCTGATACAGGGAAAGACTGAAGGCAGGAGGAGAAGGAGATGACAGAGGATGAGATGGTTGGATGGCATCACTGACTCAATGGACACGAGTCTGAGTAAACTCCAGGAGTCAGTGATGGACAGGGAGGCCTGGCGTGCTGCAGTCCAAGGGGTCGCAAAGAGTTGGACACGACTGATCAACTGAACTGAACAGCTAGTAAAGAAGTTCCTTAACCATAAAAAAAAAAAAAAACTTGCCCTCAACTGTGTAAACAGTCCCCTTAAATTATTCTAATTTAAGTGTGCCATCTGTTTCCTGCTAGGAATCCAATCGATGCAGATAGGAGCATATAATTCCCAGGAAAAGAAATCTATCTGGACAAAAAAATATATGAATATGAAAATACACATTACAACAGCAATGGGATAATGTGTCCTGCCTATTGGATTGGGAGCAATTTCCAAGCTTGGTAGTACCAGGTTTAACCAGTATTTGGGGAGAAGGGAAGTTGGCAACTCTCCCTTGGAGGATTATTTTGTACACCAGCTTTGAAGAACAGTTTGGCATTGCACAGCAAGGTTGAAGCTGTACCTTCACTCTACCTTAGAAATTCCACCCCTGAGTATATGCTTTAGAGAAATTCTTTCACAGGTGCACAAGGAGACATGCATGAAATGTTCATTGGAGCATCATTTGTCATAATTTACAAATGGAAATAGCCTCCATGGCCATCAAACAGGTGAATAACTAAACAAATTATAGGATAGCTATACTCTAAGATTCTATATGACAGTTGAAATGAATGGATTAGAATTCCATTCTATAGTATCAGTATGCATGAGTCTCAGAATTGTCCATTTAAAAGCAAGAAGCAAGATGCAGACTGATATAAACATTTTGACATTATTTATGTAAAAATTTTAAATGCAAGAAATAACACTGTTTTGCTAATGGATACATTTTCAGGGAATTAGTGCATTATAATGTAGATAAAACTAATATTCACCAATCTCAAAGTAGGAGTTAACTCTGAAGAGGAGGGGAAACTGATCATATTTAATTTTAAAAAAAATCTAAGTTACTACAAAATGTTGATTGTTAATTTGGGGACTTCCCTGGAGGTCCAGCGGTTAAGAATTCACCTTGCAATGTAGGGGATGTGAGTTTAATCCCTGGTGGGGAAGCTAAGATCCCACATGCCTCAGAGCAAGTAAGCCCACAAACCACAACTAGAGAGTCTGCGTCACTAAGAAAGATCCCACATGACACAATGAAGATCTGCATGCCATAAATAGAACCTGACATGGCCAAATAAATTAATTAATTATTTAGAAAATTGTTAATTTGGAGTGATAAGTACCTGGAGTTTTGATATGTTAATATCTGTTTTGTTCAATATGAACAGTTTTAAAATAAGAATATTTAATATCACTAGCAGTGACAGACTGCTAGCTGGTGACAGAGTGTGAACCTGGGTCAAGTTAAATTAATTAAACAAGGAGATCACTAGACTGGGGGGCTCTAATGCCTTGGTGGCCAAATTAAGCAAGCCAACTTCTAAGCCTATAATACCTCCAGGTTAGGAAATCCAAACCTAAGGACAATCAACTGCAGACAGCCAACTAGGCTTTTGACTATAGCCAATCAATATTTTCCTTGCTTTGCTTCTGCCTTTTCTCTGTAATAGTTTTCTCCCGAGCTCCTGTTGGTCAAGCTCCTAACCACTTCCAGTTCGGCACAGCCCAACTAGAATCAACTTCTCCTCAAATAGATTTAAATTTTTTTTAATATGATTCATCTTTTAACAGTCATATGACACCTATGTCAATGTTCTTCCAAGATCTTGTACCCCTTCTCCAAATCAAAATCAGAAGGAAAATCACTTAGTGCTTGCCCAGCAAAACTCCTAGTATGTTTTTCTTTTCTCTTCATGAATGTTATGTAAGTTATTGTTTACTTATTACATTGTAATATTTATAGCAACAAAAAATGAGAAGAAAGAAATGTAAATGTTTCCATCATTCCTGTTATCTGATGGGAGAAAAGGAAATTGTTATTTTGTAGAAAGCATTTCCGAACTGAACAACAAATCCTTATTCCAAAATCATCTTACCCTTTGGGTTTCTTCCTAGCTGATGTGGGGACAGGGGGACTGGTTTGTAGCGCAACTGAGTTGCTAAAGGACATTCTCCATGACTTTTCTCACCGGTTTCACACATGAAAAGAGAACGGCTGGTGTTGCAGACAAATGTTTGCAGTTTCTCCCCATCCAGACCAGCCACACCTGAGAACACCTCTGGGTTATAGCAAGAGCCATGGCCAGCTCCGCTTCCTCCTCCAGCATCTTTTCCGTAATCCCCTCCCCCTACGTTGCTCTTGCTGGCTAGCGTCTGATTTTCTCCTAGCTCTTTTTCGTGCCCTTCTATATGATGTCTTCATCACCACCGCAAAATGAGATCCTGTGTCAGCATGTAACTGGAATAGGGGCACCCAAAACCAATTGTTGGTGGTCATTGCCCCATCTGAGAGTGACCCAGGATGACACCTAGAGTGATATCACACCTCTGAAGTAGAAGGTAACCCCTGCTGTGAGTCATGCTGAGTCTCAGAAGAAAGTCACAGAGCTGTGGGGCCATCTAGGTGAGGTCAGTGTCCAAAGGGGAATGGCAGACTCTGACATCATCAGAGCTAGTGACACTTGGACAGTGGACCAGAGATGGAGGTGACAGCGTCATGTGTCCAGACAAGCTATCCATTTTAAACCAGGATGCCAGGAAGTGGCTGGACTATCAGAGACAAGTCTAGTCTATCAGAGGTTGAAACAATGAAAAGCTCATCAGGTTCTGGGCTGCCTTGGATTCATAGCACAACTACATCTCAAGAAGGAAAATAGAGTGAGTGTAACTCAGGAAACCAAGGCAGAAGATACTGAGCTGCATAGACTGGAGGGTGGATTAATGAGTGATGGCTGTGGGGTGCCAAGGGTTCATTCCTAACACAAGGACTGTGGGCTCAAGGAAGTCAGACTAATTCTGACTCCACCCATGGAGAGACCAAGTCAACTGATAACCTTCCTGCCTGGGTCAGGGATTGCTCAACCCCTGGGAAACGTTGTGCCTTCCGGGAAGATTCTCAGGGCTGCTGCCTGAGAGGTTGGGGAGTCAAGCGTTGACCATCACAAGTCTTCCAAGCACAGGAGACTAGGCTTCCTTCCTAGAAATGAAAGAGAAGTCTATTCTACAATAAATAGAGAACCAAGTATGCTTATTCTAGATAAATTCATCAGTGGCCCTAAACACCTTACACTAAAAAAAGATAGAAAGGACAGTCTACTTCACTGTCTACTCACTGATCATTTGAGTTGGATATGTAAAACTGCCCTTTTTGTGTGTAAAACAGTGTGTCATATATCTGCAGATTTGTATGATTCAGCCTTAGTAAACATCCTATGGATCTTGCTCAATGTGACCTCTTTTAGTGGAAAACATGGGGGCCATTTCTGTTGTCAGTAGGTGAACTTCCCTGGCTGACTCATTTCCTAGCCTGTAAAAAGGAGATCATGATCCACAGTGCCCAGACTTAAGCAGAAGTGCTTTGAAGCCTAATCATGATAGTAATCATCAATCTCCAAAAAAGAATAGGAAATCGAGTTACTATCATGGTAATATTATACAATGAATGCTCTGTGTGTATCATCCTAATTAATATTTGTGTTAATGAAGGCAAGCTATCAAAGCACAATGCTCAAGCCCACGGTCTGTTACCTTTGTGTAAATTCCTAGGTTTACTGTAACCTCTCCTATTTCTTAACTCATAGCAAAGCCTCTCATATAATTTGTTTGGCAATTAATGCTCTGCTTTATTTTTGTTTATTATTTCATTGTATTGCTATTTAGCATTTTAGATACCTACATGACACCACTAAATGAATTCTATAAGATCCATGAGGATAGAGACCTCATTTAAATGCTTATGTTTAAGACGCATTTGTTGGACTCTGGGGAAGAGGGCAAGGGTGGGATGATATGGGAGAATGGCATTGAGACATGTTAATTATCATATGTGAAATCAATCGCCAGCCCAGGGTTGATGCTTGGGGCTGGTGCACGGGGATGACCCAGAGAGAGGGAATCAGGAGGGAGGAGGGAGGGGGGTTCTGGAAGGGGAACGTATGTATACCCATGGTAGATTCATGTCAATGTATGGCAAAACCAACACAATAAAGTAAAGAAACTTAAAAAAAAAAAAAAAAGACGCATTTGTGGGAGTGTGATGAAAATGGAAATACATAGCAAGATAACCAAACTGGAGGCCGCACCATTCCTTATTTTACTGTCCAAGGCCTAACCCAGAGTTTCTCACTTTCTACATGATTGATGTTTTCGGCCTGGTGATTCTGTATGGAGGGGAGTTTTCCTATGCATTATTATCGGATGTTCAGCAGCATCCCTGGCCTCTACCTATTAAACTCCAGAAGCACCACTGCCTCAGTTATAACAGACAAATATGTCTCCAAACATCCCCAAATGTCCCCTGGGGCTGAGGGTGAGAGAGTCCGGACAAAATTGAACTGCTGGCTAACCAGATCTCTAGAATGTCTTGAGCCTGCTCTTCTGTTGCTGTGTCATTAAGTCATGCATATGTACCTACGATATTAACATTAAAACAGACACCAGTCTACTTTCAAGGAGAACATATTGTCCAAAGGCACCCAAAAGTGAGGGAGTAAAGTCTCAGTGCGTTGAAAGCCAGTCCCCAAGGCCTACGGGTGAGGGAGGCAGACCCCAAAGAGCAGAAATGGTTCCCAATGTCCATTTTGCGTCTTTTGAGAATTTCTCTAATATTTCAACAGCTGTAAGCTAGTAAAGCCCTCAAAATGCTCTCCTGGGAGAACCGGTGCCTGCTTATCTGATTAGGGCCAGCTGGAATTTACTGTCCAGTTCTCAATGTCCACATTCTCCTTGGAGTTCATAGTTCCAATTCCCCAACCCCTTGTGACGACAGTCATGCAGCCTCCTCCCCACATAAACTTTGAGTAGATTAGCCCCAAGAAGCCAAAGGCATTTCACCTTTTCCTCTTTTGTGGCTGTGCCAGAGAGGCAGTCTCAGATCAGGCTGAGGTTGAGTAATCTGCCTCTGAATGAATGCATGTATAATAGAATGTGCCTTAGAAATTGTTCTTAGATAAGATCTAAAGTTAGAGACCATGTTTGTCCCTTGCACCCACCATTTTATAAAAATAATGACTTCTTTCCAGATTGGAAAAAAATAGAATAAGGATGAAGTAACAGTTAATTTTGATCTAGAAACATATACTTAAAATTTTACTGGGGAGCTCCAGAGTTCTGAGAAATTATGATGGAGAGCTCAGTAACTGTGACGTACAAGTGATTATAAGCTCCCTGAAGACAGGGAGATCCAAATCCTGCCCTCTGAAGTACCTTAGCATCGTTGTTGGCATGTACACATAATGTTCAAAATAACTGCTGATTAACATCAATAAAATATTTTTCCTTAATTTTTGGTTCTACTTTGAAAGATGGTTTCATAAAATATTTGTATATTATATTACAATTTATAAGCTATATTTTAAATACAAAATAATATAAATTTACAGTATATAAGAATTTATGTAATAACATTTTGAATAAATTAAATTTCTATTTAATTAGATGATTTAATGTAAGGGGGAAAAGAATCAGCATTGAGCATTATGCAGTGCCAAGCACTCTACTAAGTTCTTTCACATATTTCATTTCATTTAGTTTGCTGTTGCTTAGTCACTAAGCTATACCTGACTCTTTGTGACCCATGGACTATAGCCTGCCAGGCTCCTCTGCCCATGAGATTTCTCAGGCAAGAATACTGGCATGGGTTGCCATTTCCTTCTCCATTCATTTAGCTTACCTGTCTATATATGTTCCCTTTTACATCCTGAAGGTGCATAAGAATGGCTACCTTTTATCCCAAAAGGGACAGCACAGTGAGTTGACAAGTCAGTGATTAAATATTGAGCATCTTTTCTTTATTCATTTTTTATCCATTTGACAATCAAATGATTATCAAATGCCTACTCAATAAAAGCCCTTTATTAGTGTCTGAGGATACAAGGAAGAAGATACTAGTGGCTACCATCAAGAAGCTTACAGTCAGTCTAGTGGAAAAGACAGAAACCTAAGCAGATAACTAGAATGCAGTGTGATAAGCAATATGAATATATCCAAGCCATGATGGATGGCCAAAGCAAATTAGCCAAATAAAGGAGTGAGGGGGGTATATGGGTTTTAGGCTGATATGACTACTAAAAACAATATCATGGACTCAAAAAACTATGTGCAGGAAATTTCACAAAGTCTGAAACTTCTGGGGCCTTGGATATCAGTCAGGATATGAGGCAAGGTAAGGATGGAGAAGCAGAGATAAGGCCCAGACTGCAGGGGCTCTGTCCGTGACTGGAGGAAAATCCTGGAAGTGATGAAAGCAGGTGAGCAACGGACTGGGTGTATGAGTTTGACAGCTGACTTTGGCTGCAGTGAGAGTAGGAGGGATCAAGATAGCCAGGGGCAGAAGATCAGGAGGAGGCTGTAAAGGGGCAGCTTAGCAAGGGATGGAAAAGAAGGAGGGGAGTCAAGGACACACTCAACATCACAGTTACTCATCTAGCCCATGATATTGCTACTAGGAACCCATGGGTCCCCAACATGGAAGGGTGTGTGTGTGTGTGTGTGTGTGTGTCCGCGCGCACGCGTGCGCGCATGCATACAAGCAAATATTTGGTAAAGGAGAACATCACTTCAATAGAGTCTCAAGATTTTGACTTATAAGCAGATTCTGGAACATGATTTTACCTCCTATACAGAATTCCTGATTCTGGTCATCAAAACAGGATCTTCTTCTGACTAGCCAGAGATAGGAAGTGGTAAAGAACAGGCTAATGGCAAAAAAAAATTGGTTTTAGTTTAGCCAAGGGAAATAGCTTTTTCAATAATACAGCCAAGCCTAGTAACTGAAGTCAGGATTGGTGAACTGAATAATGATCTCTGCTCTTGGACTCATTTCTTCGGCCTTTGTCGTCAGAGAAAAAGTTCTGGTTCTGTTTGCCATTAACTTCACTGGCATTGTCAGAGCCAAATTAGAAATGTTACTTGTTCTTTGTTTTCATCTTTCACACAGACATCCCATTCCAAAATGATCATCTCTCTAATTTTGAATTACATCAGTGGGTTCTAGTCTACTAGCAGTGAGTTGTGTGGCTCAGTCCATTAGCTTTACCTTTTATGACGTTCATCATGGTAGATACCCATGGACCGATAAGGGACATGAGAAGCCCCAAGGAGCTTTGGGGAAGAAATATGAGGGCGTAACTTTTAGGTCATCTGGCAAGGATAGTCAAATGATTCTGATTTCTGCTCTAAGAAAGCACTTTTTTTTCTACGTTTGTTTTCCCATGAAAGTATTCTATACCCATTTATTCTAATGAATGCCAACCTGATAATGCACCCCATCAATAAGGGCAGTGGTATGGAATTAGACGGTCTAATGGGGATAGGCCACCCACTCTTGAGAAAAAACCCCTGCTGACCAAGGCAGAGCATTCTTCTGTAGTTCTGTTAAGGGTGGTCAGAGGACAAACAATGCTCCGATTCAACCAATGCATGCAGATGATACAGCACTGTGTTCCCTTGATCTGTTTTTTGTCAGAAATGTATGTGTTCTAGGGAAGTGTAATTGTATACTAATCAAGGCCTAGAAAATATAGACTAAAGGTTTTTGCTAACTCTCCCCTATGTAATCTCCAGTAGACTATTGTACATCCCAGGAAGGAAACAGGGAACAGCACAAAAGCCAAGGGCTACAGTTTGTTATTGCTGGTCACGTCATGCTGCCTGACCTTCGTCAGAAGGTATGATGTGGATGGAAACACTTGTTTAGGAAGTTACTTTGGGGTTATACCTTCTTTGTACCCCCTATCTGTATTATGCTGTACTCAGTCTTACCCTAAATGTTTGCTCAGGTTTTTCCATACTTGGCTTTCCCTGTGATCATCATCTGCAAAAATACGGGAAATGATGACGACCAGCCTGATGTTTCCTACACGAGATAACAAATGTCTTACAAATCCCGAGTGCCATACAAATCCCATGTTTCACAAATCCTGAGTCCTGAGAGAGTTATTGTGGGAAATTTTCAACCTGCTGGAGAATCTTCTTTAATTTCCCATAACATTTATAATGCCGACCTTTAGGTTAGGAGTGTTCTAAAAATATTTTCACTATAGTTATTATGTTATAGTCACTGTTAAAAAAGTAGGTAATTTTTGTAACACTGAGAATGGGGCTGTGTGTACATATAGTGTAAGTTCCCCTCTGCTAAATGCCTAAGAGAGCAGAGTAAAGCATTAACCAAAACTGTTTAAATGCACACATATATACATAATATATAATACTATACATTGTATATTATGTGTACTGCACATGAATTATGTATGTATTTGGGTATTTGGGTATTTGCTATATATGTGTATTCTCCACGCACCATCTCAGCCCCCCCAACTTATGTTTATATTAATTATCATATCATAATTTTTAAATATAATTATTCTAAGTATTAAAATATAAATAATATGGGTATATAATAGTAACATATTAATATTATATATTACTTGTAGGCTTCCATGATGACTCAGCAGGTAAAGAATCCACCTGCAATGCAGAAGAGAGGAGACACAGATTTGATCACTGGGTGGGACGATCCCCTTCAGGAGGAAATGGCAACCCATTGCAATATTCTTGCTTGGAAAATCCCATAGCCAGAGGAGCGTGGTGGCCTATAGTCCAAAGGGTCACAAAGAGTCAGACACAACTGACTGACTAAGAACGTTACTTGTGTGTATACATGTAATATATAATTTACATAGTATATATGTTTATATATATACATATAGTATATATTGTATATATTATATGTATATATAGCATAGCTATATATATACAAAGTATGTATGTGTATATAGCATATA
Organism: Antilocapra americana; assembly: GCA_007570785.1. Taxonomy (NCBI): domain Eukaryota; kingdom Metazoa; phylum Chordata; class Mammalia; order Artiodactyla; family Antilocapridae; genus Antilocapra; species Antilocapra americana. The sequence goes on along the minus strand of ML661337.1, from coordinate 1,493,433 downwards.
TATAGAAATACACATACACAATGATATGTATACATACTTGTATAATACACTGTATGTGTATACATATATAATTATAGATATAGATAGATACTCCACTGTGCACAGTATCTCTTTTAGAAGTTGCACTGTTGCATTTCACCAAAATACCTCTGTGACTCCATCCCAGAGCCAACCCAGAGAGAAAAGCTTTGGTTCTCTTCTCCCCTGGGCTTAAGGACTTCCTCAAGAGCAAATTAGGAATTTACTTGCTTTACCTTTTAAGTAAATAATAAGCTAACTGTGACCCTAGTGACTTAAAAGAGGGTAGAGTTTCAAGCATCATTTCACCCTCTTCATCATGTATACACAAGATGGAAAACCAAGTGCATCCACCAAATACCCCAAATTACAACAAAACTCTTTTGGAATTCATGATCATTGGGCTCAACCATAGTTTGTGTGTGTGTGTTAGTCATTTCATTCTTGTTCAACTCTTTGCGACCCCATGGACTGTAGCCCACCAGGATCCTCTGTCCATGGGATTCTCCAGGCAAGAATACTGGACTGGGTTGCCATGCCCTTTCCATGGGAATCATAGTTTTCCCTGGCATATTCTATCAAAATAGAACACGTTTAACCAATTTACATGGTTTATAATAGTTTAAAATAGTTTAGTATAGTTTATAATAGTATATATTATCATATAATACATTATTATTATACCTTAATATAAATTAAAATTTAGGAATGTGGTGATCAATAGGGTTTATAGTCCCCAGACCTGGTTTGAATCCTCACTTTTCTGCTTGTTGTGGATGAAGGGACTTGTAACTCACTTTAGAGAGCCATTTTGATAGTGAGATAAGTTGATGAAGAAATCCCTACTGTTATGGGTTAAATTGTGTCCCCTCTTCCTGATCAAATCCCTAGGTTGAAACCCAGAGACTCAAGTACCTCAAAATGTGACTGTATTTGGAGATACAGTGTTTAAAGTGATAATTACACTAAATTAGGTCATGTAAGTGGCCCTAATACAAGGCAATTGGTGTTCTTATAAGAGGGAGAGATTATAACAGAGACACATGCAGAGGAAAAACCACGTAGAGACATAGGGAGAAGATGACCATTTCCAAGCTAAATAGAATGGCTTCAGAAAAAATAAACACTGCCAACACCTTGATGTCAGGCTTCTAGCTTCCAAAATGTGAAAAAAAAAAAATTTTGTTGTTTAACTCAACCATGCTATGGTACTTTGTTATGGCAGTCCTGCAAACTAATACACCTACTAAACCATCAGACTCCATAAACCTGAATATTTAATATCCTATCTCTGACAACAAATTGTTGTAGAATACTTTGCTACTATATAAATACATATGTTCCAAATTTCCAATTGTAAGTAATACATAATTTTTTGTTTTAAAAGACAACTCTGATCAGTCCTTCTGACTTAAAACATTTTAGCTGTTACTTACTTTTCTTTGAACTTCAAAATAATGACACCTAATCTAAGTTTTTCAGTGATTAACTCTAGCATTTTGTTTAATTTGTTTAAATTATTTTCATTTTCTGTATCTTGTGTATTTGAGACAATGGGGATTGTGCACTTTTGAAAATGCCATAAATATCCAAAGTTGTGGTTTTTGGTGTGAACTCTTGCATTTTTGCTCATTTGTTTATTGCATCCCTTTCTGTGTATTTGGAGCCCTTTCTTTTTAAAATTTGATGCACAAAGTCAATTTTACTGTGTGTAAACTTTTAAAAAATTTAAGGTAGATGATACTGATGCTAACAATATATGGCAAGTAGAAAGAGTCATGAGGGAAAAAAATAAATTAGGCACAGTTAGTCACTGATGTTTGGGGATAATTTTTTAAAATTAAGCATATTTTGACCCCAAAAAGAAAATATATAAAATGTGATTTGAAAGAGTAAAGAAAGGGTCATCAATGTCAAGAACAAAGGGTGTCAGTGAATAAAGGAAGCAGACAAAAGCAGAATGAACCTGTGTTAATCTGTTCTGCCTGCCATAACAAAATACCATGGACTGGGTGGCTTAAACAAAAGAAATTCATTTTCTTACATTTCTGGAGGTCCAAGTCCAAGATCAAGTCCATCGCGGTTGATTTCTGGTGAGATCTCTCTTCTGGCCTTGCAGAGGGCCACCGTCTCACTGTGACCTCACAAGGCCTTTCCTCTGTGTGAGTGTAGAGAGAACTCCCTGTTGTCCCGTCCCCTCCTCACAGGGCACAGCTTCGCTTTGACCAAGGTCTCCCTTAACCTTCATACATCCTCAGAGGCCCTGTCTCCAAATACAGCTGCGCTAGGGGGATAGAGTTTCAACGTGCAGATTTGGCAGAGGGCACGGTTCAGTCTATAACATTTGTCCTCCTAGCTCTCCAAAATCTGTGTTCTTCTCATACGCAGAGTGCATTCACCCCATCTCAACAGCTCCAAAAGGCTTAACCCTTTTCATCATCAATTCCAAGCTGAAAATCCCACTAAATGACACCTAAAGCAGATGTTGGTGAAACTCAAGGTAAAATTCATACAAAGGGAAAATTCCTCTCCAGCTGTGACCCTGAGGAAACAGGCTCATTGTGTGCTCCCAAAATACAATGGACAGGCATAAGTAAACATTTTCATGCCAGAAGAGAAAAATCAGAGGAAGAAAGGGAAGACAGGTCCAAGCAAGCCCAAAACTTTCACAAGGCGAATTCCATTATATCTTAAAACATGAGAATCATCTTCTTTGGCTCCATGTGCTGCCTTCTGGGCCCACTGGGGCAGCAGCAGCAACCCTCTAGCCCTAGGTGGCAGCCCCCAGTTCTACATGTTTGGGGGATGCCCCACCCCTGTGGCACTGGGAGGGGGTAGCCTGTTTCTGTTGAAAGAAAGAAGATGGTCCCACCCTCTGAAACTGAAGAGGTAACAGCCTCCTCTCTCTGCCCCTGAAGTGGAAGCTCTAGGCCTGCAGTCGGAATGGCCTGCTAATCTCTGAATTGCCTTTCAGAGGATCCTTCCCTTTTCTTGAGAAATAAAGCATGTTCACATGTGGATAGCTGTATTGTCCTGTCCTGTAGAATCCTGGAAATCTGAAAGATTTCCTTCATTTCATCCTGTCTCAATCTCTTAGTTCAAACTGACAGTGTCTCACTGATATAATCCCATCTCTATTCTGAGCTTCTGCTGAGATAACTTATTAAAATGATGGGCCATCTCTTTATCGAATGATTGGCAAGCCACATGCCTTCTTGTTTTTTGACATATGAATAGGCTAAGAACATTCCAAAACTTCAGGTTCTAGTTTCTTTTTACTTAACAGACTCTTCAGTTCATCTCTCTCCTCTTCTCGTTTTACCATTAGTAAAGAGAAACCAGGCCACACCTTCAAAACCTTAATTAGAAATCTCAGTTAAATACCCAGTTTCATTGCTGACAAGTCTTACATTCCACAAGAATACATTTCAGCGAAGTCCTTTACCACTTATAACAGGAGTCACCTTTCCTCCCAAGACCAATATCATATTCCTTACTACCACTGAGATGTTACCAGTATCAGCATTAATGTTTATATTTCTACCAGCATCCTGTTCATGATGATATGTGTATCTCTAAGATAGATAATAGCTTCACAGGTGACTCAGTGGTAAAGAATCCTACTGCCAATGCAGGAGACACAAGTTCAATCCCTGGGTCAGGAAGATCTGCTGGAGAAGGAATAGCAACCCACTTCAGTATTCTCTCCTGGGAAATCCCATGGACAGAGAAGCCTGGTAGGCCGTAGTCCATGAGGTCTCAAAGAGCTGGACCTTACTTGACAACTAAACAGCAACAAGATAGATGGTAGGAGCTTTCTGTGTACAGTTCTCTTCTTTCTGAGCCCTCTCTAGAATTTCTACCATCCATAATTCTACCAACAAATTCTTCATAACAATTCTAGGCTTCTAACAAGGACCTTAAGGCTCATCCAGCCTCTATGCATTACCCAGCTCCAAATCTACTTCCACTCTGCAGTCATTTGTTATGGCAGTTCTCTACTTCACCATAACAAAATCTGCATTAGTTTGCTAGGAATAGTAACATAATACCACAGATGAGGTAGCTTAACCAACAGAAATTAATTTTCTCACATTTCTGTAGGCTCCAAGTCCAAGATTAAGGCATCGTCAGGTTGACCTCTGGTGTGGCTTCTCTTTCTGATGCTGCCTTCTCTCTGTGTTCTCCTGCGGTCTCTTCTCTCTGCATATACAGAGAGAGCTCGTTCTCTGGGGCCTTTTTCTCTTCTTATAAGGACAGCAGGCAATCTGATTAATCCCTTACTCTTATGACCTCATTTAACCTTAATTACCTTCTTAAAGGTCCTGCCTCCAAACAGTCAGAAGTTAAGATTTCCGTGTATGAATGTGGAGGAGACACAGTTCAGTCCATAACAGGATCTAAGGGGTTCATGTAAGAGCTTTGCTTGGGTATGGAGAGAAATGAAGAGTGAGCCAGAAGTAAGACCAGACTTGCAACCTCCTAGATCTAGAGAGAATCTTAAGAAAGCACACATGAGCATTTGCTTCAGAAAGTGGATGCCAGCTAAGCCAGAACCAACGATCTTCTATTCTCTCTTCAAATGTAGAGTATAGGGCCTCTACACCCACTTTAGGTAGTATAAGTCAGGGATTTCCTGATGAGGAGCAAAATGTTTCATCTTTTTGTCCTTCAAAATCATCAAGAGTGATTTGCACATACATATTCAACAGGAATTCATGTCCACATGGTTCAAAAAGGCTTCCCCAGTGGCTCAGAGGTTAAAAAAATATCCACCTGCAATGCAGGAGGAGATGCCAAGTTTGATCCCTGGGTCAGGAAGTTTTCCTGGAGGAGGAAATGGCAAGCCACTCCAGTATTCTTGCCTGGAAAATTCCATGGACAGAGGAGCCTGGCTGGCTATAATCTGTGGGGTCGCAAAGAGTCAGACACAACTGAATGGCTGAGCGTGCATGCCTGCTTCACGTAGTTGGGGATGGCAGAAGGCAAAGCACGTTTCCTTCTCTGAAGAAACCAAGGCAGTAGCTAAGGGGTTAGGAAAAGTCACATAGATCAGTTCATTCAGAGAGCTCTGTCATTAAATCACTCCTTTTACCTTAGTGGAGCTGCATGAAATCAGAAGTCAGGAGTGCTGGGCTCTGGTCTCAGTTCAGCTCGCACTTAAGCACACAGACATGATGAATCCTACATCTCTGATCTCTGTTTCATTTTGTGCAAAACAATGGTGGTAGAAATGGTCAGTGGCTGTTGAACTCAAAACTCTCTAAATACTCTTCAGCTCTTTCTAATATTCCACATCTATTTAGTATATATATGTTTTTTTTTTTATTTCTCTGACATAGTCTTATAGATTCAGTTGTCCACCACTTGACTTATTTTTGTGTTTCATGTTATCATAAGCTCCAGTGACCCCAAACTGGAAACTGTATTTTAATGAAGCTTGACTAATGCTGACTATACCTGGGCCATGAATATCATTCTTCTTTTATGGTTTCTCACTATCATGTCTCTCTTTCTCCACAAGGGAAGTTTGGCTGAGAATTGTGAACCCAAAATAAAGTTGAATATGATACGCTATTAAAGCATGAAGAAATCAGGGGAGGACTCAGTAACATTTACAGACAGGACAAAAATAAAAATGTTTGTTTCTATGAGAAGTAAATTCAATAATCAACAACACTCCTTTTCCTTATTTTCTATGGAGGCAGTGTTTCATTTACAAGACACAGTGTAAATTATGGCCATGACGACAACAGTCTTCTCTTCCACTGATTCTGGGTATCAGACCCAGCTCAAGTGAGGAGGTCTGTCATTTAGAATGTAACCTTTCAGAGTGCCTTGTGCAAACCTGCATGTCTGAGGTTAAACCTGTTTGACATGGTACTTGGACCCTACAATGCCTTGAAATTTGATTCCAAAGTTTGCATACTAAATAATACGATTTTTTAAGGTCCGGATTGTCCTTGTTTAAAAATAGTTGTTCCCCTTTAGAAAGATCTTCAGATGATGTAATTGCCATATATTGCACTGCAATTTGAGAAGATCAGGTTCAAGTATCAAATTCTCAGACGGTGGGTAAGGAGAGACTAAGAATGTGACAGAACTGATAAGCTTGGTCTCCTGGAAAAAGAATTTGCCATCTTACTTTTCAGCACCTTTTGTTGGTGGATTTACCCCCTTAATATGAGAATCAAAAAAACTACCTACCTGTTAAAGATGGACCATGGTAAATGAAAAGGAAATCCAAAGTCATGGTAATTACCTGATACAAAATACAACCGAGCACTTCACTTGAGGAATAAATGTGTGTTTATTCTCTTTGCACAGGAAACACACAGGGGAGACCTCCATGGACTGGAGAGAGGATTTGGAGGTTGATTTCTCAAAGTCTTGGTACAATGAATGTGGGTCTTAAGGACAATATTTCATAATACAAATTATACTATAAGAAAAGAAAGTGGGACAGAGTTGGGTGAGTGATTCAAACACACTTTGGAAAGCTTGATAGGAAAAGCTCCCAATTTCTTATTTTTATCCTTATGAAGCAGAATTCCTCACAGGAGCTCTGCATTCCTCAGGCTCAGACATGATTAAACACCATACCTTTTAAAATGTTTTACTATTCCAAGCTGAGGAATATATAAATAACCACTTTCCAGCTACCACTCCTCAGCCTGGAATTTAAACTGAGTGCCTTCTGGGCTTCAGTCTGCTTTGACCAGACTTTGCATCAGAAGAACTTAAAAAGCTGCCTTGCTGAGCAGCCGCATGGAAGTCTGTGTAGGGGTAATAGACAATTAACAGCCCAGGAAGGCGGTAGGGAAGAGTGAGAAACGATGGAGCACATGCTTTTCCTTGTCTGACATGTTTTAAGAAGCAGTGATGATGTGTTACTCACGTGAGGGACTGAAAGAAGTTGGAACCAATTCAGATCTATGATGTGCATGCATGCTGAGTCGTTCAGTTGTATCCAACTCTTCGCAACCCCATGGACTGTAGCCCACCAAGCTCCTCTGTCCATGGAATTCTTCAGGCAAGAATGCTGGAGTGGATTGCCACTCACTTCTCCAGGGGATCTTCCTGACCCAGCGATCAAACCCAGGTCTCCTGCATTTCAGGCATATTCTTTATCATCTGAGCCACCAAAGGAGCCCCAAAGATCTAGGACAAAAGTTCTAAAAACCCCTCAGGGTGGCAGGTGTTGATAAGGACACAGGGCTTTCATGACCAGGCAGATAAGAAGACTTGAGTGTCCACTGGAGTCGGAGTGCTTCAGAATGAGCATGTGAAGTGATAACACACCATCACAGCACTGATCTATACAGAAAAGTTCATATTTCAGGGCCCCTGATTGCTGAGGCTGGGACCTGACTTACCTGATGCTGCCTTTACCTGCCTCCCACTTTCAATGTGAGCACCAGCCAAACTGAATACTCTTTTTTTTGAAAAAAAAAAAGAAACAAAATGGTGGTTAGATTCCTACTCCTCTGCTTTTTCTCATACTGTGAAGGCCCTGCACCCTCCTCTCTTCTCTCTTTTCTTGTCTCTCTCTTCTCTTCCTCATTCAAGTATTGTTCTCCCCACAAATACCAGATCAGGAGTCAAAGAGTTAATCCCTTCCAAAACAACTTCCCTGTAAATGGTAGACCAATATCTGCTTCAGAATGAAATGTCAGTTTCTGAGCCCTCATTTCAGACCCATAGTATAAGAATTCCAAGTAATGAAGCCAGGAACTTTCATTTTAACAGAGTCCCCAGGTGATTCCAATGCTCTTAAGTCTGAGCAACTCTTCTGCAGCCTCACAGCACACCCCTGTAGCAGATTATATCAATATCCTGACAGTAGCATATAGCAGTAGGTCTCCAGCTTCAGTGTGCTTTAGAGTCTCATGGAGAACAAAATGCAGAGGTCCTGTCTCGGTGGATAGGGCCTTTGTAGTGTCACCAGCTCCCCAGGTGATCCTGACTCTGTAAGACTGAGGACAGCTTATGGGCATGGATGGCGGGGAGTGGTGAGGCAGAGGAGGACCCAAATGCAACCACACATTTCCTTGTAAGAGGAGGTTAGAAAAAGATTTGAGCACATACACCAAGGAGGTGATGTGAAGACAGAACACCGAGAGCTTTGAAGATGCTGCACTCAAAGGTCACAGTGATGCAGCCACGAGCCGTAGAAAGCCAGGAACTGCCAGAAGCTGGAAGATAGGAGGAACAGATTCTCTCCCAGAACTTCCAGAAGGAGAGTGGCCCTGGTGACACCTTGATTTTATCCACTGACATTGATTTTAGACTTAACAGCCTCCAGAAATGGGAGAGGATAAATTTCTGTTGTTTTCAGCCTCCGAGTTTGTGGCAATTTTTTACATCAGCCACAGAAAATGAATATACCTTTTAACTAATTTGATATGATGCAAATGTTGCTTAGGAAACAAACCTAGAATTAATTAGAATAATAAAAGGAGAAGAGGCACCAGAGTGGGAACTAGTTTATGGGAACAGAGATGCCAAATAGGATGTTTGTGGCAGAGGCCTCAGGTAAAAGGGCCAAAGTCATGAATTACGCTTTGAAAACAAAGAAGAAAAAAAATATCCAAAGAAGAAAAAAAAATAAGAAATTGCAAAAATATTCAACAGAAGGCCTTCAGGTCCATAAAATTCACAGATGAGGTAAAAGGTCTTTTTAATAAATGGTGCTAGACACCCATCAAGAAAATAAAAGGACTTTGACTTCTACTTCATACCACAGATAAAAATTAATTACACAAAGATTGCAGATTTTAACAAGAAAGGTAAAACAATAATCTTGGGAGAAAATAGAAAAGAAAATATTTGTAAACTTGTTATAGATAAAACCTTCTAAAACAGGGCACTCAAAGTGATAATTATTTTAAAAATAAAAGATAATTTATTTTATTTTTTTTTTATTGTTTTTGCCATACAATGTCATGATATCACCATGGGTTTACATATGCTCCCCCTCCAGAACCCCCCTCCCTCCTCCCTCCCCGCTGGGAAATCTCGCTGCACCAGCCCCGAGCATCAATCCTGGGTTGGCGATTATTTTTCCACTCCTGGTGTTTTTAAATTATCTTTTATTTTAAAGATAATTTAAAAACACCAGGAGTGGAAAAATATGTTAATAGTAGGAAATGATATTCACAATATACATATCTGACAAAGGAATCATACCCTGAATATATAAAGAATTCTATTAATCAATAAAAAATTGGCAAAAGACTTAAACCAGTACTAACACCAAAAAGGGTTTATGTCTAAATGGCTAAAAAACAAGTTAAAAATGTGTTCATCTTCATTAGTCATCATGAAATGTACATTTAAACCCACAGTGGGATAATTCTACATGACAATAGAATGGCTAAAATGTAAGATGAAAATTTTTCAAGTATTTCTGAGAATGTGGAAAAACTAGAACTTCTATATATTTTTGTTTCCAATGGGAAAACCCCTATAGAAACTATTAGGATTTGTCAGTATCTGCTAAAGCTGAACATATGCACAATCTATGATCTAGCAGTCCATTCTCAAAACAACAGAAATACATACATGTGTTTATCAGGAGAAGTATATTAAAAATCCATATGTATTCAGCCATACAATTGTGTCTGACTCTGTGCGACCCCACGGACTGCAGCCCATCAGGCTCCGCTGTCCAGGGGATTCTTCAGACAAGAGTACTGCAGTGGGTTGCCATTTCCTCCTCCAGGATCGTCCCCACCCAGAGATTGAAACTGCATCTCCTCCTGCATCTCTGGCAGTCTCCTACACTGGCAAGTCTAGAAGGAGGTGTGCATGCTCAGTCGTGTCTGACTCTTTTCAACCTTATGGACTGTAGCCCACCTGCCTCTTCTGTCCATGGGGATTCTCCAGACAAGAATACTGGATTGGGTTGCCACACCCTCCTCCAGGGGGTCTTCCCAACACAGGGACCAAACCATGTCTCTTGTTCTCCTGCATTGGCAGGTGGATGCTTTACCACTGCACCACCTACGAAGCTCAAAAAGTCCACAGCTCTATTCATATTCTAGTCTCAAACTGGAAATTACCCAAAAGCCCATCAGCAGTAGCGAGAATAAATAGATTGAGGGACATCCACACACTGGAAACTGTACACCAGTGAAAGTGAGTTATCTACCACTAAACAGCACACAAACCTACTTGTATTTATTTTCTATCTTTTGGCATTGTTTGAAATTTGTTTTTCGACTTTACCAGGCTATTACTTCTTAAATCACAACATTTAAGTTTTATAGTGTGTTAGGGCTTCATTGTGTTCAGAAGTGAGGAAGAGGCCAGATATTAAAAAAAAAAAAATACACCCTGTGTGATTCTGTTTAATTAAAAGAAGAAATAAAGGGCAAATATATATGCTGTCAGAATGCTAGATAGTGGTTACCTACAGGGGAGAATGTAGCTTGAGGGAACATGGGGAGGATTCTGGGAAGATGGTAATGACTCCTTTTATATGGATACTTATTACCAAAGTGTGTACAGGTAATAAAAATTCAAGCTGTACACTTAATGTGTCATTCTCTGTACAGATTCCATTAACAATTTTGTAAGACCCAAAAGTCTAATAAATGACACAGATGAACGCATGTAAAGATGCCTTGGGTTCCTACATACCACATAGGCACGTAATACTGCTCTTTTGGAGGACTTAATAATCTTAGCACAAACATTTTAAGCTGAGCACTGAAATTCCTTCTGTCCCTTGTGATGACTTGCCCTTTCTCGTAATTTTATTTGAAGTCACAAAAAGTTTGGTATTTAGACATTTCAGCAGATTGTGCTTCTCCCAGTGAAGGGAAATAAGGAAATGTCACATGAAGACTTAGATACCTCAGAGGCAGTTCTGCAAAATGTTCTTAATCATCTCATTTTCATCTTTCAGCCAATCTTTTTGACTTAGAGGACTTATTTTTAGATAACTGTGCAGCTGGTAGTTTAGAATCCAGCCATTCTACCCACGTCCTCTCCTTTCTCTGCCAGACCCTGTGTAGTTGGGAATTTACATTTCCAATGGTCTTAGAAAGATTATAATGACATTGGGACTGAGTTGACATGGAAAGAGCACCCATAAATCTGGACAAAACCTGATGCTTGCAATAGAACATTTGAAAACTAATCATCATTTGATTTAAAACTGGGCTTTCATGAATTAGAAATGAGCTATGAAACTTTCACATCCGGGTCACTGAGTCAAATTCCAATTTATGTAATCAAATTAAATAGCCCACAAGACACTTAAATATCAGTTAAAAATGAAGCATTCGACCATACACTATATCTCAGCGGCACTCCAAGCGGGGTCCCCAGGTCCCAGTCTCTGAATCAGAAAACTCCAGAAATAGGGCCCTGGGATCTGTGTTTAACAGGCCCTCCAGGTGATTGATATTGCCACTCAAGTTTGAGAACCACTGATATACAGATGGTCCATAATGAACAATTATGCAAATGTAACCATTGTGCTGCACAGCGGAATATTCATCACGTACTAGAATGACGGTAATAGAAACTCACTAGCATTTTTTTCTTAATGACCTCATAGGCCAGAAAGAGCAAAAGAATATGTGGCAACACAAACTGTCTTTCTTTTCAGAGACATGGAAGTGAGTGGGTGTGTGTAAGTCTTTGCTCAGAAGTCTGCGCTGCACTGGGCCAGTGGTACCACAGTTGCCAGCATGCATGCATGCTGCTGTCCTCTATGACCCGCAATTATCACATTTGCTTGGGTTTGGAAAAATTCTTTCATTTTCAAAACTCCGCCCACTGCCTAGAGACTCTCAGTAATGCTCAGTAATAGACCTACTAGCCCATCAGTACAGTTCAGATAAATTTAAGGCAATAGGTGAAAGTTTACATTTTCTTTCAAGAGCACTTATGAACGTCAGACAACTCTTCCAGATAGGGTTTTGTAAATAATTTGGCTTAATGTATCAAAGAAAATCAACCTGAACTGAAAGAAGAGGTTCCTTGGACTCAAGTCCCCATGGAGAAAACTCTGTCATTTAAGTTTGGAAATGTTTAATAAACATTTATCAAGCATCCATCATGTATAAAGTCCTGTGGTCATATTTGATCAGAGTCCCATGGTGGAGGGCACAGCACCACTGCCTTAGAAATATAACCGCTAACTCCTCTTATAACAGTGACAGAAGGCCAACTTGAATTAGCTCAACCAAGAAAAAAGGAAAGAGAAGAATGGAAAAGGAGGCATTGGGATTTTATTGGCTCAACAAATCAAATTTGGGAAGAGCAGGATGGAATATGCAGAATAAAGTCTAGAGCCAGTGACTCAGGCACTCTCTGAAGAATACTCTCTGTCCGTCCTTATCTCTGCCTCTCTCTTTCTTAGCAGCATTTTCTCTCTCTCTTTGAAATGCTTCATTAAGATAAAACTGACAAGTCACACTAGTGATCCATCTTCTAAAGTGTGTATTTCAATGGCTTTTAGTGTTTTCAGAAAGTTATGTGTCTACCGCAATGGTCAATTTTATTGAAATATAGTTGATTAATAGCACTAGTTGCAGGAGTACAGCACAGTGATTCAGTTACAGACACACATTCTTCTTTAGATTATTTTCCCTTATCACTTCAGTTGCTCAGTTGTGTCCACCCGTTTGCCACCCCATGGACTGAAGCACGCCAGGCTTCCCTGTCCATCACTAACTCTTGGAGCTTGCTCAAATTCATGTCCATCGAGTCGGTGATACCATACAACCATCTCCTCCTCTCTAGTCCCCTTCTCCTCCTGCCTTCAATCTTTCCCAGCCTCAGGGTCTTTTCCAGTGAGTCAGTTCTTTGCATCAGGTGGCCAAAGTATTGGAGCTTCAGCATCAATCCTTCCAGTGAATATTCAGGACTGATTTCCTTTACGACTGACTGGCTTGATCTCCTTGCAGTCCAAGGGACTCTCAAGAGTCTTCTCCAACACCACAGTTCAAAAGCATCAAGTCTTCAGTGCTCAGCTTTCTTTATAGTCCAACTCTCACATCCATACATGACTACTAGAAAAACCACAGCTTTGACTAGACAGACCTTTGTTGGCAAAGTAATGTCTCTGCTTTTTAATATGCTGTCTAGGTTGGTCATAGCTTTTCTTCCAAGGAACAAACATCTTTTAATTTCATGGCTGCCATCACCATCTGCAGTGATTTTGGAGCCCAAGAAAATGAAGTCTCTCACTATTTCCATTGTTTTCCCATCTATTTCCCATGAAGTGATGGGACCAGATGCCACGACCTTAGTTTTTGGACACTGAGTTTGAAGCCAGCTTTTTCACTCTCCTCTTTCACTTTCATCAAGAGGCTCTTCAGTTCCTCTTCACTTTCTGCCATAAGGGTGGTATCATCTGCATATCTGAGGTTATTGATATTTCTTCTGGCAATCTTGAATCCAGCTTGTGCTTCATCCAGCCCAGCATTTCACTTGATGTATTCTGCATATAGGTTAAATAAGCAGGGTGACAATATACAGCCTTGATGTACTCCTTTCCCAATTTGGAACCAGTCCTTTGTTCCATGTCCAGTTCTTAACTGTTGCTTCTTGACCTGCATATAGGTATCTCAGGAGGCAGGTAAAGTGGTCTGGTATTCCCATCTCTTGAAGAATTTTCCACATTTTGTTGTGATCCACACAGTCAAAGGCTTTGGCGTAGTCAATAAAGCAGAAGTAGATGTTTTTCCGGTACTCTCTTGGTTTTTCTATGATCCAACAGATGTTGGCAGTTTAATCGCTGTTCCTCTGCCTTTTCTAAATCCAGCTTGAACATGTGGAAGTTCTCGGTTCACATACTGTTGAAGCCTGTATTGGAGAATTTTGAGCATTACTTTACTAATGTGTGAGATGAGTGCAATTGTGGTGTAGTAGTGAAACCATCTATTCCTGGACTTTTTGTTTGTTGGGAGTTGTTAAATGACAGTTTCTATTTCAGTACTTGTAATTGGTTTGTTCATATTTTCTGTTTCTTCCTGGTTCAATCTGGGGAGATTGTAATTTTCTAAGAATTTGTCCATTTCTGCTAGATTGTCCATTTTATTGGTATAGAGTTGCCTGTTGTAGTTTCTTATGGTCCTTTGTATTTATGTGGTGTCATTTGTAACTTCTTCATTTCTAATATTATTGATTTAGGCCTGCTCCTTTTTTTTCATGATGAGTCTCACTAAAGGTTTATCACTTTTGTTTATATTTTTAAAGTACCAGCTTTTAGTTTCATTGATCTTTTCTGTTGTTCTCTTACTCTATTTCTGCTCTGATCTTTATGACTCTTTCTTTCTACTAACTTTAGGTTTTGTTTGTTCTTCTTTCTCTAGTTGCTTTAGGTGTAGAGCTTGGTTGTTTATTTGAGATTTTCCTTGGTTCTGGAGGTAAGCTTGTATTGCTATAAATTTCCCTCTTAGAACTACTTTTGCTGCATCCCATAGGTTTTAGATCCTTGTGTTTTCATTTTCATTTGTCTCTAAGTATTTTTTATTTCATCTTTGATTTTTTTCAGTGATCCATTTGTTGTTTAGTAGCATATTGTTTAGCCTCCACATTTTTTGCAATGTTTTTTCTTGTACTTGATTTCTATTCTCATAGTATTGTGGTCAGAAAAGATGCTTGATATGATTTCAGTTTTCTTAAATTTACTGAGGTTTGCTTTTTACCCCAGCATGTGATAAATCCTGGACAATGTTTCATGTGCACTTGAAAAAAAAAATGTGTTCTGCTGCTTTCAAATGGTATGCTCTATAAATATTAAGTAAGTCTATTTGACCTAATGTGTTTAGACCTGTGTTTCCTTCTTGAGCTCCTGTCTGAATGATCTCTCCATTGATGTAATGGAGTGTTAAAGTCCCCCACTATTATTGTCTTACTGTTGATTTCCCCTTTTATAGCCCTTAGCCTTATATATTGAGGTACTCCTATGTTGAGTGCATACATATTTATAATTATTATGTTGTCTTCTTGGATTGATCCCTTAATCATTATGTAGTGTCCTTCTTTGTCTCTTGTAACAGTCTTTAAGGTCTATTTTCTCTGATATAATATTGCTACTCTAGCTTTCTTTGGTTTCCATTTGCTTGGAATATCTTTTCCTACTTCCCCATCACCATAATCAATTTTAGAAATTTCTCAAAAATAAACCTTGCACTCCTTACACACCCTCCCCACAACCTCCCCTTCGCCCTCAACGCTAAGCAACCACTAATCTTCTTTCTTTCTCAATAGAGTTGTCTTTTATGGATATTTCATGTAAATAAAATCATACTATGTGGAACTTTGTGACTGACTTCTTTAATTCAGTGTAATATTGTCAAGGTTTATTCATATAATAACATGAATCAATACTTCATTTCTTTGTGCAGCTGATTAATATTCCATTGTATGGATATACCAGATTTTATTTAGCCATTCAAACATTTGTGTTGTTTTCAATTCAAGGCTATTATAAATAATGCTTGCAGCATTCTCTTAAGCCACTTTCTTTGGATGGATAAACCTAGCCAAAACCAGCACTATGTTCACTCTTAGTCTCTAGTCACAACTAGGGATAAGTAGAATATTCCATACAGATTTTAGATATAAAAGTAACAAAGGAAGAGTATGATTATTCTGAATCAATGCCACTTTCAAGCAATCTAAAGGGCCAGGAAGATGGAGGTATCTAATAAAGAGGACTACTCAGTTACTTGTCTAGAAAAGAAGCATATGAAATGTTTCCCAAAGAAAGTAGACTGACATAGACATGTGTGTTGAAAGGACTATTAGTTAGGCAGCCTCTCCAATTTTTGTGTATTTTAGCTCTTTTCTACAACTACTTCAGTGAACCTCAGACATAGGAAGTCAGGAGACAACATCTTTAGATGTGAAACCATTATGCCACCAACTCTACAGACCGTCCTTCAGGAGGTGTCAGAAATCCTTAAGGATAAACTTACATGGGGTGAATCAGATTGAAAAGCAAGGACACTGGTCAATATGAGGAGAGTTCATCCAGTTAGTCAACCATCAGATACTGATTACATACCTACTGTGAGTAGGTATCATGCTAGTAGCACAGCTAAAAAGACACAAAAAATGATTTGGAGACTGCAGAGAACTTTCTCCAAGCTTTTCTTTTCTTTTTTACTCTTTATTCTACTCTTTTTAATTCATGGTGACCTGTGGGTGTAAAGGCTTGGCACAGTGTACCCCAAGGTTTCAAATTTGTAGATTTGTTCCACTGTCAATTACCCAAATTTGCTCTGTTCTTTGGCACCAAAAGGCAACAAGCTCTTGAAAACTAGACTTTGCATCAAGGACAGAGAACAATGGATGTTCAAATGTGGAACATATCCATGCTGAAAAATCACCCAAAGTTTACCAGGTGCTAGAGTGTTTGTTTTGTTTTTAGCAAAGATGAGAATTGAGCCTAGTAAGGAGAAATTTCAAGAGGAATGAGATCCCTGGATTACGTGGTCCTGACTCCATCCTGTCTCATTCCACCTTTCCCTTGGGTCTCAGTACCATTGTCATTGCCCTAGGAACTATTCCCCTTTAAATGTCTGGAGAAGTTCAGACAAAACCATTAAAAATGAAACAGGCTAAAGCTGCCAAATGCTATTGGGCAACAAAATGATAATAAGTAAACGTAGCAGGAGTAATACTGGCTCTGAAGCTCATCCAAAGCATTCTATAACTTCCTATCTATGGGAACCTAGACTGGCTTGCTATGTTCTGTCAGGTTCTTTTCCTCTTCTGGAAAATGAGATTAATAATACCTATCTTGTAGGCTTAAGCTGAGGGCTACATAAGATTTATTCCCTCAACAAATATATACTGAGTACTCATTACGTGTCAGGTACTGATTTAGATAAAACAGTGACACACACACCCCCAAAATCATACCCTTATGGAACCTATTGTTAAGAGGAGATAAACAATAAGCAAATCAATAAGCTGAAGATATGGGCTTATTCATTTTCTACAGTGAGATAATCCATGAGTAGCAATGCCTAAAAAGAAAAAGTACATATAAAATTCCATCTGAAAGCCACCTGCAGTTTATACCTATTGCTCAAGAATGTACTTTTAGAGGAAGTTGGCGTCTTTGCCTGAGAACAGCATTTAAGGGGGAATTTAGTTATCCAAAAGAAAAGGCCAAATTCCATTTTATAACCAAGACATTCCAGAGAATGAGGAGCATGGTTTCTATGCATAATAATGTAGAAGGCTAGTTTGGGACATTAAGACAAGTTGAGAAAAACTTGGCCTAAGGTAAGTGACTCCAGAGTCGAGGGAGTTGGTCTGGCCCCTGACCAGTGTTGTAGCCTGGGGTCTCAGGAGGGAGCAGCAGACAGCTGGTGCCTATGAAGAGGCTGAGTTCATGGTTTACAGGGGTAGGGTATCTGGCTTATAGTCTGGATTTTCCATCTTGGCATTGAAATCATCTTATATTATTCTCAAACCATGTGTAAATTTTATTGTACAGTTGAAGTGGTAGTTGTACTTTCTGGAAAAGAGAAAGGCCTTTGTTCACACCTGGAATGCCTCAGCGTGGAGAGAAGACAGCAGGGTTGATGAGAGAAGGTGAAGTGTGGAGAGAGATGGCTGGAGGACAAGCACAGGGTAAGAGGGGCTGGAGGTCAGATTCGAGGGCATATGGGCATGATTTCTGGTGGGACTTAGAATCATTAAGGAAGAAGAAATTCACGAAGATGGGATCATGTGCCAAAGAGCCTCAGCTTATATTCATTCAGCATTCTAGGGAAGCTCCAAAGGCTGGAGAATTGGGGACCCCGTTTTAGTACCTATGGAAATTTCTGAAAGCATAGTAGACACTCAATAAAACTCATCCCCTTCTTCCTCCTCCTCTATTTCCATAACAAAATGATGGGCAAAAATTGAAGTTGCGAGAAACTGTTCACCCAAGCAGGAATATTTTGTAGAGCTACCAGAGTTAATTTGCCTACAAGGCAATTTTGATACAAATGCTTACACAGTTTTTCAAAGCTCCTTACTTCCTGGTTGCCACAGAAGGATCCCTGTGTGTGTGTGTGTGTGTGTGTGTGTGTGTGTGTGTGTGTGTAACTTTGCTACAGACGAGTTGCTGCCTGAAAGGTCCTTCTTCTTCCCTCCTGAGACCTAAGACAGTCCTCACTGGACAACCACCTTAAGAGCACAGCCTAGTCCTGGTTTCTGTTTGTCAATATCTTCCCTCTACATAAGTGAAAGAAGCATTGCCTTTGATGACATGTGTGGTCTCATATCTAGGACTAGTCTTGTTCCCTAAATACAAGGTAATTTGACCATATGACTTCCATCCAAAGAATACTTCAGTAGGTAAAACCATGTCACTAACACGGGAAAAAACACTATTACAAGGGTGGTTCTGACAGTGTGGTGATAATTATATTTTCTTTCCTGGTATCTTTCTTTGCTATTTCCTCTGCATTTAAAAGTTTCTCATTAAAGCAGCATGTGTTTTTTTTTTTTTTTCCTCTCTCTCCTCTCCAGTATTTCTTTTCTCATCCCTTTGCTTGAGAATTACTATTTACAGGTAAGCTTGGAGATGGAGTTTGGTTAGTTATACGATTTCATCTATTTAGCCTCATCAGGAAACATGCTGGAAAGATTTTGAAGCTGGTGAACATTTTTTAAGGCCAGTAAATATCCGATGGGCATTTTAATTTACTTTATAGCTTTTTTCCATGACTGGTGCATGTCTTCAATGGTAGAGTCAGCTCTTCCTTTAAGTGACAGAAGGAAGCCATTCTCAAATAGAAGGAACACATATTTAAATTTATGATAGCTGAACTTGGCTGCAACAACCACATTCTTGTTCTACTTTGAGCTTGGCAGGCCACTCTAATATTTCTTCTTGGTCTGTAGATGAGAGATCTCTTTTATTTCCCTTTGTTGGAAAATTGAAAAGCTCAATAGGTTTTTTATTTGAGACTTTAATAAACTGTACAACCATTATGTGAATAGTTGAGCTTTGCCCAGCCTGACAAAGCGGTACATAGAATATACTCCTAGCACACTTACATTTCATCACCCTGATCCTGCCAGTGTCTACTTTCTTTGTCCAGGAGTGGATTTACAGTTAGATCCTGATAGCATGTTGTTTTATTCTAAATGACTTGTTCAATAGATTCAACATGGAAGTAGGGTTTTTAACAGAAATAATATTTTTAGAAGCATATAGGCCCACAGTGTGAATGGTCTAGATTAAAATGAAAAGTTATCAGATTTATGTGGCTTAAACCTCTGCCATGAATCTTGGGGCGGTGCAGTGGCTTCCGTCTATCTCCATGTACAAACACACATGTAGGTCATAACATATCAGAAGGAAATTTTACCATAAGAAATGCACACACCTCAGTCTTTTGCAACATCCCCAAAGACCACTGTTTTTCAGATTTTGATTCAGTTAATGAGTAATTATTGAACATCTGTTATGTACCTGATGCTGGGAATGCAGATAACAGTAAACCAAAAGACAAGCTTCCTAAAGTCATGGAGTATTCTAAAGAGGGAGAGGGTGGTGTGCAGGGTTGAAAATAATAATCAGATAACTGCCTCATGTAAGGTTAGCTACTGGTAAGTGCTAAGAAAAGTTAGTTTTCTTAAGAATTGAATAGGGGTGCTTGTTGGAAATGCAGATTCCTAGGTCTGTCCACATTGAACTAGAATATTCTAAAGCTCCCATTGTACCTAGAGAGGGATCTCTAATATCTGTGGAAGAAATCTGGTTCATCTAGAGGTCTACCATGCCATCTCCAGGCCTGGCAAGGGACCAGACACATGGAAAGTGAAGCACCCTCCATCACCCTCTGCATGGCTCTCAAGGCCTAGAGAGTAATGATTCATCAAAAATGGTAGACCTTCTATCAGACCCAGGTCACTGCAGCTTGGACTGGGACAGCAAAGGTCCCTGAAGTCAGCTCGGAGCTCCCTCACAAGGCTGCTATAGGCAAGGACTCTGTAAAGAGAAGAAAGCAGGTATTAGAAAGAAGCAGTTATTATTATTCAAGGGAAGACATCAGTCAGATTCCCTTCCTAATAACACCTGACCCAGACGTCCCAGATGGCAGATCTTCCCCACTCAAATGACAGGGTTTCCTGAAAGGAAGACTAAATGGTCCATCCCATTATGAGAGTCTCATATGGGGTGTGTCTGAGTGTATCTGTGAGTGAGAGAGAGAGAAAGAGAGAGACATATACACATACACACAGAGCACAAAGAGACAGAGGAACAAGGGGAGCATCAACCACAGAGCCCCTTTAAGAGAGGGCAGCTTGCTTCTCTTTGAGGATCGCTGGACTCAGTGAGAGAAAGGGTTAGTACCTGAGACGGAATGTATGCCTTTATAATCTGCAGATAAAAATGGTATCTGTAATTTCATAGACTATTAGTCCTGGAGTGAACCTTAACCAACATCTATCTGGTTTAGGTGAGAAAGTCAAGGACTAGTGAGGATCCCCAAGGGCTCAGGGGGAAGAAGGCGCCAGTCGAGCCTGTGGCTCCTGGAGCCAAGCCCGTTGTCACCTGTTGAAGGTGAATCCTGTAAGGACACTCACACAGGCCTACCCAGTGGAACTCTCTTATTACATCCAGTGTTTATTTGATCAGAAAGAACTGAATCCAGATGAACCGTACTGACTACGTGGACACCTAGAAGGAACCTAAAGTGAGGTTAACTCAAGTGTACTGGGGAGTAGAACAGGGAGGCTCCTAACACAGCTTGAAGTTCTGGGCCATTTACCTCTGCCCACCTGTCGTTTGGTGAGAAAAGACCTATGGAGAAATAGGGGTGAAGGGTTGAGTTTGGACTGTCTGGCCTTTGTTAGCACAGTTGGAAGGACAGCACAGCCTGGTGGAGGCTCACAGAGCCTCTCTCTGAAAACCGCTCAGGAACCCCAGAGACAAGGAAGAGGGCAGCACATCTGGGGATGCCAGCCTGTCCGGGGCTCTGCACTGGGCACAACCATTGCAAAATGCAGGGAAACCACCCTCTTCCACGAGGTCACTTTGAGAGGTGAAGGCCCATTTCTGGCAACTCGGGTTGAAAGGAAGAAAATTTTGCTTTAAAAGAGGCCTCATTGGGAAAAACAAATAAATATCTCCAAGAGGAACACCCAGGCTGCCCCTACTCCCAACCCCAGGCAATGTTGAGCTGTGCCTGTAGGCCCAGCTTTGCACTCCAGAGACTCCTGGGGCCAGGCTATGGCAGGATATGCAGAGGAATTCGATCAACTAATGCCCCTTGACAGTAGTGATAAGGGCTGGAACCTACAGACAGGGCTTGGAGTCCTAACGTCCAGCAAAGTCTGGAACTAGGCCAGCGGGGAAACAGGCAGACACATTCAGATCTCAGCCCAGCAGTCATTTTCCCTTCCCCCTTGGAAGCCCTTCCACACCCAGCCGCGTAAGCACCGCTCTCCAGATCAGACGGATCCAGGCCCAGGACTGCTGCCCAGAGTCTCCTGCTATGTTCCCAAACCTCGCCGCCTCCCGCTGGAATTCTAACCCACAGGTCTCCTCTACGGGTGTTTGAGTAGGGCCTCACCTTCCTTACCTGGGACCCTCAGAGAAGCAGGCTTTGCTTTTGTCCTGGTGGGCATGCAAAGAGTTATTTGCTGAGTTGGATATGAAAGTGCACTTACAGGCTTAAACTGGTAAGACAGAGAATTTCAGCTATCACTAACTGGGATTGCAAGCAAGTGTTTCTAAATTCAAACTCTCACATCCTGAGCATGGAGTGGGAAAAGCCTCTCTTTTCCACAAGCTGGATCAGTCCTCACCTCCATCCTGAGCATGCAACTCTGGTGCTTGCAACCTTCCCCACCACAGCTCCTCGTACTCAGATGCTCTTCCTCCACCATCTCTTCTACTTATGGCTTTTATTGCTTCTCATATATTCTGATTACTGTATGTCACAGAGATTAAGAACAAAGACTTTGCTGTCAAATAGATCCGAGTCCAAATCCTCAACTGCCACCTATTAAATACATGCCCTCGGACTAGGCAACTTCTCAAGGTCTCAGTTTTCATGTCTAACAAATGAAAAATAATAATCCCTACCCCCTGGGGTTATTGTGACAATTTAAGGAGTCCAAAGTAAAGCACCTAAAATAAATTCTAGCACACAGTAAGCACAATAATAAAATTAGTTCTCATTTTTACTATGAATAAATAATAAGTAACTCCCCAGTTGTTTGATATTTTTTAGGAAATGAGTCCCTTTGTATATCTGATGCAAAACCCTTGACATTCTTCCCTAAAAAAATACATGTACTCAAAAATTTTGCACATAATTTCAGGGGAAATATGGAATCCCTGAAGCCATCCTTTAGTCTCATTTTAAGATGCCCCAGCACAGAATATACCTCACTGTCCAAAAGGAATGTATCATTTTTGAGGGCTAAAATCATGTCTTCTAATTTTTCTGCTCCCCACAGCATCTACAATGATATCTTGTACTTGGAAAAGCACTCCATAAATATCTGATGAGTAGCTGATGCCAAATTTCAACTCTCCATTGGATGTTGGAACTAAGCACTAATAATTTGGATTTAATTCTCTCTATTCATGGAGGAAAAAATGAGTTTTGCTTTCATGCACTACAGAATGCTTGATGTTAGTACTACTTTTGCCCAGAGCATGAGTTGTCAATTCCAAATGGGACTCTCACTTTCCAAAGCTCTGTGGCCAGTTCCAAGGAAGGACATTCAGGCCCCAAAGCCAAGTTGCACTCACTAAGAAGGGAGTGTGTTCTCAGCCAGCCCCTGAACCAAAGGTTCCTCACGTCTTTGCTGACAACCAGACGTCATGGTGGCCCGTGGCAATGGCTTTCATTAGGTCAAGTTTGCTGCATGTCAATTTAGAGCAAGCCTACCTCTGGCTAAATGGGCTAGACATTGAACCAAAAATTCAATAAGAACTCTGACAATAATTAACTCGTGCTGATTACCTTTGTACACGTAGACACACTGTAAACACATGTTCCTTTATCCAAAAAATCAATAAAAGGGATGTTTGTCAAGGTGCAAATGCAGTCATGCGACAGGATCTGCACTTTATGTCCCCCCCTCCCCCTCTCCCATCCCTTCAGGCTTTGGTTATTCCTGTCTGCTCTCCTCCTTTAATGGTCACGGCACATTGAGAGGGAAGCAGATACTAACTGCAAATAGCAGGTCTTTTTTTGTTCTGTTATTGAAATTTGTTTCTACCTTTCTTGAATTAATGTATCCATTAGTCATGCATGCTAAGACTTAATAACAGTGCAAACTGAAAATGAGGTAATCATAGCCAAAGAAAAGAAGAGAGACAGTACCAAAGGCTCTTTTTGCAGCTCTTGTCAGAATGAAAGCTCAGACTTCGCCATTCCTGTTCCCCTTTCTTTTGCCAGCACAGGCATGACAGATTCTAAGCTGATTCTTTTTTTCTGAGCCTTGGTGCTCTTCAAACTAAATGACTCTGGCACCCTGTACACAAGAATGCAAAGGGGGCTGGTGAGCAAGCACTGACTTTTCAAAGCATAGTTGAGAATATTAGGAGGGAAGATGCGAGGAACTGTGAGCAGCTTTTGCTAATTCGGACACTCTGTCCTGCACCAGCTTCTAGCCTAGGGGGAAGAAGTCCAAGGTCGTGTTTGGTGGCTTTCATTGCAGGGAGGAAATAAACTGCTACAAGATTTTCAGCATAGATGTCTTATGCTGACCTGAAGACAGAGAAGCAAGTGCAAGGTGACCTCCAGTCCCCCGCAGGGCACAGCATGTACATGCACCATCACCCCCCCACACACACACACACACATATGCAGGCACAAAAACACATCTGCCCCACTATCTAAAACAAAAAGTTCTACATATTCAATGTTCATGAAGATATACTTTTATAAAAAAAAAATCCTAAGCCCCTATACTTGGTCTCTCCATGCCCACCAACAAGATCATTCCCACCATCCTAGCTCTTCAACACTCTTGTCTGTGAGCAGAAGTCTGAGGCACCCTCAGGATCCAGCTTCCTCTGTGAATAACATGGCCGTCCAAGCTCTGACTGGACTGGGGGGCCCCTTGTGCACACCCTTCGTGTTCAAACGCCAGCAAGAAAACCAGTGCCTTTTTTAGTGTGTTCCTTTTCTCCTGCCTGGTAGTGACTCCAGGGGCCCCCTCTAGTCACTAGTAAGTTAAACTTTCTGCTTTCCAACCCAACCCCCCCCCCATTAATAATCTTGCTAATTAGAATCCCATGGACAGAGGAGCCTGGCGGGCTACAATCTATGGGGTCACAAAGAGTTGGACACGACTGAAGTGAATTAGCATGCGATATATAACTTATCTTTGGAGTCTGGTTTTTGCCCAATCAGTAAAAAAAACTAGTGTTGAAAACAAAGCTTTGACATAAACACTAGAACCAGAAGCAAGTTAGACAAAATGAGGAATGTGGCTTAAGCCAAAATCTGGAGCCCCTATTGTTGTTGCTGTTGTTCAGCCGCTCAGTTTTGTTAACTCTTTGCAACCCCATGGACTGCAGCACAGCAGGCTCCCTGTCCTTCACCAGCTCCCAGAGCTTGCTCAAACTCACGTCCATTGAGTCAGTGTCCGTTGAGTCCATTGAATCATTTCATCCTCTGTTGTCCCCTTCTCCTCTTGCCCTCAGTCTTCCCCAGCATCAGGGTCTTTTCTAATGAGTTGGCTCTTCCCATCATGTGGCCAAAGTACAGGAACTTCAATGACTATTCCTTCCAATGAATATTCAGAGTTGATTTCCTTTAGGATTGACTGGTTTGATCTCCTTGCAGTCCAAGAGACTCTCAAGAATCTTCTCCAGCACCACAGATCAAAAGCATCAGTTCTTCAGTGTTCAGCTTTCTTTATGGTTCAACTCTCTCATGTCTCTCAGGACATGACTACTGGGAAAACCATAGCTTTGATTGCATGGACTTTTGTTCAAAATGATGTCTCTGCTTTTTAATACGCTGTCTAGTTTTGTCATAACTTTTCTCCCAAGGAGCAATCATCTTTCAATTTCATGGCTGCAGTCACCTACTGGGACAGAGTGAATGGGTTTATGTGGTAGATTCATGGTGTATAAGCAGAGGAAATAAGCCTTGCTCTCTAACCATTAGGAGAGCTGGACTCTCCAGTTTGTTTTCCTTGAATAGCTCTGACCAGCAACCTGAAGCTTGGCCAGAAACCAACAGGACCTGGAGTTCCCAGCAGATAAAGATACCATATTTTTCCTGGTTCACCGTATCTCTAGGTTTCTAAATATGAATTTCCCATCTTTCAAACCAGGACGACTGCATTGTCTAAGCCACAAGTCTTTGCAGAGAGCAGGATGGACAAAACACGTTCTGCATCCTAGTTCTTTCAGTCTTGATGCAGGTCCACTTGCCACCATACCATGGCCAGTCTGCGGGAGGCTCAGATGCTGCAGCACAGAGAACCTGGCCTCAGGTTCCCGGATCTCTGCTGCCTCCCTGGGCGCTCAAATGGCTATAGAGAATCACTCTCTTTCCACCAAGGACTCTAGAAGTCCAGGGTTCTAGGTTCACACAAAGAATTTATTTCACTTTGGAAAACCAAATGTTTTTATTTTTGCTAATTACCAACATGCGAAAAGCCTAATGGTGAAAGCAAAACATATGAGGTAGACAGAACTCATGGAGTTCAGAGTCATCAGATTTTATAGACACAAAAGGGTGTTATCTTCTTGGACATAAAATCTCCAGCTGGTCTTGAAGAGGCCTTGACAGTTCTGTTTTTTAATATCCTCAGTGGTGGTGCATTTTTACCCTTTGAGGATGGATTTGGTGTTTGAAGGCAACCAGAAGTCATTTGGAGTTAAATCTGAAGGCTACCATCCATCATCAAGTTGGTTATCTGTGGCAGGCAGCTAAAAAGGCCCCAGTAATTCCTGCCTCCTGGTGAGCACACCTTTATGTAAACCCTGACAGTTGTCTTGGGCTAGGCTTGCTTCTAAGGAATAGCATACAGCTCACTTCCAAGAAGAGTGGCAAAATATCTGTGACTTCCATCTTGTTCACACGGTCTTCCTGTATGTGGCTCTCCCCAGTGTTTGCTCTCTGAGGGAAGCCCCTGCCATGTGGAAAGCTGCCCAATGAGAGGCAGGGAACTGATGTCTTCAGCCAGCCACCAGAGAGGACCCAAGGTCTGCTAACAGCCCCTGCAGGTAGCTTGGAGCAGACCATCCCCAATCAAGGCTTGAGACTCTGCAGCCGCAGCCGGTACCATGACGGCAACCTGGGAGACCCTGGGCCAGAGGACACGCACACATGAGCTGCACACAGATGCCTGGCCCACAGAAACCGTGAGATCATAAGGGTCTGTTGGTTTCAAGCTGCTGTGTTTGGAGGGCACTCTGTTACATAGCAATAGATGATGAACACAGATTTGTTAGAATTAAACAGGGATGTGTTCGTCAAGCAAGCAGGATGGCTTCTTTCCCCCACCCCGCCCGCCTCAGCCTCCAGGTGGATTCCTGTCCTATTTACCACTCCTAAGTCTGACCGTGTGTTCAGGGTGTGGGTGCTGTTTCCAAGGCAGATCTGAGTAGAAGACAACCTAGTAGGGTACTTGAGGAATGTTTCTGGATGTTGCTCTCCCTCCTGTCCTCAAAATACTATGCTGTCTTCCTGCCTCTGTGAGGATGGAAAAAGAACATTTGAGCTCACCTTTGGGTACCAAAAGGTTTTTTCTGTCAAAGTCATAAAGGGGCCGTCTCTGAATGAATGATGGGGACTGAGTTCTGGTAATGGTAAGGGTGTAGGGCAGCAGCTGTGTCCTCTACTATTTAATGTCCACTTGCATCCACCCAATGTGGATGTCCACCTGTCATTTCCACCCCTCACAACCAAACCAGTCTCTAGTCAGCCTTCATAGGAACAAAGTCAGAGAAAACGTGTCTTTCTAACTGCTCCCTGGGAACATCGTCACGCATTTAGGTTCCTTTCTCTGCCTCTTGGGAGATGCTGTGAGGTTCATGGGATGCTCTGTTAGCTAAAAGGAGAGAGAAAATGAAAAGCAAGGCAGAGGGAAAAACAAAGTGACGGTGAAGAGATGAAGGAGATGGATGAGTGAAGAGCCACTCACCTGGCCTGCCCCTGGGTACCATGGTTCCTCAAGAGCCCTGATAATGGTAGTATTCACGTGCCTGGTTTGCTCATCCCTTCGTTCAAGATTACAAATGGCATCATTTAGTCCAGAGAATTGAAACTGCTCAGAAATGTGGTCACAATGCATCTCCATTTCTATTTCTGTCATTAAGCTTCTCTGCAGAACTCTAAGTGGCCTACTTTTAAGTGTCTCTGCTTTTCTTTGAGTGGGAAAAATAAGTACTTCTTTAAAATCCAGAATTATAGTTCTATCAACTCAACAGAACACTGTTTTAAAAAACAATATAATTTCCATGGTAACCCCACTGGCCATGGCACCGATTCTAACTTTCTATCTTAGGTGCTGAATTTACCATGCAGATTTTCTAATGATAATGTAAATGGTTTCTATGCTCAAGATTTTATGGGACTATATTGGGGTTTGTATCCTTTTTATGATAGTTGGATAACTCTAGAAAGATGTGCATAACAATCTTTTAATGCGACTTTTCTCTAGCCTTATCTCAAGGTTACTTGCTGTCCAATATGCTCTTGCCTTTGATACCACCAACATACCTCTCATCTAGAACTTTCTTTTTGCATACTGACATCAGGGCGCTGAAAACATCTGCTAAGCTGCCATGCAGAACCAACAACCCTTTCTTCCAGGTCTAAGTAAAACAGGTTATCCAAGAAGTCACAAAAGGTACCCATGAGACACAGTATCTTCCTTGTCTCTGGCCCCAGGGTATGCACAGTTATTTCCAGGGGGGAATCATGAAAGGGATGTGATGACTAAATTCTAATCAGGTCTCCTCTGATTTCATCCTTCTCTTTCCTCATCATTCTTCTGATGATGTCTATAATCCTAAGTCTATAACAAGCTATCATGTATTTCAGGTTTATTTGAGATCTTTGAATTTATGAAGAAGGGGGCTTCTCAGGTGGCACAGCGGTAAAGCATCAGCCTGTCAATGCAGGAGACACAAGAGGTGGGGATTCGATCCCTGGGTTGGGAAGATCTCCTGGTAGAGGAAATGGCAACCATTCCAGTATTGTTACCTGGAAAATCCCATAGTCAGTGGAACCTGGTGGGCTGCAGTCCATGTGGTCACAAAGAGTCAGACACGACTGAGCCCTGAGATTTTGAGGACTCAATGTATGCATTTGAGGGTTGCTCAGGTGTTTGCCTGGGGAACACTTCTCAGCCTACCGAGAAGGAACAGCTGCAGCATTGGAGATACCAGCCTCGGGCCCGCAGAGATTCCGAATGGTGAAGATCCTTCAAATCCTACTTCTTTCCCATTGCTAACACCTTTAGCAGCACTTCCCACCTTGGTTTCCTCTGGCCGCACAGGCTGGATGAAACGTGCCCATGCTCCTGCCATGGGCATCAAGAGGACACATATCAGTGAGAGCTCTAAGCCGTAATACGCCTCATCAGAAAGTACAGTGTTGATGAGTTAGGATGATGTAATCAGCAGGCCAATGACATCATATGTGCCATCACTTATGTTTTTAAAAAAATATTTAAATATTTTATGTAAGTCAAAAATCAAATAAATACCATTCACATATGTCAGTATTTTCAAACAGTTCTAGAGCCAGTTGCCTGGCACTCAGCCCCCTAGATGACGGAATATTGCTCAAGGTGAGCCTGCAGGCTCTGGGTCTCAGGTCTTTCCTGGGTATCTTGGTCACATTTCTTATCTTCTGAAACTTGGTTTCTTTGGCGAAATGAGGATGAAAATAATCCATAGTTAATGAGGCTCTTTGGGGTTATAAAAATACTCTAATACATGGAAAGCTTTTTGCATAATATTAACCATTAGGAAAGCAATAGTATGAATAGTTCAATTGTGCAAAAATTGTGAAAGCATTCCATGCCTATGGCTTGTAGATTATGCCCTGTGCTATCTGTCTCTTTGACAATCACTTGGTGGCTTAAGTTCAAGACTATTTGTCTAGACTAAGGTTGTTAAACTACAGCCCACATGCCAAATTTAGTTCACCTGTTTTTACAAATATAGTTTACAAAACTCACTAGCTTACATATTGTATCTAGCTGCTTTCAAGCTAAAATAGCAGAGTTGAGTATAACTGTAAAATCTAAGATATTTACTCCATGATTCTTTATGGAAAAATTTTGCTAGCCATTGGTTTTTTGTGCTGTTAAGTATCCTAGCAGAGCCTGTATCACTACAGCTTTCTTGCAGAAGCAACTATGTAGGGCCCATTCCAAAATGAAAATGCCGTGCACCTTCTTCCAACATTTTAAGAGTTTCAAGACAACAGCAGGAAGTCATTCAGTCAAGCACAGAAGCGTCATATGTGGAGGTGACACACCAGGGAGGCCAGCTCCACCTTCTTGTTATCAAGATGTCACTCCCTTTATAAAGTCAGTCTTCATTTAATCCCCAAAGGACTCTTGGAGCAAAAACTAGAACATAAAAGGGAAGCATTACCAAAGTTATACCATAAAATCATTCCAGGTAAATGGAGTTCAGAGTTCTCTGTTAAAGGGATAGCTATTCATTTGAACCATCCTGCTTTCACACGACACAGTGTTTTCCCTTTTGGCTCTTTGTTTTAAATTGTTTAAACTGTATTTTCTCTAGTTTTTAATATTATTTGACTAAACATAATTCTCTATCAACACTGGTTAGATGACTCCAAAGAATTTTCATATTTGGTGTTTGGAATCTGACAACTATTAATGCATTTTCCCTTGAATGAAAAAGAATGTATTTGGTATTTTTAAACTTATGAGACTAGACGTATCTGAAAGGCTAGAATAATACCTCTGGGCTTGTAAGTCACAAACATTCAAAATAAAGTGAAAACACTTCAACTGTCTTTTTCTCATCTTTTGTGAAAAACATCACTTCCCATATCACTGTTCACCTGAAACTATCACAACATTGTTAATTGGCTATGTCCTAATACAAAATAAAAAGGTTAAAGAAAAAAAATCACCTACCATCCAGGTTCCTAAATTTTATAGGACTTTGAAAAAGTTTTCACTTTTAAAGCAATTAAACATTTCTGTCTCATCAAAGTAAGGATTTAAGAAGGTCTAGTGTTTCAAGATTAGCTAGGAAACCATTTTACTGTCCACACCAATAAATGAGAAGCTAATCATACAGTGTCCCTCCTCTTAGTGTAATTTATGCTACAATAACATGTGGGATAAGACAGAAGAGAATTAAAAAGAGAACAAAGCAGAGAAGACCCTCCTTAGATCAGCATCCTTCTCAGACTCATGTTTTGTCTTAAAGAGAAGCAGATGAGGAAGCCAAGGCCAGAGCAAGAGTGAACTTCATTCGTAGACAGTCCTTCTCAGCCCTCTCTTCTCCACCAGCTTCCCAAGGCCACGAACAGGAGCAAAGCTCTCTGGATAGTAACCAAGAGACAAGACTTCCTTGCCCAGCCCCTCCTCTGTGTCTTACTTTTCTAGCCTCACTCTCCCACCCTCAACCTTCCAGTTATTTGTTTTCAGCCCTCTCTTTTTTGAAAGACTGAAAGCTTTTTTTGAAATTTTTATTTTCTTAGCATATAGTTGATTTACAGTGTTGTCAATTTCTGCTATATAGCAAAGCAATTTAGCTATATATATATATATATGTATGTATGTATGTATGTATACATTCTTGTTCATATTCTTTTCTCTCCTAGTATTATGGTTTATCACAAGATACAGAAGATAGTTCCCTGTGCCATACAGTAGCACCTTGCTGTTTATCCATCCTATATAAGACAGTTTGTCTCTGCTCTTCCCAAATTCCCAGTCCCTCCTCTATCTCCCTCCCCTTCGGCAACCACAAGTCTGTTCTCTATGTCTGCTGTTCTGTTTCTGTTTTTTAGATGAGTTCATTTGTGTCATATTTTAGATTCTGCATGTCAGTGATAGAAAATGGTATGTCTTTGCCTGACTTACTTCACTTAGTATATTAATCTCTAGTTGCATCCATGTTGCTGCAAATGGCATTATTTTGTTCTCTTTTACGACCAAGTAATATTCCATTGCGTATATGTATCACACCTTTTTCATCCATTCATCTGTTGATTTAGGGTGTTTCCATATCTTGGCTATTGTGAATACTGCTTCTATGAACACTGGGGTGCATGTATGTCTTCCAATTATAGTTTTGTCTGGATATATGCCCAGGAGTGGGATTGCTGTTTTCAGCCCCTTGAAGTCAGGGAATTTTATGTGAATTTATCAAGAGTCAGTCAAGCTTTTATATTCTTGTCTCTACAACTCAACTTGACCTTCCAGTTTCCATAGACAAATGGCTTCTATTCTCAGCCAGCCAGACCCTCACACCTGCTGAAGAGTGAACCAAAAATGCAGAGAGAGCTAGTGATTATTTGAAAGAAAGATGTACTCAAAAGCTCGAAAGGTCCTGGTGGTGCCTGGTTAGGTTGGTGCTCTCACAACATTCTCCCTGCAGTGCTGTCCTGAATGCATTTCTGCTCCTGGCCTCCTGGAGTCTGGCATATCTTCTCCTTTTTCTCTCACCTTCCTTTCCACTTTGTGAGCATCCTGGTATTATTTTGGTTCATAACTTTGCTACTTTAATTCACCAGAACTAGCTTCTGTGGTTTGTAACCAAAAGCCCTAATGGGTACAGCTGGTCTATAAGAAGTGGTGGTGATAGCTGTAAAGAACGTGCCTGCCAATGCAGGAGATTTAAGAGACGCGGGGTCAATCCCTGGGTCAGGAAGATCCCCTGCAGGAGGGCACAGCAACACACTCCAGTATTCTTGCCTTGGACAGAGGAGCCTGGCAGGCTACAGTCTGTGGCGTTACAAAGAGTCGAACATGACTGAAGTGACTTAGCACACACAGAAGAAAGGATGAAAAGGGCCTTGAAGTTTAGAGTGATGGTCACACCCCCAAGGGAGTGAGGGGTGCTGGTTTGGCCTCCCATCAAATTACCCACTTCTCTGGCCAATCCCGAGTGCTGGGTTCAGTGCTCTGTGGCAAATAAGCCTTTAACACAGGCTCAATGGTCAGGTCTCAACTATCTTAAACAAGATGTTAGAGAGAAGACAGGTTTAAGATGGAAAAAACTTGTTTGATTATATCCTACTGAGCCTTCAAATGTCTCTTTCCCTCTTCCCACGATGGGTACTACCACTCACAGAATGAATTCAGAATCAGAAAAAAAAAAAAAGTTACCAGTGGAAAAAAGGTAGTCATTCATTCATGTCCATCTCTTCTTCTTTGAGGTAGGAACACCCAGTAGTTACAAGCAAGGGTTTTGAAGACAGGTAACCTGGGTCCGGACTCCAGCTCCATCATTCACTAGACTCCTGATTCTCTCTAAATTCTCTGGGTCTCAGTTTCCTCACAATAAAGTGAAGAATAAAAATGGCATCCACCTCATGAGTGTTGTGAGAATTTAAAAAGCTGCATGTAGAGCATTCGGAACAGTGACTGGAGCAAAACAAGGGCTCATCAAGTGTCTTGTTGCTGCTGCTGCTGCCGCTGTTGTTAGACAACTTCAGTCTACACAACGCTAGTGCTTGGTGGCATCGAGCATTTTCTCTGTAGCGGTGGGTTACATGAGTGGGGAAAGTATCAGGTGTTCCTTTTAGTCTATGGAGGAAATTATACTTTTAAGGCAGCAATAGGATTTTGCTTTACTCAGGAGCCCCAAGTAGAATACAGCCAACTGTTTGGGGAAGTGGTGTGGGTAATTATAGTTTCCCTGGTAGTTCAGCTGGTAAAGAAACCACCTACAATGCAGGAGACCCCAGTTTGATTCCTGGGTCAGGAAGACCCCCCGGAGAAGGGATAGGCTACCCACTCCAGTAATTCTTGGGCTTCCCTGGTGGCTCAGATGGTAAAGAATCCACCTGAAATATGGGAGAGCTGGGTAATTGTACTGACTTGAGCAAGCCTCTGTCTTAATGGGTTTTTCTGGGCATTTTGCATCCTACCTGCTGCCTCTTTGGACAAAATTTGGTTAATCTGCCATTTTGGAAACAAACGGAGATCGCTGACATGTTAAGATAGACGCATCAAGATAGACACATCTCTTTGTTTTTAGCATATTTTAGTGCATTTTGAAACAAGCAAGTGAGATATCAAAGATATGTAATTTCTGGGAGTGAGATGAACCATGTCTAGAACCGCCAGTCTAGGGGACTGAACTCTGCTGAGTAATTGTGTGACCTAAGGCAGGAGAATAGTTTTGACCACTGTAAGGAGAAGTGAACCTGAAATCAAATTTTATTCCAGCAAGAAATGTAGCTTACCTGGTTCCGTTTGTCATCTGGCCAATCCTGTATCACCTGATGACCCCACTATTCTGAGAACGAGGTTGTTCTTTCTGAGAAATGCAGACCTGGGTCACAGCCCTGTGGTTGGGAAGCATGTGGCTATGTGGGTGCCTTGGTAGAGGCACATGGGTTCCCCAGCATATTTCCCCAGTGAACAAAAGCAGAAATCCACCAAGAGGACCAGGAAGTTAGATTCATGGCCCACAAAGAGGAAGAGGGAGCATGAGACGTGGGTGTGAGCAGGGTGTCACCACATAAGTGGGAAGAAAGGTCAGGTGTCCAGAGGCCAGAAGTAAGGGCAGGATGAGGTCACAGGATTAGACTGCCAGGGTTTGAATCCTAGTTTCAGAGTTTATAAGATGTATGACTTCAAGAAAATTAGTTGAATCTTCTGTGCTTTATTTTCCTCATCTGTAAAATGGGAATGGAAATAACCATCTTTCTCCTGAGATTGTTGTGCTGGTTAAATTGGTTACTTAATGTAAAGTACTCAGAACAGTGACTGGAGCAGAACAAGGGCTCATCAAGTGTCTTGTTGCTGCTGCTGCTGCTGCTGTTGTTATATAACCTCAGTCTCCACAGTGCTTGGTGGTATGCCCAGCATGCAGTAACTCTGTTGCTGTGATTATCAGAGCTTGCTCGTCTTACTATGTTAGAATGCTTTGCCATGTATAAAGCAATAAACAAATATAAGTCATGGTACTGGATTGATCAGTATGTTAGTTTTCTAGGGCTAAGATGACCAAGTACCACAGACTGGGTGGCTTAATGACAAATTTATTTTCTCAAAGTTCTGTAGTCTAGAAGTCTCAAGGGTTGTCAAGGTTAATTTCTGCTGAGGCCCCTTTCTTTGGCTTCTAGATGGTTGTCTTCTCCTCCCTGTGTCTTCACGCGGTCCCTCTTCTCTGTCTGTGTCCTAATCTCTTCTAATGAGGATGCCAGTCTTGTTGGTTGAACCCACCTTAGTGGCCTCATTTAATTTAATTACTTCTTTGAAGACCTTCTCTCCAAAGACAGTTACATTCTGAGGTTCTAGGGGTTAGAATTCAACAGGAATTTGGGAGGTGGTGGAGGAGACAGATATGCAGCTCAGTCCATAACAACCAGTGATCCATTTGGTGAAGCTGGAACGGTATTTCCCTTATCCAAGTGAACCCAGTTAGAGTTGGCCAAAAGAGGTCCTTTTATAGAATAAAAACAGCCCCCTGCTCTCTGGACATGATGGCTATTAGAAGTAACAGATGGATGCAGGGATGCCTGAAAAGATTTAACTTACCCTGGCTCCCCTCTGCTCTCCCAGCCCATCTTCTAAATTGCTGACCCTAGTGATCTAGTGACTGACAGTGGCCCAAAGCATCACTAGGCATGAGGCTGAGGATCCAGACATTTCCCATACTCCTCATGATCCCCCTTCAGTGATTGGGCATGCTTGGGTTCTACTTTGACTAGCTGGCAAATCCTCTGGTCTCCCATTTTTCCTCACCTCCTACAATTGTGTAAAATCTAAATAAATCTCTTATCCTAATACATCTGTAGTGACTCTGCTTGCATGATTGAACTCTGACAGATACAGGAATGGTTATAATAATACCAGTCTTCTGGACACACTATCACTATACCTGAAAAGAATCTATGACTCACTCAGAAGCATGCATTTGAAGTTCTTCTAATCATGGCAAACCTGAGCTTACTCCAAAGTCCTCCAAATTAGTCTTTTCACTTCCATTACTCCTGGCTCCAATATGTCCCACCAATGGCTGCCAGAGGAAATTTTTTGAGCCAACTTTATGTTATCAGGTAACAGTTAAGGGAAGTCCCCAGATGACAGCTGAGTAGCAGGCCTAGAGAACAACAGGTTCAGATGAGAGTGAAAGGATGGAGGCTTCCCACAGGGATGTCTCCAGGTAGGGGGAAATGGAAGATGCAAAGTTTGATGAATATTAAGAAGGCAGTTTACAATGTCATTGAGTCATTGGGATGGGAATAGTAATGGGACATAGAAAATTAAGAAAATGTTTTGAAAAGTAATTTCAGGACATACGAAAAATCATACAAGAAAAGATATATGCAAATTACATTACCGTACTCAAATGTGGAGAGTTTTTTGGCATAATAATGTAATAGCACATCTAAAATCATGACTATATATGTAACAGTAGGTTATAAAGTAAGCCTATGGGGAAAATGAGAAAGCAGATGGCAGGCAGGGCAGGAGCCACACCAGAGTCTATTTGAAGACTTTACCAAGATAAGTTTTTGAAGAAGGCATACTGCTATGGGAAGCTGAGAAATGGAGCAGCAACCAGAGGGATATATGGGAAAAGGGAAGAATCTGGGAAGAGACAAGCCCATATATGCAGACTTCAAGACTGATCCAAGAGAGGAGAGCTGCTAGTAGAAGAGGAGGTAACAGGGCAGAACCCTTGAATGGGGAAGGGGGATGGATTCAGAACCCAAATGCAGGATCCCGGCTTTGCTAGGAGAGGGATGCACCCTCCACTGTATCAGGAGGGAAGAAGTCTGATCCAGAGGTGGAAAGCTTTGTGTATCTAGGTCAGAAGATGAGAGCATCTTCCTTCCTTACTCATCTCCACCTTCACTGCCATTGGTGCGAAGTTTCAGAGTGCTTTGCTCGATTTGCCTCCTGTCCCTGCACGTTTGCAGAGGTTACCACAGAGGAGAGAAAGCTGGACTGAAGGAGGCTGTAAACCAAGACAGAGATGAATGAACTTGTTGGAGTCACACAGCTAATTAGTGACAAAGCCAGGACTGCAACCAAGCTGGCTCCTCGCCTAGTACTCTTTCACTACCAAATTACCATGTAATATCGAACAGATGGGAGCGATTAAGGTTTAGGACCATTAGAAAGACCAACACAACCCAAGTTACATGAATTAAGGAACTGAGTAGAAACGGAGTGCAGAGATTTAAGCCTCAAGTCTCAGGAAGGGGTAATTTTACCCGTTGCGAGCCCATGATTAGATTAGGGTGGGTTGAACTAACTTGTCAACTGTAAAAATACACTGCCCCCAGAGTTCCCTAACCCGGCAGGGCTGGCAAAACCCTGGCTCCAGGAGGCAGCTCTCAAGGGAGAAGACTGAGCTAAACCTTAGCCAACAACACTTACCAGCATGAAGCCAAATTAACTCTTTAAATTACACAGACCTTCTGGCAATCTCTGCTCTACTCATTCAGAAGTACTTACTAAAAATGCTGAACTGTACCAAGTTCTGAAAAATAATAGGTACTGCTCCACCTCCTTACCTATGGGGACCCTGGCATTTATCACATTAATTAGAAGAGACTCTTTCTCAAAAATATTCTTCCCTTAGACTTTTCCTTCATGCTGCTCACGCAGCTCTTGGCCCATTTGCAACAAATGTTTTTTGTTGTTCTGTATCTGAATTTCACAGATCTTGGGTGCTGGTGTTTATTTTGATTGATGTTTGGTTAGCTGAGGGGGTGTTATTTCCCCCTCAGTGTCAATAAATGTGATGCGTAGTGAATTATGAAAGCTATCATTGAGCAGGCAAGTTGGTCTTACTAGTACATAACTTAGTGGGGGTGGTGGAGAGGCAGATTAGAAACCCCACTTTGACAGGGTATCATTGGGTAATGCTAACTCAGAGTCTTCTCTGATTTAAAATTCTTCTGATTCAACTCTCAGTGCTTCTAATGAATAGTAATTTCTAAATAATCAGCTAGTATTCACCATTTCTCCTAGGTTTGAACCATCCTGGTTCCCTGACCCCTAGCACAGTGCTCTTTTATTCCCCAAGCTCAGGGAAGAGTTCCTGGACCAGGGAGACCAAGAAGAACCCCATGAGCTGCCAGACTGCCCCGGTTATCAGAAGGAAACACCCCACCTGCCAATATCCATTCATCTTAGACTATGACTCTGGCTAAAGTCTCATCATTTTGTTGTTCAGTTGCTAAACCATGTCTGACTCCTTGCAACCCCATGGACTACAGAACGCCAGGCTCCCCTGTTCTTCGCTATCTCAAACCCACATCCATTGAACCAGTGATGCCACCCAACCATCTCATCCTGTGGTTCCCTTCTCCTCCTGCCTTCAATCTTTTCCATAATCTTTCCTCAGTCTAGATAAACCCAACTGTACACCCAGGTCTCACTCTCACCTCACAGGTAGACTCTGAAGCACCTAGGGGGAAATAATACAATGGACCCCATACTGAGTCCTGTTCCTACCCATTTCGCAAGGAAAAGAGTGTAACTTCTGACAGGAGTTAGTGAAAGGATTATAAATGGGGAAGACTTCTCTGACCACGTTATCTAAAGGAAACGCCTTCCCCTCTCTTTGCATGCTATGTTATGTCACAACATTTTGTGTGTTTTCTTTGTCGCACATGTCGTAGTAATTTGGATTTCAATTTTATGTATTATGTTTTTTCTCTGCTGTAAGACTTCTGTGGAGAGGATCCATGTCTGTCTCGTTCCCTAGTGAATCTTCAAGTGCCAGAAACAATGCTTGGTGCAGAGTAGGTACTAGATGGGTTTCTCTGGTGGCTCAGACTGTGAAGAATCTGTGTTCAATGCGAGAGACCCAGGTTTGATCCCTGGGTCAGGAAGATACCCTGGAGAAGGAAATGGCTACCCACTCCAATATTCTTCCCTGAAGAACTCCATGGATGGAGGAGCCTGGAAGGTTACAGTCCATGGGGTTGCAAATATTCAGACATGACTAAGCAACTAACACTTTCAAAGGTACTAGATAAATATTACTTGGATAGATAGAGGGATGGGTATGTGGATGGAAGCAATGTGCTCTCTTCTCCCATGGGGAGCCACCTGTTTAAGAGACATCCCAACTCTGGATAACTAGGTGGGTCTCAGGTGTCACAGATATAGCAGGGAGGATGATAAGGTGCTCATTTTTTGGTCCCATTGAGACTTACACTTGAAAGAAAAGAAACAAATCAGATGAGGAATTGGGGGAGAAACCAACAGCAGGAATAAAGAGAACTTTAGAAAACCACCTTTTATCATGTGTCTGAGGAAGCTAATACTCAACAATGAATTGGACAAGAGGGAAAACTAGATTGCAATTAGGAGATATTTAACAAATACATTTTGATTGACTTACTGAAAAAGCAAAGACAACCAAAAATGAATAGAAACATAAATTCAATATAAGAGGTGTTAGAGTGGACTTTCATCTGATCTCTGTGCTCTTAAGATCTTACATTGGGATGAAGTAGAGGGAGGTGTCTTTGACCCAGCTGTCACTCCCTGTCATACACAATCCCGTCCACACCAGCACGCTTGTGCTGACATCCTGCAAACCCAGCTTCCCAAGGGCTGCTTTCTCCATCACAGTCTGCCCACTTCGTAGAATATTCCAAGAATCAGACTTTCTTCCTCCCATCAAAAATACTGCCCTGGGTCTTCTCCATTCTAGATTCTGAGGATAAATAGTTAAACTGAAAAATCCTCATTACTAGGTCATTTCCATCAAGGAGGGGGGAAAGTGCTATAATTTTCTCCTCTTAAAAATAATAATTTATTGACCTCACCTTCCCTTCTAGCTATAGTTCCATTTTCTCTCCATTTCTATGCTCTTTTTACAGAAAAATTCATTAAAAGCTTTGTCTATACTTGTCATTTCCAGGTTTTTGTCCTTTCATCCTCCCTTGAGTCTATTCTAATCAAGTTTTTGTCCTGAACATTTTACTGAAACTGCCCTTGTCAAGGTCACCAACAACCCCCAAAGTTCCTAAATCTAGAAGATATTTCCAGCCCTTCTTTTGCTTAACCCATCAGGAGTATTTGACACCACAGATGGTTTCCTCTGGGCTTCTCTGATAGCTCAGCAATAAAGAATCCACCTGCAATGCAGGAGACACAGGAGATGCAGGTTCGATCCCTGGGTCAGGAAGATTTCCTGGAGAAGGAAATGGCAACTCACTCCAGAATTCTTGCCTGAAAAATCCCATGGACAAAGGAGCCCGGCAGGCTATAGTCCACCAGGTCTCAAGAGTCTTCTCCAGCACCACAGTTCAAAAGCATCAATTCTTCGGTGCTCAGCTTTCTTTGGGGTCCAACTCTCACATCCATACATGAAAAAACCATAGCTTTGACTGCATGGCCCTTTGTTGGTAAAGTAATGTCTCTGCTTTTTAATAAAAAGAACACTTTTTACCACCTCCTTAATTATCATCCTGGTCCAAGACACCAAAATCTCTCTGCTGGATTAGATTAAGAACCTTCTAATGAATTGTCCTGCTTCTGTCCTTGCCCACCTGGAGTCTATTCTCAACACAACAGATAAAGGGATCCTTTGAAGAGAAAGTCAGGGAATGTCACCACCCCTGCTCAGAACCTTCCTGTGGCTTCACATGTCATCTAGAAGGAAAGCCCAAGCCCTTACAATAGCCTACACAATCTGGCCTCACTCTCTCTCTGCTCATTTCTTACTATATTTCTCATCACTCACTTCTCTAGCTGCTCTGGGCTTCCACTCATTCCTCAGTCTTGCTAATAATGCTCCCACAACCTTCCACCTGCTGTGCCACTGGCTTGGTCCTTCCCTGCACCCAACCCCTGATCTCCACATGGCTTTCTCCTTCATCTCCTTCAATCTTCTAGGTGAGGTCCTTTCTGAGTTTTAATCACAACCTCTCCTCTTCAGCCACTTCCCCTTTTTCTCCTCTGCTCTATTTTTTCTCCAAAGCATTTCTTACCATCTATTTTATTAATTTTATTACATCATTATAACAAATTTTATTGGTTAGTGTCTGCCCACATTACTGTGCAAACTCCATTAGAACAGGAAGTTTTGTTTCTTTTGTTCATTGCCTTATCCCCAGAGCCTAAGACAACACCTAGCACGTGGCAAGCAACCCATGAATATTCACTGAATCAATGAAAAACCATTCCGCACCAGTGTGTAAGTGATTCCTAATGAGTAGCCTAGATTTGACTCATTCCCCCAACCACATTGTCTAACCCAAAGAAGTCCCTCAGTGGAAAGATGTCAGACCACATAGATCGAGACTATAGCACCAGACAGTCTAATGGGGAGAGATTTTGGTGTGGTTGGGGCCTTGTGGTAACCCTTCAAATTACACCTCCTTGTTGACTCCTATGTGAAAATGACCTAGAGGTGATACCAAGCCACATGCTCTGTCTGTATGAGTCACAGAAAGAGACCCAATTGTTGATTGCATTGATGGTAATGTATTTTAATGGATAGCATAGTCCCTTTGTTTTCTGATCTAGTCAGAACACATTCAGGGTATTATGTTCACCTTTGGGAATTATCTTTCATGAGAAATATTGTGCAGAGCAAATCAACCAGGAGAGTGAGGGCTCTAACAATGGTACATGAAGAACAACTGAAGGAATCAAGGGTGCCCAGTGATTCGATTACTTAAGAATAAAGTCTGAACACATGCACCACCTGTACCACCACTCTCTCGCCCTTTGTCCATGGCAGACTTTGTTAATCAATCTTGATTCTCTTTCCTAAGGCATTTACACAGCTCATAGCCCTCCAGGCAGCCCACAATCCAATCTATTGGAATTGGCACATAAGACAAAACTTGTTAGTTGTTCTGGCTATAAGGGAGACATGTTTCCCCCCCTTCCCATGAAATATTCGTGATATGAAAAAAAAACTAAATTGGTCCCATCTAGTTTCAGAGGGTAAATCTATGAATAATGAAAATCCAGGATAGCATTCTTGTGGTAATTGTCCAAATGTGAAGTCTTCAAAGGTAGAGAGTGTGGAGGACCACTTGCCAAGGATTAACAAAGGAAATCTCCAAAGTTTGGTGGCTGTTTTCCTACTTGGCTCTGATAGGCAAGGCTAGGGAGGTGGGCTGGGAAAGAAAACCTTAAAAGTGAACATTCGCCTTTCAATTGCAATTATTTCACTGAGAAAGGTAACAGAAAACCAAAGCAACAACAACAACAACAAAAAGACAATGGGTTAAGCACAAAGAGATAAAATGATTATCTCTAAGCTTAATAACAAGAGCAACAAAAACTTTTTTTTACTTTTTTGAACACTCTTCAACTTTCATTTATTTTAGTTTTTTCCTATTCCTACATACTTTAATCCCATATTTTTTTGTTCAAAAGCCAATTAATTTCATTAAAAAAGGTGGATGTCAGAAGCTCCACTTAGTTGCAAGACTTGGAAATTGCTTTCCTAATGACATAGTAGAAACTCTGTTACCACCGTTAAGAGCAGGCTCAAGACAATTATTACATTTAAGTCATGTTTTGCAGGTTATCATATCCACATCTGCAAGCTATTCCCTTTGTAAAGCATTTGGGGTTATTTGCTACAGAAAACTCATTGTAAAGTGCCGGCAATTGCGTAAGGACCCATGACTGAGAATCTCCCATGTGGCTCCAGAAGACAAACAGAGAACTTTCTTTTCAGCAACTCCATGCCCACTTCTTGGAGCCAGGCTCTTCTTATCAAGACAGGAAGTCTTTGCTTGGGGTGGAATGAAGGGGTGGTAAAGAACAAATCCTCAAGCAGCCACCCACCCTGGCCTGTGAAAGGAGAGGGGCCCATCCAGAGCCAGCCTGAGTGCTCCTCTCCCCAACTTCTATGAAAAGAAGACAACGCAAGGACAGGACCTCTGCACAGCACAGCATTTTCCAGCAGGGCTCAGAGACCACGCTGCATCCGTCTCAACACTCAACTGCCGGCAGCTGTAGCTTTGAGCATGTGACAGCCGCTCTGGGCCTTGGCTCCCTCATCCATAAAATGGGATAGCAACACGTGCCCTTCATACCCTAGGGGCACTGGAAATATCAGAGTAAGTAACAAATGGAAAAGCACTTGGAAAAGAGTTTTAGGCACTATACTAATATTAGGATTTTTGTGAATATGAGCATACTTTTAAGCCTGTTAGTTCTTCTTTTTTTTTAATACAGTGATGATCCTCAAACTAAGATGAAATCAAGACCGGTGTCACTCTAATGCTCTTGCTTGGGACCTTTGATTGGGTCCATCCTTTCTGAATTCATCCCTTTCCCAGTTTATCCAGAAGGTGCAGCTCTTGAGTTGAGTCCTTGAGTTCCTCACTTTAAAACTGAGAGTCAGTTATTGTTGGAAGGAATGTGTCAGTCAGCTGGGACATGCACTCATGCCCAGATCTCTTAGAAAAACCACACTTCTCTCTGCTGACCAGTGGGGCACCCTCTTTGAATCCCACCCCACCCTGCCCCTTGTCTCTTTCCCCCATCCTCCCTCCCTAGTAAGTTAGACTTAATTGAATCCATCCATGTTCAATGGATGTTCATGTTGACTCCCTGCTTTTGCATTCCAATCCCCTATACTGAAAAGGATATCTTTTTTGGTGTTAGTTCTAGAAGATGTTGTAGGTCTTCACAGAACCAGTCAACATTAGCTTCTTCCACGTCAGTGGCTGGGGTACAGACTTGGATTACTGTGATGTTGAATGGTTAACCTTAGAAACAAATAGAGATAATTCTGTCATTTTTGAGATTGCACCCAAGTACTGAATTTTGGACTCTTTTGTAGACTATGAGGGCTACTCCATTTCTTCTAAGGGATTCTCACCCACAGCGTCACCAATGCAGTGGACATGAATTTGAGCAAACTCTGGAAGATAGTAGAGGACCGAAGTGCCTAGTGTGCTGTAGTCCATGGGGTCACAAAGAGTCAGACATGACTTAGCAGCTGAACAGCAACAACCCTTGTTCTGTCACTGCTACCAAATATGCTTTTGCAAGATATGCAGACACCTCAGTTTTTTTCCTGGACCGATTATTCTGGAGTTGTTTTTTTTTTTTCTTTTAACCTCAGTCCTTTATATCTCCATTTGTTTCTGTCTGAAATTTAATTTTACCCCTGAGACAACTAGACCCAGAAAAATAGAAGAACTTACACTTATTAAAAAACATTTGACAGGTACATAGGAAAAAGTAGGGAGCTGGTATGTAAGGAAGAGAAAAGGAGTAAGAAGTTGGGATTGCAACACTAGTTACAAAGAGGTTTATAGATAACATTTAGTGTGGTATTGGTGTCATCAGTTACTATCTATGAGCTGCCTAAATCTGTGGCAAAGCAATTATTGTCAGAGATTTTCTAAAATTTCCCAATAAGATTAATAAACTATTCTAGAACATGATTGGTTTTGCCCATAAGATAGAGTCTCACAATATTAGTTAAGCATCAAGCTCTTCAAATATTACAATTCACTGTAGTCATGGAATTCTCTGAAATACCAAATAAAACTGAACACCAACACATTTCCTAAACTAGATTAGCAACTAACAAATGACACAATACAGCATTATCTTCAATCACTTAAGCTAACTTTACCTCCACTTTACAGAACCAAATTTAATATATAATTCTAATCTGGTTGTGTGAGATGTATCATAAGAACATGTGTATGCTAATATATTTCATTACAATAAATCAGAAGAGAAAAATATTGAATCAGACCCAGCCAGCAGACAAATAAATTCACCACATCTAATCTAAGTATCACTTTAAACCTACTTGTCTTCCTTTCTATTGTAAATATGGCTGGTGTGTAATTTGATATGACAATATGTGGTTATGACAAATGTAGCTTCACACCCTCACACTGATTACTCTAAGTAGCAAATAAATCAGGAAGCATTAATCCAGAAAGGGCAAAACCTTAGAAGACATAGAATGAAATGTGTATATATGGAAGGACTCTGACTTCAGCAATCACTCAATAAATATTCATGGTTTCTTTTTCATGTTCTTTGCCTACCCCTTCCGATTCCTTATTCAAGATATTAAAACTTAAAGGAATCCTATGAATAGCTAGACTCCAGGTCTATAAAAGTTCATAAAGGTGGGGATATTGAAATTATTTTCAATATCTCAAAAATCCTAATAGATGTCATCCATTTCTTGTAATAATTGAAATGTTGATTTCATTAGCTTAATTTAGTTAGCCTATGTTGATTAAATATGAGTAGTAGTTACATGTATTTTGTGAATAAAATACATGAAATAAACAACTACTTCTCAATCAAGGCAGTTAGATAAGAATGTGAAAATGTAAGGTCTGTGTACATGGAAATGCAATTAACAGAAGAGACTAATCCTACACTAATCTTGGCTTGGTGGTAAAAGTTTTGAACAGTCCCCAAGTAGCAACTTCTTAAGGAGTAAATTGTAGAATAGATAAGAAATATTCAGGCTAATATGAGCCCTTGGTAAAAGGAATTCCTATTTTCCTGATAAGGTTATTAATTTGCTTCCTAATTCTTTTTTACTCTCATCAGGAGCAAGCTTAATTGTCGTGGTTGTTGTTGTTGTTGTTTAGTTTCTAAGTTGTGTCTGACCCTCTGCAACCCCATGGACTATAGCTCACTACTTTCCTTTGTCCATGGGATTTCCCAGGCAAGAATATTGGAGTGGGTTGCCATTTC
The DNA here is from genome assembly GCA_007570785.1 of Antilocapra americana. Classification (NCBI taxonomy): domain Eukaryota; kingdom Metazoa; phylum Chordata; class Mammalia; order Artiodactyla; family Antilocapridae; genus Antilocapra; species Antilocapra americana. Next base: position 1,448,592 of record ML661337.1, on the reverse strand, counting down.
CTTCTCCAGGGGATCTTCCCCACCCAGATATCGAACCCATGTCTCCTGCACTGGCAGGTGGATTCTTTACCACTGAGCCATCAGGGGTTTCAATGGTATAGTCGTAACTGTATAGATAAAGTGATAATCTAAACACAAACACACACACATACAGACACAAACACACAGGCTGTAAATTTCAGAGGGAAATCTAAAGAATGTGGAAATGAAAATGATCCTATCTTGCCTGGTATGAAACATAAGCCTTTGGTATGTCGACTATAGGACGGGCTGGAAATCTTAAAAGCAAACCATTACTAAAGTGATGCCTTTTTAAGAGCAGTTCCTTTAAGAGAATCTGTTATGTATCCCTTATCATAGTTCAAGAACCCAGGATTTTCTTTGCAAAGGAAAAGATAACATGCCAAGATAACTGAGGGAAAAGTAAGAGCCAGGCCCTAAAAACAAATCAAAGCCCTAAAAGCAAATCAAACTCTGAATTGAGGCCCAGGCAAGTTCACTGGGTCAAAAATGATTTCCATTTCTGGTGTTAATAGCCTGTCCCTATTTTGTTCATTCATTTACTTACTCTTTTATTGATTTTCTTGTTTTTCTTTTTTATATAATATGCAGCAGATGGTTATGCATACCTATTACATTCTAATACTAGTTGTAGAACTGTAATGATGACAGTATTACGGTCCATACCACCAAAGAGCGATCGTATAGCAGAAGATTTGGTAAAACACATATGGGTGAACAAACAAATTCCTCCTGAACAATTACAATGCACTAGGCACTGTTTTAGGTGGTGTAACACAGACGATTAAAGCAGATGCAGTCTCAGCTCTGGTGCAGCTTGTCTTATGAAGACTGCTCTGGCAAAAACACGAACCAAGTCAAATTTGGAGTCTGACAACAGAGTAGACTGGATTTTGTGACGTTTTTGGCTCCTAGAAAATAACAGGCACCCAAGCCTAAAGCTTGAACATATCAGGACATCACAGAGACTTTTAGAAAAGTAAGTTGTGGTGAATAAGAATTATGTGTTGTGAATTTTACAATATGCTTTCAAGTCACTGATAGTGTTAGGTGCATAAAACCATAGTTTACCATTGTTATCTCAACAGAAAACTATTTAATCCACCCAGTCAAATGTGATCTTTCCACAAGTCTTTAGAAAACCAATATATGAAAATTCATTAAATCTCACTAATGTCATCTTCCTAGAGAACAGAGCTGACCTCATTATAAACTTAGTTCCCTAATAAAATGAGGGTTTTCAAAAAGATGGTAGCTGTGATCATTTGAAAGTTGTACTTCTTGAGCTTTTCAAGGATTGTGCAAAATCCAAAAATTTATATGTGCCTTTATATACATACATACATATATATATATATATATGCATGTAAATTAATTCAACATGGTTTGAGAGATACACATACCATATTGTTAGTAGTGGTTGGCTTTGAAACATGAAAATATGATTGGAAGATAGAAGGGAGAGACAGTCAGTAGTGTTTGAATTTTTTAATGATTACATAGTTACATGTTATTCATATAGTTGTTGAAACATAGTATGCATATAGAAGGGATTGTCTATGTAAAAATTGTTAACAGTTAATTTATCTAAATCTCTAAATTTTGTTTTAATCATTTAAGGAACTTTTGTTTTCAACTGAATAAAATGTGCTCATCTATCTAGAAGCATTAGCAGGAGCTCAGCCAGCTGTGAGTTTATTAGAGTAGTAAAGGTAGGAAGAGTAAGAATTAATGACAGGATCTGTTTCTAACCCACCGAAATTTGTTTGCATCTTCTCATTTGAATAGTGATGTGCAAAGGAAGTCAGGAAAGTAAGTTTTTAATTAAAAATTGTAAAGCTGGAAAGAAAAATTATTACTTCGCAGGTAATTTCTTTAATCTCTAAAGAGAATGAGGCCTTAAAGGTTAGTCTTACTCAGTGTCAGATGTTGACCAAGCAGTAGGGTGACACGAGGGCCAGGTCTTCCTGTGTCCTATTCTTTATACTGAACTTCTCTGGCTTTTAATCTCCAAGCGTCATAAAGTCTAGTTGAAACAGCTCTAAAATACAAGCTTTACCAAACACAACTGCAGTTTCATATGATTCGGATACCAAATCATGAGATGCTCTGCCCATCATCACATTTCATCCCAAATGCAGGAAGAGAAAAACTTCTTTAAAGTGTCTTTGGAGGTCCAGGTCTGATGGGCTTTTCTCTCTGTTTGGAGAGCCCATGTCAGCATCTCTGCAGGTGTCTTTCAGTCCTAAACAACCCAAGATCATCCAGGTCTGCACCGGCACACACCTTCATGCCCTGATGGCCTTGATCTGGCAGGTTCAGTGTATTCACCTCCCTTCCTTCCACCTTCCCCCAAACCAAAATAATAGAAAACATGCAACTTTACCCCTATGTCTTAGAGAACCACTTTACATGACTTAGACTCCCAACCTAAATATTTAAGGGTTAAATTCTACAGTTGCACTCCAAAAATTAAGTCTGGAGGCCAAAAAAAAAAAAAAAAACAGTAAATCAAATTCAGAAGTGACAGTAGAAAGGGAACCAAATATTTTTATAGAAAGGTTTTGTCATTTTGGGGAGCAGTAAGAGAGACTGGGATTACTCAACCTCCTTTTCAACAAGCCCAACTCGGGGAACAGAAAGTTAATGCTACATTTGGTGTTGCCCAGAACAGTAAAGATACACACCGTTGCATCAGGTGTTCAGACTCAAGCACTACGTGATTTTTTAATATCATTTGTCAAAGAGGGTTTTTAAAGCTGATATTGTTAACAGCAGCAGAAGGGTCTATGAGTCACAGCCCCAGCCTGCAGCGGAATGCCACACAGGAGCTACTTTGATCTAACTGGGCTGAAACTCAGAAGCTACACGTTGACCTCTGAAGAAAATACATTGATTGTCCTTCTGGATTTGGCCTTCAGTTAACAAACATATGAATTTGGACTCATTCACATGCCCCTCATTTTTTCAAGTTCACTCAAGTGGAGATATTTTTTAAAATGGTCTCGAGCAATGCCTATTGAGCAAAGTCCTGAGATCAACTGGGCAACCCGAAAGGCTACTTTTTGAAGTCCTCTTCTATGTCACTCGTTCATTCCCTCCACTCAACCAAACATCATTTTCCTCAGCCCTGTGGGGATCTTTGGATTAATACCTAGCAGTTGCCGTATTTATATCCTGCAGATGGTTTCAAGATGGAAGATATGGATGTGTCTATTCCCAAAATGGAATTTCTTTTAATGCTACGTGAAAACATTTAAAAACTGAAGAAGGCTGCAGGACCAAAAAAAAAAAAGAGAGAGAGAGACATGTAGGGTGATGTTACATTCCAAGAGGTATTTTATGCTTAGAGCCTTCTAAGCACCCATAACGAGATGAGTATTCTTCTCCGGGAAAAGCTGAAACTTGTCACCGTCTAAATCTTCATCTACTCAAAAAAGAAAAGAGTTCACTCATAAGGAACTCATTTACAGTACAGCTGTCAAAACTGTACATTTGATTCTCTCTCTTTAACAATTTTATGCATCTGTATAAATGGTGAAAGTTAAGTTGCTCAGTTGTGTCTGACTATTTGTGACCCCATGGATTGTACCTGCCAGGCCCCTCCATCCATGAGATTTTCCAGGCAAGATTACTAGAGTGGGTTGCCATTTCCTTCTCCAGGAGATCTTCCCAACCCAGAGATCAAACCCAGGTCTCTTGCATTGCAGGCAGACTCTTTACCATTTGAGCCACGAGGGAAGCTCTTGTATAAATGGTAAGGTTTCCAAATTTCAGGTTGATATGTTTATGCATAAAATGCCTTTTCTCCCTACATACTAAATATCATATTCACAATAAATGCTATCAAAACTAGCCTACATTATTCCTAGTTGCCTAGGAGTTTTAAACAACAGAAATTTACAATTAATTAAGATGAGAGTGGTTGTTACCTTTGTTAAACCAAGGTTTTAGCAGAACCAGCCAAGTCTGGATGCCAGACCCAGTGACTTTTCCTCCATTTTACTGAGACATAGTTCACAAACAGTACCGTGTAGTTTAAGGTGTACAGCATAGTGGCTTGACTTACATGTATTTTGAAATGATTACTATAATAAGTTTAGTCAGCATTCATCCTATAGGAACAAAAGAGAAAAAAGAAAAAGAAAGTTTTTTTCTCCTCCTTTCAATGAGAACCCCTAGTACATCAGTTCAGTTCAGTCACTCAGTTGTGTCCAGCTCTTTGTGACCCCATGGACTGCAGCTCAGCAGGCTTCCCCATCCATCACCAACTCTCAGAGCTTACTCAAATTCATCTCTAACAAGGCGACGATGACATCCAACTATCTCATCCTTTGTCGTCCCCTTCTCCTCCCACCTTCAATCTTTCCCAGAATCAGGGTCTTTTCCAATGAGTCAGTTCTTTGCATCAAGTGGCAAAAGTATTTGAGCTTTAGTTTCAGCATCAGTCCTTCTGATGAATATTCAGGACTGATTAACTTTAAGACTGACTGGTTTGATCTCCTTGCAGTCCAAGGGACTCTCAAGAGACTTCTCCAACATCACAGTTCAAAGGTATCAATTCTTCAGTTCTCAGCTCTCTTTATGGTCCAACTCTCACATCCATACATGACTATTGGAAAAACCATAGCTTTGACTAGATGACCTTTGTTGGCAAAGCAATGTCTCTGCTTTTTAATCTCCACTTTTTAATATGCTATCTAGGTTGGTACCTGAATGCTCTAGTGGTTTTCCCACTTTCTTCAATTTCAGTCTGAATTTGACAATAAGGAGTTCAATTATCTGAGCCACAGTCAGCTCCCGGTCTTGTTTTTGCTGACTGTATAGAGCTTCTCCATCTTTGGCTGCAAAGAATATAATCAGTCTGATATTGGTGTTGACTATCTGGTGATGTCAATGTGTAAAGTCTTCTCTTGTGTTGTTGGAAGAGGGTATTTGCTATGACTAGTGCGTTCTTTTGGCAAAACTCTTATTAGCCTTTGCCCTTCTTCATTATGTACTCCAAGGCCAAACTTGCCTGTTACTACAGGTGTTTCTTGACTTCCCACTTTTGCATTCCAGTCTCCTATAATGAAAAGAACATCTTTTTTGCGTGTTAGTTCAACTTCAGCTTCTTCAGCGTTACTGGTCGGGGCATAGACTTGGATTACCATGACATTGAATGGTTTACCTTAGAAATGAACAGAGATCATTCTATTATTTTTGAGATTGAATCCAAGTATTGCATTTTGGAGTCTTTTGTTGACTATGATGGCTACTCCATTTCTTCTAAGGAATTCCTGCCCACAGTAGTAGATGTAATGGTCATCGGAGTTAAATTCCCCTGTTCCAGTCCATCTTAGTTCATTGATTCCTAGAATGTTGATGTTCACACTTGCCATCTCCTGTTTGACCACTTCCAATTTGCCTTGATTCATGGACCTAACATTCCAGGTTCCTAAGCAATATTGCTCTTTACAGCACGGATCCTGCTTCTATCACCAGTCATATCCACAACTGGGTGTTGTTTTTGCTTTGGTTCCATCCCTTCATTCTTTCTGGAGTTATTTCTCCACTGATCTCCAGTAGCATATTGGGTACCTACCAACCTAGGGAGTTCTTTCAGTGTCCTATCTGTTTGCCTTTTCATATTGTTCATGGAATTCTCAAGGCATATAATCCCTTATGATTATACAGTGAAAGTGAGAAATAGGTTTAAAGGACTAGATCTGATAGACAGAGTACCTGATGAACTATGGATGGAGGTTTGTGACGTTGTACAGGAGACAGGGATCAAGACCATCCCCAAGAAAAAGAAATGCATAAAAGCAAAATGACTGCTGAGGAGGCCTTACAAATGGCTGTGAAAAGAAGAGAAGTGAAAAGCAAAGGATAAAAGGAAAGATATATCCATTTGAATGCAAAGTTCCAAAGAATATCAAGGAGAAATAAGAGCCTTCCTCAGTGATCAGTGCAGAAAAATTGTAGAAAACAATAGAATGGGAAAGACTCGAAATCTCTTCAAGAAAATTAGAGATACCAAGGGAACATTTCATTCAAAGATGGGCTCAATAAAGGACATAAACAGTATGGACCTAATAGAAGCAGACGATATTAAGAACAGATGGCAAGAATACACAGAAGAACTGTTCAAAAAAGATCTTCACTACCCAGATAATTAAAATGGTATATTCACTCACCTAGAGCCTGACATCCTAGAATGTGAAGTCAAGTGGGCCTTAGGAGGCATCACTATGAACAAAGCTAGTGGAGGTGATGGAATTCCAGTTGAGCTATTTCAAATCCTGAAAGATGATGCTGTGAAAGTGCTGCACTCAATATGTCAGGAAATTGGGAAAACTCAGCAGTGGCCACAGGACTGGAAAAGGTCAGTTTTCATTCCAATCCCAAAGAAAGGCAATACCAAAGAATGCTCAAACTACCGCATAATTGTACTCATCTCACACACTTGTAAAGTAATGCTCAAAATTCTTCAAGCCAGGCTTCAGCAATACGTGAACTGGGAACTTCCAGATGTTCAAGCTGGATTTAGAAAAGGCAGAGGAACCAGAGATCAAATTGCCAACATCTGCTGGATCATTGAAAAAGCAAGAGAGTTCCAGAAAAACATCTATTTCTGCTTTATTGACTATGCCTAAGCCTTTGACAGTGTGGATCACAATAAATTGTGGAAAATTCTGAAAGAGATGGGAATACCAGACCACCTGACCTGCCTCTTGAGAAATCTGTATGCAGTCAGGAAGCAACAGTTGGAACTGGACATGGAACAACAGACTGGTTCCAAATAGGAAAAGGAGTACATCAAGGCTGTATATTGTCACCTTGCTTATTTAATGTATATGCAGAGTACATCATGAGAAATGCTGGGCTGGAAGAAGCACAAGCTGGAATCAAGATTTCTGGGAGAAATATCAATAACCTCAGATATGCAGATGACACCACCCTTATGGCAGAAAGTAAAGAACTAAAGAGCCTCTTGGTGAAAGTGAAAGAGGAGAGTGACAAAGCTGGCGTTTTTAACAAGGTCAACATTCAGAAAACTAAGATCATGGCATCTGGTCCTGTCATTTCATGGCAAATAGATGGGGAAACAGTGGCTCACTTTACTTTTCTGGGCTCCAAAATCAGTGCAGTGGTGACTGCAGCCATGAAATTAAAAGATGCTTACTCCTTGGGAGGAAATTTATGACCAACCTAGACAGCATATAAAAAGCAGAGACATTACTTTGTCAGCAAAGGTATGTCTAGTCAAGGCTATGATTTTTCCAGTAGTTGTCTATGGATGTGAGATTTGGACTATAAAGAAAGTTGAGTGCCAAAAAATTGATGCTTTTGAACTGTGATGTTGGAGAAAACTCTTGAGAGTCCCTTGAATTGCAAGGAGATCCAACGAGTCAGTCCTAAAGGAAATCAGTCCTGAATTCATTGGAAGGACTGATGCTGAAGCTAAAACTCCAATACTTTGGCCAGCTGATGTGAAGAGCTGACTCATTTGAAAAGACCCTGGTGCTGGGAAAGATTGAGGGCAGGAGGAGAAAGGGATGACAGAGGATGAGATGGTTGGATGGCATCACTGACTCAATGGTCATGAATTTGGGTAAACTCTGGGAGTTGGTGATGGACAGGGAGGCCTGACGTGCTGCAGTTCATTTGATCATAGAGTCAGACACAACTAAGTGACTGAACTGAACTGAACTAGGTCGGTACCGACTCTCTCATTAACACCCAGAAGCTATTTTCAACCTAGAAATGTTTGAGTTCATGGGATCAGAATACCTCTGTCCTGACTATTATCTGGACAATTGGGAATCTATTGCCTTCCCGTTTCCAGAATTCCATAATCCGCCTAAAGTTATTAAAATCTCATTGCCCCTATTGGATGTGTGAAAATGAAAATGTCTTCCAAAGGGGTGCAAATTTAATCTGGCTTCCTACTAGACACAGGAGTGATTAGAATGATGAGCAGCTAATAGAGCTTGTCTGTTCTTCCCCAATACACGGATATCCTCCCTCAGCTTAATCTCCTTTTCCTAAGTTTATTTTTGTTTTACTGTGCTCTCCACAGATACTAATTTCAATTCATCATCTTGGTAACTAAGAATCAAGTTCTATTTTTTTTTCCTTTCTCCACATTTTGTAAGAGGTGGATCAAATGGAATAGTTTTAATGTTCTAAAGTTCTGATTTTTGTCTCCAGGATTGCATCAGACACAAGCCCTTGAAATTTTCACATGGCAGGGGCAAATTCCCCTTGAGGATTTCTGAGTTAGCTGCCCCTTAGCTTGATTTCATGGGCTCAAATGGCCAGTATTCTAAGGTTAATACAAAACATCAATTGCACAATAGCAATAGAAGAGGGGGTAGGATGAGTGAGCATTTGTTTATCTGCACATACTCCTCTCTGGAGATCTTCCCTTCAAAAGATAGTTGAACCAAGATATGATTTTAAAAGAACAAATATTTGGAATTTTTTAAATGAATACTAAAATTCTGACTCAGTATGGTACCATAAGCCAAGATGACAGAAGGTGACTAGTAAGACCCAAGCTACAGACAAGTGAATGAAATTTCTTTTCATGAAAAAACATTCAAAATGTGGTCTGTGTACACTATTTAGAAATATCTTTATTAATCAGGAAGTGAAACTATATTCTTTAATATAGTTACATATCCATGCAGTCGTTCAACTTCCAGAAATTTCAGTTAACTACAGAAGTGAATTTCCAACAACCTCTAATGGGCGTAACTTAAGATGGAACAGATGACTCTACCAGCAGATTAATCAACCTCTTCCAAACTGCAAATTAAAAGAGAAACAAATCAAACACTGCGTTTTCCTCGCAGATGTTGAGCAAAATATATTCTGTCTTACTCCTATAATTACAGCATTAGGAGAGATTTACCAACATCAAAGTAAATAAAAAACATATCAAATGAAAGCTGATGAAAAACTAACAAGAGACTGAATAATATTTTTTTTAAATCTCACAGCCATAGAATCTCTTATTGATTTCAATTATATATTCATTACTTTCAAATAGAGAGGCTTGGAGTTAGAATTAAATGCAACTCTTGTGGGGACCTCCGCCATGTTCCAACCACACAGTATCCAACTAAATTCATCTCCAGCATCTGTAGTTGATTTTTTTTGAAAAAATCAAATGTTTTCATTTTTTTGTTTGGCCAACCTTCATCTGAGCTTTTCCAACACTGGATAAAGGAAAAAAATATCAGTATGGATGCCCTGGATCTGGAATATTCAAAGCAAATGTTATAAATTGGCCTTCACAAGTGTACTGGGCACAAAGAGCAAATTTTCACAAGTGATTTCCTATTAGTGACACTTCTGCCGGACTTCCTGGAAACAAATGAGGGTCAGGGAGGGCTAATCTCTCAACAGATTTATTAGCAAATGTCCCGTTCCATCATCTCCCAATGCCCATGTGACTTTACTGCACTAAGTCCTGGTGGTATTGCCCAGGACTGACCAAGGTTAGACATCACTTGTGCTGTCTCCCTCTCTACACAGCAGCCAATCAGTGTGCCCCAGTATCAGCTCAGGACTCTCAGTAGGATGGAATGATAGGGCAGTGGTAAATCAAAGCTATAACTACTCCAGCTCCCGCCAGTCTGTCTCCACTCAAAGCGTCCATTTAGCTGGGAAGCACAGCAAAATTTATAGCCTGGACTTTTATTGCATGGCACTTTAACACTTCGAGGAACCCTATACTCATGCTTGAAATCCTTTAAGAAGGGCAGACCCTCAATTTGGTTTTAAGCTTTAGGCGAATCCAGTAGTCAGAGCTGCAATAGGCCTGAAATTTGTCATATCAGTTTGACATTCACAAATCTCTTCAACTATCACTTTGCATTTTACTTCGAAGATGCCACAGGTTTTAAAAAAAATGATTGCTTATAACAACAGTCCTGTTTCATATTCATTTTCTTGCTGCACAACATATTTCTCAAAAATTCAAGATGAAAGGTATTGTCTGAGAAACACTTTTAGAATGTCAATGTGAAACATTCATCTCTTTCTCTCTCCTTAATTTTTGAGTGTTTTGTTGATGAGGTGCCTATGGAAAAATTCTAACTTTTCTTTATTCACACTCTCAAGAACCCTGCCCTGCACACCGTATAAAATGTCAATACTCCCATAACCCCCAAACACAGATACATCTTACCCCACTTCCCTGTTTTATCTTTTCTCCCTAGCAATTATCACCATCCATCAGACTACCTATGTACACAGTTTATGCATATCCTACTTGATGATTCAACTTACGGTCTTACTCGGTGGAATGTAAACTGCAAGATACTGGAGTTTTGTCTGTTTTGTTCACTGCTGCATCTCTTAGCACTCGGAGCAGGGTCTGGCACATAGCAGGTGCTCAATAAATACTTGTTGAATGCAGATTCTGTTGACATCATATATGATTGATGTCAGGTAATGGTTATTTCATCTCTTCACTTTTTTAAAAGATTGGAGCTTTCTTTTTTCTACTACACTGGGGGGCCTTCTCTAGTTGTGGCAAGTGGGAGTTACTCTCCAGTTGTGGCGCACAGGTTCTCATTGTGGTAGCTTCTCTTGTTGCAGAGCATGGGCTCTGGGCATGCAAGCTTTAGTAGTTGTGGCCCACAGGCTTAGTTGCCACATAGCATGTGAAATCTTCCTGGAGCGGGGATTGAACCCAGGTACCCTGCATTAGCAGACGAACTCTCAACCATTGGACCACTGGGAAACTCCAAACTCTTCACTCTTAAGAAGTCTCCATCCCAGACTCCCAAGGTCCTCTCTTAAAGCATCAAACCTAGACCTTTGCTCCACATCCCTGCCTCTATTGCATCCACCGAATTCTACCTAGTCTAATCCTGGCAAGTAATCTGATCAGCTAAACTCTGCAGAATAATAGTTGCTGAATGTATTGAAAGTAAAAGTGTTAGCTGCTCAGTCATGTCCGACTCTGTGGACCCCATGGACTGTATGTAGACCACCAGGCTCCTCAGCCCATGAAATTCTCCAGGCAAGAATATACTGGAGTGGGTAGCCATTCCCTTCTCCAAGGGATTTTCTCAACCCAAAGATCAAACCTGGGTCTCCTGCATTATAGGCAGATTCTTCACCACCTGAGCCACCAGGGAAGCCCAGTTGAATGTGTTGCTCAGTCACAGTAATAAACAGTTACTTTGGAATTTAGAGTCTTAGCCTCAAGCAGTGACTATTGTGACAAAGTAAGTTCCAAGTGGTCTACTCTTATCCTTACCTCATCCTAATGTTGAAACCATGTGGGGGATCAATCAGTCTAGAAGAAATTTTCAGACTCTCCTAATTCAGTCTGCAGAGGTCATCAGATGGAGAGGAGGGCCAGTCACACAGAGGGGAAAGTCAGAGGATAGTGTTGCTAGGGTAATACCAGGGGTCAGCAAACGTTTTCCTTAAAGAGCCAGAAAGTAAAAAAGTTAGGCCTTGCAGACCAGACTCCATGGTGCTGTTGTCATGTGAAGGTAGCCACATACAGTGGAATCCTGGCTGTGTTCCAATAACACTTTATTCCCCCAAGGTTTGGTCCATGGGCCACAGTTCACTGACCCCTGCTCTGCTGCTGTTATTATTCAGTTGCTAAATCATGTCTGACTCTCTGTGATCCCATGGACTGCAGCATGCCAGGGCTCCCTGTCTCTCACTGTCTCCCAGAATTTGCCCAAGTTCATGTCCATTGAATCAGTGATGCCCTAGACCCCTGCTCGAGACCCAGGGTAAATGTAAAATAATCCCACTCCTACTCTCTAGGCTCTTAAAATCTCATGGAGTTCTGATGTTTCTTTAGTGCACTTTAATGTAACCAATAACCACATGTAGGGGCTCCCCAAGTGGCACTAGTGGTAAAGAATCTGCCTGCCATTGCAGGAGACTCAAGAGACTTGAGTTCAATCCCTGGGTTGGGAAGATGCCCTGGAGAAGGAAATGGCAACCCACTCTAGTATTCTCGCTTGGAAAATCCCATGGACAGTGGAGCCTGGTGAGCTCTAGTCTATGGGGTTGCAAAGAGTCCCACACAACTGAACAAGTGCATGAATAACCCCGTGTAGCTGCATCTCTACTGGTTACTTTTAATATAAGATAAAAAAAGATTATAAAATGCCTTGATAAAATAAATCCGCTATCATTCCTTCCTACTTTTTCGTGCTCACCCACCACTCCCCAGCCCCCAGGACAGCATGAAGGAGTACTGCTCAGACCTCCCTTCAGGAAGGAACTTGTCACTAAGTCTCAGGGAGCACTGTTAGACCACAGCCCCCAGGCCCAGTGCCCTCAGGATCTGCCAGCCTCATTCTGATACCGTGGTCTTCCCGGACAGCCCTCAGCCAACGACTGAGCATAGTGGGGACGAGGATCTGGCCATTCCCACCCGAAGGAGGACTCCTTTGCTGGCCACCTTGGCTCTAGAAACTCGCATTGTATTGACTGAGCTTTACCAGGTCTGAGTTGTATCCTGTGAGGGCCTTGCTCTGCTCTCTCCTCTCTTTCCTTTTCAGGGTGCCAGATCTCCATCTCTATCTAAAGGTTTCCTCTGCCCAGCTCTGTTTCCTCTCTATTTTCCACAGGCTTACCCCCTCCCCAAACAAAAGAAACCCACTGTACTTCTAATCCCTGGTACTGTTTACTGTCCATCCTCACTCCACCCCTACCAGATTTTATTGAACTTGATTGAGATTCTTGATACAGTCATGTTACAAAGAAAATTCCAGTGTGTGTCTACAAATACTGTGATGTGCATCATGGGGGAAAATCGTTTCCTACTTCTGAAAGATGTCTTCATATAGGTTTGGATATTCAAACTTTGCTGTTCAGTTGCTCAGTCTTGTCCAACTCTTTGCAACCCCATGGACTGCGGCATGCCATGCTTCCCTGTCCTTCACTGTCTTCTGAAGATTGCTCAGACTCATGTCCATTGAATCAGTGATGCCATCCAACCATCTCATCCTCTGTCATCCCCTTCTCCACCTGCACTTAAATCTTTCCCAGCATCAGGGTCTTTTCCAATGAGTTGTCTCTTCACATCAGGTGGCCAGGGTATTAGAGCTTCACATCCATACATGACTACTGGAGAAACTATACCTTTTACTATATGAACCTTTGTTGGCAAAGTTTAAAGAGTAAGTTCACTCTTCCTAGATTATTCACAAATTATGCAGAGGGTCAGGACCATTGTGTGAGCAACCACTCTTGATCAGGACACAGGCAAGCAGCGACCTCTGGCCAGAGACCTCAAGTTTCAGTGAATCCCACAAGTAGGACCTCTCTGGGCCTGGGAGAGGTGCTACATTCAGGTCTCAGACTTACTTAAATGAGAGACACCAGTTATAGGGAAATTCAGCCACAACCACTTTGGAGGCACCAGGAAGCACAGGCATCAGAAGTGCTTGCTGCTTTGGATCCCGGTGCAGTGGCACCCAGGAAAGGCCAAGTCTCCCTTCTCTGTCCCCTGCAGGCAAAGTGATTTTCTTAGGAAGGAGGGCTTGAAGCTACTTTTTTAAAAATATTTGTTTATTTATTTGGCTATATTGTGTTGCAGCACATTGGATCTTTGATCTTCATTGCTACATGCAGGTTCTTCTAGTTGTGGCATATGGGTTTTAGTTCCCTGACCAAGGATCAAACCCAGGCCCCCTGCATTGGGAGCACAGAGTCTTAGCCATTGGCCCACCAAGGAAGTCCCTGAAGCCTGCTTTTAGTACTCTGCTGAGCCTCTGAAAAGGGCCACAATAAAGTCCATACTTCTTGCAATGATGGTGACCCCAGCTGGTCCCATGGGAGGTCTCTTAGTCTGTTTGGCATTATGACTTACCATTTGCCCTCTCACCATATAACTGACAATATGAAAATATGAGGAAATGGGGCTAGAGGATGATGAAGGATGGATGGGAGAGGGGAGAGGATGAGGCAGAGAGACAGAGGAGGGGAAGAGAAGGAGGAGGGAACAGTTTAAAGTAAGACTGAAAAGCAACTAAAATGCAAGACTAATGTCTAAGGCACTTGTAGTTAGTTAATTATTGATCACTAACTTAGCAATTGATCACTAACTTCTGTTCTAAACTTACTGACCACTTGAGGCCTGGAAAAACCCAACAGTTCTCCTGATGAGGCAAACTCCTTGTGGCCTAGCTCTCTGGGAATCCATTCAAGAGTATAGCCAAGTTATTTTATCTACCTGGGCCTCAGTCTCCTTATCTCTATAAAAATGTAGCTTGTATTCTGTGAACACCATGGTCCCCACCACAGCTACCATTCTGGGATTAAGTAGGGTCCAGATAAGCAAGCCAACCCCCAGAGTTTACCAACTCACTCTACCTCTTTGCATTCCTATAAATCTATGGGAGGTTTTAAGTGCCAAGCCTGAAAGTGGAATGTCTATTTCTTCCCACATACTGTTGCCCAGAATTCAGTAATCACCCCACCTCATCTGCAATAAAGTCTAAGAAACAGAGTTCAGCTCTGCACTCAGGATGAGGGAAACCATTGGATAAACACCCTGCTAGTTCCCACTAGCTTATTGTTTAAGACTCTGCTTCAACATTCACCGAGGAAAGCTAACCGCTCTCTCTTTTGAGCCTCTATTTTGCTTCCTCCCTGCTTCTGCCATCTGCCTCCAACAAGAGAGGTCATGGATTTATCTTCCTACCTATCCTTAACTAACTATGGTAGTGGTTTATTTGCTAAGTCATGTCCGATTCCTGTGACCCCATGGACTGTAGCCCACCAGGCTCCTCTGTCCATGGGATTTTCCAGGCAAGAATACTGGAGTGGTTTGCCATTTCCTTCTTCAAGGGGTTTTCCAGACCCAGGGATTGAATCCAGGTCTCCTCCACTGCAGGCAGATTCTTTACCAACTAAGCTACCAGGAAAGCCCCCTTATTGATGATATGAACCTTGAATAAAATTCAGATCTTATTTATCTCTGAGCCCAGTTCCTAGAGCACAGTAATTATTCACTTATTTTGAGTAGATAAATAAATATAGAGAATTTTCTAAATAAGAGTAGAGTATACCTCTTTATTTAAAAAACCTTCAATAGCGCCTAACTGCCCAGAGGATTAAATCGAAATTCCTCATTATGACATTTAAGGTAGCCTTTCTTACCTCCTCAATCTTAAATCTTATTACCCAGTTTTACCAAACTGCTCTCCACTTGTCTTCTTTCCTCTGCTCCTTCCTTTGTTTCCTTTTTTGTTTCTCTCACTCTCCTTCCCATTCCCTCTTTCCCAGGGAGCCACCTCCCTGGTGGCTCAGACAGACACAACTGAGCAACTTCACTTTCTTTTCTTTCTCCCTTCCCCTTCTCCTCCTTTCCTTCTTTTTTTTTTTTTTTTTTTTTTTTTTTTTTGCTCTTACCTGTATGCACTGGAGTAACACTTGAGCATCTACTGTGTGCCAGGGACCAGGGCACGTACGGAAGATACAAAGGTGTCTTGCCCTCCATGTCTACCCAAGACAGATGGGGAAACAGACAATTGGAAATTGCCAGGAAAGGCAAAGTGGCTAGTAGCTCAGAGGATGGAATTCTTCTCAGAAAGGGGCAGGGCAGGAGGACATATGAGAAGGTTCAGGAGAGATGATAATCCCTGAATCTTCAGTATGGAATGGGGTTGTTCAGGCACAGGAAGGTGATAAGGAAATTGCTAGCAGGGAGAAATGTGTGCCCAGGTACAGCCGTTAGAGCGCACAGTTCGTGTGAGACTTCGAGAGATGGTGTTGGGCAGGAGCTAGATTACGAAGGTAATGTTATGCTCAGATTTTTGGAGTGCCCTATCACTTCATGGAAAATAGAAGGGGAAAAGGTAGAAACAGTGACAGATTTTATTTTCTTGGGTTCCAAAATTACTGTGGACAATGACTGCACCCATGGAATTAAACGATGCTTGCTCCTTGGAAGGAAAGCTGTAACAAATATAGACAGCACATTAAAAAGCAGAGACATCACTTTCATCAAAGGTCCCTATATCTCAAAGCTATGGTTTTTCCAGTAGTCATGTACAGATATGAGAGTCAGACCACAAAGAAGGCTGAGGGCTGAAGAATTGATGCCTTCAAACTGTGGTGCTGGAGAAGACTCTTGGACTTCCGGGAGATCAAACCAGTCAATCCTAAAGAAAATAAAACCTGAATATTCTCTGGAAGGACTGAGGCTGGAGCTGAAGCTCCAATACTTAGGCCACCTGATAAGAAGAGCCGACTCATTGGAAAAGACCCTGATGCTGGGAAAGATTGAGAGAAGGAGGAGAAGGCAACAACAAATGACAAGATGGTTAGATAGCATCACCAAGTCAATGGACATGAATTTGAGCAATCTCTGGGAGAGAATTAAGGACAGGGAAGCCTGGCACACTGCAGTCTGTGGGGTCTCGAAGAGTTGGACCTGACTTAGCGGCTGAACAATAACAACAAAGCTCAAAAGGGCAGGCTGATCTCCACTTTAGAGGCATCCCTCTGATAACAGGGAGAAGGTCGGCTGATGAGAGATAAGGAGAAGGTCAGAGGGAAGAATGCAACACAGGGAAGATGCAGGCCTGTCCTGAGACAGGAGCTTTGGGAAGCGAGCTGCAGGGAAGGGGAAAGAGTCAGCAGATAGGAGGAAAAAGTGGTCAGATTTTGTGACAACCTGAATGAGAGAGGGAGGCAAGTTATGGAAGAAAGAAAGGAAATAAGGGAGGCAAGAGGGTGGGTTAGTTCCCAGACCTTCATTCTTACATGGCCAGGTGGACCACGGCTCCATCATTGTGACCAAGGACATGGGAAGAAGAATAAGATGTGGAGGCAAGGTGATGGGATCAATACTGGACCGGCTGGGACTGAGCCATGTGCAGGACATCTAGGCAGCGATGGCAAGAGAATTCTTAGAACTGCTCTTTTTTCATATGGGGAAAATCATGCACAGGAGGATTACATAAACCGGTCAGGGAGGAATCAAGGCTATGATGTGCTAATGCCTGGTCCTGAGCTCGTTCCATTACAATTTCTGCATTCATACATTGCAGCAATAACACAAGGTAGGATCTCTCCAGTCACCCACTAGCAAGTCACTCTTTCATCTCTGTGGTTGCACCTTTAAATATGTGGGGAAGATAAGCCTCTAGAGACCTCATCAGAAAGTCCAAAATCATTTTAGATTATGGACACTTAAACTAAAATTTAATTAAGACTATTATTCAGTAATTTGATAGATTTGTTCCTGTTTAATTCCAAGTATGAAGACCCAGTTTATACAGAAACTATTTCTAATTTCTCAACATCTGAGTTTATTAAAAATATCCTCAGTGTGACTCAAAATACCAACTTCAAGAAGATGTTATTATAGCTTTTCCTTGATCTTCCTCCTTTCCCCATCCCAAATTCAATTCCAAGTATGAAACAGAGGCAAATGGAAAATCTACTCCCAGAGAGAGGTCCACACTTACTCCTGTCTCAAGAAAGTTGACATTTGGGGTGGTGTGGGTTTTACTTTATTGGAATTCATTGATCTTCAGATTTTCCTCATGGTAAAGGCAGGGAGAGCAAATGTCATAAGAAAGTCACATTTTCCAATGTTTTCTTGGTATGCCTCACACAGTAACCATCCTCATAAAACGGATTTCTCTCAGCTCCTCAGAGAGTTGTGCCCAGTGTATGAACTGGAGAACAGTTGCCCAAGAACGAAAAGCATCACCAAAGTGTGGTTTGCTTTTCCAGTCGCTGTTTTCCAGGTCTAGCTGTGAGCTCACCACTCGTTAAATGGTTAAATGACAGCTGCACCCATAGACGTGCGCTGACAAGGATTTCTCACCCAGCTTGCAAAGGGCCAAGCACACTTTCGGTATATTTCCCCCATCCTCTTTTTTTAAGTGCTCTTTCTGGGGAGCTCTTTAGTGACATAGAAGCATTTTGACCTTTAACAAGAATTAAAAACTTAGGCAAGGGGAACCCTTCCAACTCTTTGCTGAGAACAGCCTGAAGAAGCTGCCGGAGGAGTTGACATGGAGTAGAAAGCATTAGCAAATACTGAAAGTAATTTGCTGTGTGTGAACCTTAATTAAAAAAAAAAAAAATACAGCATAATATTTAAACAGCTCCTTCCACCCAGAACTCTCCAAACATGACCTGCCCTGTTCAGCAGGCGGCCTTGGGGTCACTGACTCATCCCATTCCTATGGGGGTGAGTTTTCTGTAAGTCAGTTCTGGGGTCTCCTCCACCACATCCCCAGAAGTCCTATCTGTTTCCACTCGTGCCGAGATTCACTCATTTGTCGTCTCCAGACTTCTCCTTTATCCCTCTCATTGATACCCAGAAGGGGCCAACAGGTTGAGAGTTCATTCTGGCAAGAGCAGACTTCCTCAACTGTTTTACACATTCTCCTAAATACAGTATTCAGTCCCTCCTGTCAAGGATGCCAGTGAGTTCACAAGCTTCCTTCAAGGTCATTTCTCTTAAATGCGATCAATCTAAATCCATAGCGTTTGGATTGTGTCCTGCTTTTGTTGTTTTTGTTTCCTGGGATGGAGAACAGCTGGTCACTAACTTCATATGATTCCCCTTTTGCAAACTAGCCAAAAGAAATAAGTTTTTATCCTTTTATTTTGTCTCCCCAAGCAAAATAACTCAGGTTTCTTTATTTTCTTTTCATATTCTTTCTACCACTTTCTTTCATTTTATACTTCGCTTTCCCTCCTCACTTGACTCATGAATTGCTCACTGAATCTAGACCTCTCAGCAGGGTCTGATTATCACTAATGTGTTGGGAGATGTCCTCTAGGCTGCTTCAGTGATTTATGCTCCAGCCTTGAACTGCTCTTTTGAAAACCACTTTTAGTTTTCTGACTCGTGTTTAACTTTTGTGACCCAATTCCTTGAACATATGTAAAGCCTAAACTGCATTTGGGCAATCACAAAGTCATCTGCCCCCATTCATTTGACCTCCTCCAACCATTTGGCAAATTGGTTTTGAACTCTAATGCTGCCTTTCCCTGTGGATTTTCCCTAGTTTGAGGATATGAGTCAGGATATAGAGTCCTAATAATTGTCAGGCTTTTCTCTGTGTCATCAGTATCTTCTTAACAACCAATATTGTCTCCTTCCCCACACTTTGGTCAAAGGAATTTACAGAAATATGTAGAGCTAGATATAATCAAGGACAGGTTTTCAAGCCTTAAGTATAAACATCTTTTGAAGGCAAAAAAAATTTATAAGGTAAACATATGAGCCTGTATTATTTAACTGAAATGTTACTTAAATATCTATAAACATAAATCCAGGTACAAACTCCCTATACCTATAGCTCTTATAAATAAAGTCATTTAATGCAGACAATGAAGTTGATTTGTTGAAATGAACTCCTCTCACTCAATATGAAGAGTAATATGTGCAGTGTCAAAGATTCATGAATTCTGCACACCTGTAGTATTGTGATGTGGTGATTCCATTTTAGCAACATATTTTTTCATCCAAATTTCTACAAAGCCCTTGACCTTGTAAGGTCTTGGGACCTTCACTTGGCTGGAATACATCATTTAGGGGTTATATTTCTATCTCTTCCTTTCCATCTGACCTCTAGGTTGGCTCTGCTGTAATATGTCATTTCAACTGTGTCCCATCATTTTTTCAATGCATTAAATTACTTACAAAATCCAAGTCTTACTTTATGGAAATGACTTTTAATTGAAAAATGTTTGATATAAAAGTGAAGTTTTGTCATTCAGATAAAATAATTCAAGATGAATGTAGCAGTAGACACAGGACCTGGGTTATGGATTTTAAAATAGAACAAACCATCCTAGGTAGCTGAAGAAGTCTCCCAACATTTTTATCACTTAAAATTCCTTTAGGGGTCAAAGGCCAACCTAGATGTACACTTTCAAATAAAAAAATTAATTCTAGGTGTCGAAATCTGCAGCCATGATTTCATCATGCAGATGATCAAAAATTTGCTTCTTTTATTGTCATCGAAATATGAAATTTAGAGTTTTTCACTGGGATCTCACAGACCCAGGAGACTATGTTCATTGACCTTGGATTCAGAGAAATAGGGTTTGAAAAACAACCAAGATTTTTTAGTGGAAAGGAACCCTTAGAAATGCCTATAGAGACTAAATTGTCTTCATTAGTCCTTGCAACTTGAAATGACAGAATAAAGATCTAAGGAGGTTAAATTGATGGTTAGTGATAAGATCTGCCTCTCCAGATTCATGCCCTTTTTCTACTATTTACTCAGGAGTTTTACATTTAGGATGCTACCTCCCATAGATAATTTGTACATGCAAAACCTCCTGACTCTCACAAGATATTCTTATAATCCAACACATTATATTTTTGACAACAAATCCTGTAAATTATTAGTACTTCCATCCACTTAAATGACTCTCTAGTGAATATCTAGTTGTGAAGACTATGTTTATTAATAACCTCTGTGAAAACTAGCACTTCATTTGTCATAGGTTATTCTCACCAGTTTCAAAGATTGCCTGGAGCTTTAAGGTGTGTTCATATCTCTGCCATCCTAAGGGCTGCTTCTCAAATTATTCTCTTCTCTCCTCCCATTTTAAGCCCAAGTTCCTTGAAAACGAAGTATGGACTTTATGTCTATTTCTTCTAGTAACCCACATACAAGGGCTTCTATTTTCATTGCTCTATTGAAATAGTTCCCTCAAAGGCCACACTGCACTCTTGCTACATCTGGTAGACTCTCTGCACTATTCTATTTGACCTTCTTTTAGGACATAGGCCACTTCCCTCTTAAAACTCTTCCTTGGTTTTTCCAGTGCATCACTATGTACTCTCTAGATTGCATTGTCTTTGTCTTCCCTGGTTTCTTTTCCTAACATGATAAATATTGATATTCCTTAAGATCTGTCATTATTCATGTTTTTTCCTTACTATATATGATCTCTATGTTGATTTCATGTAGCTCCATGGTGGCTCAGGGCTTCCCTGGTGGCTCAGATGGTAAAGAATCTGCCTACAGTGAAGGGGACCTGGGTTCAACCCTGGGTCAGGAAGATCCACTGGAAGAGGAAATGACAACCCACTCCATTATTTTTGTCTGGGAAATTCCATGGACAGAGGAGCCTGGTGAACTACAGTCCATAGGGTCGAAAATAGTCGGACATGACTGAGCAAATAACACAGACAGATGGTGACTTCATGTAGATCTGTGTACTAATGATGCCCAAATATGTCGCTGTAATCTCTTTTCTGAGGCCCAGATAAGTATTTCTGGGAAACTTGAACATTTGTGAGACAAGCAAAGGATTTTTTTTCCTTCCAGTTCTATCAAAATACTGAAATAAGTTTAGAGACCATTCTAATAGATTTTAGTGTCATGAATAGATATGTAATGTTATACATGATATATAAACTTAATATATAGAGACATACATATCTGTCTGTTATTCCACTTCACATATAGTAAATTTAGAAACACATTGCTTTTGCTTTCATATTTGTTATTATTATCATATATTATAATTCTCCAACTTTACTATATTCATTGATTAGTTCTAATAATTTTCTGGTGGAGTCTTGAGGGTTCAGTGAGGGTTTTACTTCTTTTCCAATCTGGATTCCTTTTATTTCTTTTTCTGCTCTGATTGCTGTGGCCAAGACTTCCAAAACTATGTTGAATAGCAGTGGTGAGCATGGGCAACCTCGTCTTGCTCCTGACTTTAGGGGAAATGCTTTCAATTTTTCACCATCATATATTATAAGTCTAAATACTACATAAAACCCATAGTACCTCATTACTATTTTTGCATCAGACAGTAAATTATCTTTGGAAGCATTTCAAACTAAGGAAATAATGTTATTTCTATTTACTTCCATTTTTGTAGTTTCTTAGCACGGATAAGATTTTAATCTGAAGTCATACTGTTTCTACCCTAAAACATTCCTTAGCATATCTTGTAGTGCATTCAAGCATAGGATTCTAAGCTCACAAAAAGCCGGAGAATATAATAATAAAATTTTCTATATGGAAGGAAAAAGAAAAAGAAAATGAAGGAAGAGTTTCAAGAAGAGAAACTGGTTCAAATGCCATGCTGGTGTTGAACAGAGTGAGAAATGGAAGTATTCTTTCAACCTAGCTAGTGGAAGATCACTGGAACCTTGGCAAGAGAAATTTGAAATCAAATGCGGATTGAAATAAATTGACAAGTGAGTTAGAAGAGAAGAAATGCAGACTGTGACTGTAGAGAAGCTATAGCAACTTAACTGTTGAAGAAAGGGGGGATAGCAAAATGACTACAGACGAATCTAGGGTCTGAGAAAGGACACATTTTATTGGCTAAGGAGAAGTCAGGATAGAGAAGGGCCAAAAGTTACAAAATAGAGGAAGTCACATGGTTAACCAATATTATGAGCTCTTATCAGAAAAACAACTACTTCTTCCATTGACTAGGAGTGATGGAGGTGGGTATCATTGTGATATGGTTCTTGTTTTTCTCTTTGACAGGAAGGTAAGAAGAGGCAAGGTTACTTCCTGCATTTCATAGGGAAAATGGTGAGATTTTGAGGAGAGCTGAGATTTTAAAAGGATCTGACCAGGCTGCACGATCTGTGCCCTGATCCTTCCTGGGCTCTGTTCTGAAATACAGAACCAACCGTGATTCTCTGGGGTTCCCAGTTTCTTCAGAATAAAATCCTACCCCACAGCATGTTCCATAGAGCCCTCCATGACAGAGCTCCCACCTGCATCTCTAGACCGTCAACCCCTTCCACTTATCACCCACTCCTGCCCCAAGTCCTAGAATCACGGTTCTCCTAACACACCACATACCAGAACTGTCAGCCTAGAATACTTTCAACCTTGCTTCTCTGCCTAGAAAGCCTCCATCCACTTTTCAAAATCCAGTTGGAGTTTCTAATTATTTCTTAATATTCCTGATTTTTACTAACCTATTTCCCTTTGCCCCAGGCCTACCACTTCTTTGTCTCTGCATTTATTTAGTTTTACACTGTCACTCTGAAGTGTTTCTGTATAGTATCTCAAATCCTCGTGAGGCAAGGACTTTCATTCAATTATTTACTTGCAGTGACTGTATATTTTTTTAATTTTATTTTGACTGCCCTGGATCTTCATTGTTGTGAGTAGGATTTCTCTAGTTGTGGCAAGTGGGAGCTACTCTCTAGTTGAAGCACACAGGCTTCTCATTGCAGTGTGGGCTCAGTAGCTGTGGTGCATGGGCTTAGTTGCTCTGCAGCATGTAGGATCTTCCCAGATTAGGGAATGAATCCACGTCCCCTACATTGGCTTAACCACTGGACCACCAGGAAAGTCCCTCATTCAGCTATCTAATTAACTGTCTAATAAATATGCATTAGACAAAGTGTAATTCATAATTTCATGAAGCCCACAAGGCAGCAGCTGGTCATAATACAGTATGGCTTGAGCTGTAACTAAAGACTGACCAAGGACAGGGGAGAGGGGAGAGTGAGGAGGACAGAGGAGTCCACCAAAGGCTTCCAGGGCACCTCTGCCTTTGAATGCCTCTCTTGCAAAGGGTTTCCATGGTCAGTGTGAGGGCCGGGGCAGAGCCTTGTCCAATAGGGTGCACCCACATTGACCATCACACTGCGGTTTCTCTAAATGTAAACTGTCCTTGTATCAAAGTCACTCTGTAGCTCTTACTTTTAGGAGTTTGCAGACTCCCAATGTAATAATCCCTTTCAACTGGAAAGATTAATTATTCTTTCTAATATTTTGTCCCTTCCTAAAATATCTATTCATGGCCCTTGGCAGAAAAGAAAGTCCTTTCTGATGCCATCCTGAAAGTCAAGTCATTACACAGGATCTGTTTCTTGCTCTGTTCCCCCTTTTCCCTGAATCCCTGGTTCAACTTCCTCATCACAAGGGCCCAGGCAGGGTCCTTTTCTGTGCTCACCACCACAGATTTGGCCTCTTTTTTTCTTCACTTCTTTTATCTATAATAACTTTTTTGTTGTTGTTCTTGTCTATTATCATTGTGCAGAACTTCTTTTAACTACAAAGAGAGAAAGGAAATGAAAAAGTGCTGCTTTTGTCTTTCCAGGCAGCCCTTTTCCATCCCAGTCTGGTGCTCAGTCTAGCAAGACTTATGCTTTATGGACCCAGGTTGCTAAATAGAAGAGTCATTGTTGTCTATTTAATCCGAAATCATGATTTTCCTGTGAACTGTTCTAATCTTGGCTTTACCAGCAGATGGTCTTACACCTAAAATGAGACTAGCTTCACGCCTACTTGTTTTCTGTTTAAATTCTGTTTTATAGAAAGATGAAAGGCTGCAGGTTAAAATGTTCACATATGCTGTGATTCCTTGTTACAGAAGTTTCCACACTTGAAAGATGCAGCTGTAAAATATATAACTGCAAAAGCTGTATCACCCAGCCTCACTGCTGCCCATCCATGTGTTGCCAGGCCCTGGCGATGTTTACATAGAGTCTAGTAGACTCGGGCACCCAGTACTTTTGTTAGCACTCTAGATACCAATGTTTTCTTAAGGTAAAAATCACATTCCTCCAAAACAGTCCTTTCTTTCTGACCATCCATTGGATGGCCAGACCATCCATTTCTGACCATCCTTTCTTTCTAATATTAATTTTAAGCAACAAGGGAACTGTTTGTATAATAAAGTTGCCTTGTTACCAAATAGGAGTGCATTTGGAAGACCAATTTATCTATGAATGAGGAGGTGCAAGCCCAAGAGTTGTATTAGAGTAGTGAGTAGTAGGCAATCTTAGAGACAGTGAAAGTGTTAGTTGTTCAGTCAATTCTGACTCTTTGTGACCCCATAGACTGTAGCCCCACCAAGCTCTAACACATTCCCTTAGATCATTGCCAGCATTCAGACTCATCAGTCATTTCCTTGATGACATGTATCCTCTCAAGGTCTTCTAGAGTCTTCCCTCTTTGGACTTGGCATTCTGCTTCTGAGAAAAATGTCACTGTAAACTTTCTCTTCCAAAATATGCTGAAGAAAACTAGCCATGTCCCATTTTGTGCCCCCCACCATACCAACCCGATATACAGAGAAGGGTCCATTCTCTTTGGACAGGAGGTTGTAAACATATGGAATTCGTTACTAGAAGAGTCGTTGGTTCTGGCTGTTTCCGCTTCCTAAGCCAGTTCCCTAGCTATGACAAAACATTCCCCACACTCTCATCCTGACTCATTTTTATTTTTAAATAACCTCTAGTGTGGAACTTTGTCAAGACTTTTCGAAAGGTTAAAGAAATTATGTCCGCATGCTTTTGACCCCCTTGGAGAATTTTAGTAGATTCAGCACATTTTCTCATTACAGAAATCACTGGCTATGTTTGCTGAGTATCCCATGACTACCCTGTAACTCATGGATGTGAATTTCTCTGAATCTTAGTGTATGCTCATCATTCCACCGTCTACCAGTTCAGTTCAGTCACTCAGTTGTGTCTGACTCTTGCTCCCGGAGCTTGCTCAAACTCATGTCCATGAGTTGGTGATGCCATCCAACCATCTCATTCTCTGTTATCCCCTTCTCCTCCTGCCCTCAATCTTTCCCAGCCTCAGGGTCTTTTCCAATGGAGAAGGAAATGGCAACCCACTCCAGTATTCTTGCCTGGAGAATCTCATGGAAGAGCAGCCTGGCAGGCTACAGGCCATGGGGGTCACAAGAGTTGGACATGACTTAGCAACTAAAGAGAGAGAGAGAGAGTTCTTCACATCAGGTGGCCAAAGTATTGGAGTTTCCGCTTCAGCATCAATCCTTTCAATGCATATTCAAGACTGATTTCCTTTAGGATGGACTGGTTGGATTTCCTTGCAGTCCAAGGGACTCTCAAGAATCCTCTCCAACACCACAGTTCAAAAGCATCAATTCTAAAAAAAAAAAAAAAAAAGCATCAATTCTTCAGCGCTCAGCTTTCTTTATACTCCAACTCTCACATCTATACATGACTACTGGAAAAACAACAGCTTTGACTAGACAGACCTTTGTAGGCAAAGTAATGTCTCTGCTTTTTAATATGCTCTCTAGGTTGGTCAGAGCTTTTCTTCCAAGGAGCAGGCATCTTTTAATTTCATGGCTGCAGTCACCATCTGCAGTGATTTTGGAGCCCAAGAAAATAAAGTCTGTCACTATTTCCATTGTTTCTCTATCTATTTGCCATGAAGTGACAGGTCCAGATGCCATGATCTTTGTTTTTTGTTCCACCCTCTATGAGGGGATATAAAGGCATAAAGATATATAGGCATAGTCTTTGATATTAAACTGCTTGAAATCAAATTAGGCTAAAAGAAGTCACAAAATCATGAGTGAGCAATAACATACATAAATTGGTGATGACTAAAATTATAAAAGGAGTTCAGAAAATTAGCAAGTGTATATAGAAGATGGAAATATCTGCACAGAGGAGACAGCCCTTGAATTTGGTCTTGAAAGCTAAGTAGGATTGATAGAGACAGGGAAAAGAGAAAAAAAGGAGCTGCCAGGGGCCTCCAGACGTTTGAGAAATAAAACAGCATGAACAAAGACTTCAAGGTAGAAAAGTCTGGTTGGAGTGGAGTAAACATGTGAAGGGGTCTGATAAGTTGAGAGAAACCAAATTAACAAAGACCTGGAATAACCAGCCACAGAGTTAGAAATTGGTAAGAGAGGTGGTGGCTCAGATGGTGAAGCATCTTGCTTACAATGCAGGAGACCTGAGTTCGATCCCTGGGTCGGGAGGATCCTCTGGAGAAGGAAATGGCAACCCACTCCATTACTCTTGCCTGGAGAATCCCATGGACAGAGGAGCCTGGTGGGCTACAGATATGGGGTCGCAAAGAGCGGACACAACTGAGCAACTTCACTTCACTTCAAGAGAGGTGATAGTTATGGAGGGGTATATTCAAGTATGTAATGTTTAAAAGAAAACAAGTTGTTGACTGGTGAGAGATAATTTAATTGAAGGACCATCAAAGCAAACCAAGATTGAGAATGTTAAATTTTGTTTAGATCCTAATAGGTTAAGCCTGAATGAAAACAGAAATGAAAGAGCTCAAGAAGGATAAATGGAAGATGCAAGAGATGGTAATAACAGACATGAAATTCTAAAGGAATTACTCCTGGTAACAAAATCTGTATGTTTCCTAGGGCTATCATAGCAGAGCCCCATGAATGACATGGCTTGAAATAACAGCAGTGTATTTTTCTCAGTGTTCTGGAGGCTAGAGGTCCCAAATCAAGGTGTTGGCAGGGCCGTGCTCTCTTGAATGACTGTGAGAAAGAATCCTTTCTCACCTGCTCCAGCTTCTGGCGGTTGCTGGCAATCCTTGGCATCCTGTAGCCACTAACTCCAGTCTCCGCCTGCATCTTCAAGCCAGCTTCTTCTCTGTGTAGCTATGTCTCTGTATGTCCTCTTCTCTATATATAAAGATGATAGTCATTGTAGGGTTCACCCTAATCTAGTATGATCTGGTCTTAACTCATTATATCTGCAAAGCCCTTATTTCCAAATAAGGTCACATTCTGGGCTTCTCGGTGGACATGACTTTGTATTATATTAATATTATATTATATTAATAATATTAATATATTATATATATTTAGAGGGAACACTATTCAATCCAGAGGACAGTATAAAATCCAGAAAGCACATGGAGGGGGTGGGCTTATAGGACCTCAGGGAAAAGAAGCTGTAGGAAAGGAAAGCTTCTTTCTATCTTCTTAGATTTGAGTCAAGACATTAAACTGTCATAAGAGAGTAGCAGACAGAAAAATGCATATAGATTTTATTTAATATTTTTTCATGTACACAGCAGTCTTCTAAAGGAAAATGAAGACCCAAAGAAGGCATTAGGCCCCAAAGCTTACTTAACTATTTACTGTGTTTCATTTAAATTACCCTCATCTCTTTCAGAGGTACTGATGACGTGGGACAGAATGAGGAAATTTCTCATTCCCTCTAACTTCTCTGAAAGCACTGATGCTGCCCAACCCCTTCGTTTTTGAGAGTGAGGAGATGGGGACAGAGTCCTTGCCCAAAAACATGCTTTGTTAAAGCAGAGGCCAGACCAATCCCCAGGCCATTCACTTCCCAGACAGTGACCTCTCTCTATGTGATAGGCAGGCTTGGTTTGACATCCCTGTCTCCCCCAGTAAATCAGGGCCATTTTCCACAGCTATTTTCACAACACTTGGGGAACATTCAGGCAGCTGTCGCTGGTATTTTAAAGCTTCCCACAGCAGCGGGGGACACCAGGTCTCCCAGTGGTAGTATTGTATAAATTCACTAGAACAGCTGGCTCACCCAACTTTTCCTTGTGATGCTTTTGAATATGAATCGGCTGGAACACACTGGCCCCGCTGCTGCTGCCTGTTCCTGGGACACAAGTATCAAGCCACACCAAACAATTAGGTCATGTTAGATTCCCTCTGTCATCAGCGTGTCAAAATCCTTTTCCAGGACACAAATTCCGTTGCCCTGAGAGTTATCTAATTAAACTTTCAAAAGGATTAATTGCTCATTGCTTGTGTAAGTGCTAAGAACAAATAGAAATCCACATGACATTCTGGTGGAGAACCTAAATTTCTTGCAGCAACCTAAGAGCAGACACTTAGTTCAGCTTTAAGAAGACCCCACTTCTTCTATTGCCTTTGACCTCAAGTTATTATTTTTGACTTTCCTGATATTTGTAAGGTTTTATCCATGTGGTTGTTTTTTACATTAACAGACTTAGGTAAAAATATTTTTCCTGTTAATTCAGTTGGTTCTGTACTCAAAGGAAAACTATCAACAAAAGAAAAATGTACAGCTAATGCTGAAGTAATTACTAAAGATGAATGCATATGTGTTTTTTGGAAGGGGGGGTATCAAAGTTGCCTTGAATATTATTAATATTATTTTTATTACTCAATTCTTTAAAACTTGTTTATTCCAACATTTCATTCCAATTTATTGGAAATGGGCCTTGTGCCTGGTACACTGTAATCAATCCAATATTTTTATCGTTGTTATTAATATATTTTATTATCATTCCCTGGTTGTTTCTCCTGCCTTTAACTTGTATAAAAACTTGGATTTCCCCCTGCCCCAAGTAATGTTTATAGCAATTCCAGCAGTAAATAACATGCTACTAGTCAACAAGCAGGCTCCCTGTATACTTTTGTTTCATGAATAGGACATTTCGTGAACAGGACACTCATTTATTCAACAGCTATTTTTAAAATTTTCCCTTGTAAAATTTTTTGATATGTACATGGTAAGATGATCCAACACAGTATAGAATTTCCCTATTTTTAGCTCACTTTCTTATGAAGGACACCATGTATCTGAAGAACCTCTTTCAAAGGAACACGGTAATGTTGGTTTAGTTAATTTATGACTGTCACACATGTTTGGCCTTAAAGAGCTCTCTTGGGGTAAAGTGGAGTAACAGTGTGTGTGGTTTAATGTGGGCCCCATGAGTTTAATCTCTGGTGTACAACAAAAAATTATTTCTGTGATTTTAGGGAAATCATTTCACCCTCATGAGCATCAATTTCCTGGTCATGAAAAGATGGTTTTCAAATAGCTTGGTAGTCTTTAATAATTTTAGTGAACCATATTCCTAAGTAGATCTAATGATATGATATTATTAGTCCCTCAATAGAAACATGAACATACCAACTATGTTGGTTAATATTCCATTTCAAAAGCTCCTGGCCCTCCTTGAAGCTCACCTGTGACCTGTGGAGGTCCATGGACCACAGGTAAAGTATCCCTGGGTTAGAACAGAATCTCTGTTTCACTGTTTTGAAATTCTCAACCACACCACCAACACACTGTCCACCATCCAAAATTAACAGGATTGAAGTCTCTTCCTAGATAAAACATCACTCCACACCTCCAGATGACTCTTCTACTACTTTCTCTAATGGCAGTTATTGCCCCAAATATGCTGATAGGAATAAATGATATCAGGGAAAACACTTGCAATCAAAACCCTTGTGCAGATCTTAAGTAATCACTTACTTTTAATTCCATGAAAACTATAAGAAACTCCTCTAGGCACCACAGCCTCCCAGTGATTACCAAGGCCGCAACTGTGTCATGTACCTGGACCTCCAATCATGAGTCCCAGCTATTTCTACCAGAAGAAGCAGGTGACAAGTCTTCCTATATGAAAGCAACATCCAAGGGGAAAGTTAAAATCTTGCAGACCACTGAATATGTCAAAGGAGGAAAGAAGGGTCATGGGTAAAGAAGAGAAGCTGTCCGGGAGTATATTGGACAGAGAACAAAGTATATTCATATTTTAAAATGATGCTGTTACAGAAAATACCTGTATCATGGACCAGTGCAACAGACCTCAGTCAGAGTTCAGAATAATCCAACCTCCCACACACCACACATGCTGTCTCTCTCTCTCTCTCTCTCTCACACACACACACACACACACACACACACACACACACATACACACACACACAAAATTCCTGAGCTCAAACCAAAGCCCTAGAATAAAGAAAATGGCATAGACAAAATTCTAAAATGATCCCCTAAGACATTTGCCCTTGTATAATTTCTTCCTCTGGAGTGTGGGCAGAATCTGAATATACTAAAATATGACCCCATGATTATGTTATATTAATATGGCCAAAGGGAGCTTGCAGGTGTGATTAAGTTCTTAGATCAGTCGACCTTAAGATAGGCAGATTATGCAGGGGGCCCTGACCTTATCACATAATCCCTTTAAATCTGGGTTTACAGACCAGAGAGAGAAGTCAGAAATTTGAAGTGGGCCAGAAGGATTTGACACGCCACTGTAGATGGAGGGGGCCATGTGGCAGGGAACGTGGGTGGCCTCAAGAAGCTGAAAACAGCCCTCAGCTGACCATAAGCAAAACTATGGGGACCTGAATGCTCCAATTGCAAGAAACTGAATTCTGCCAATGACAAGAACGGGCTTGGAAACAAAGATTTCCTGGAACTCCAGGTGAGAACTCAGTCCAGAAAATAACTTGAATTCAGTCTTGCGATACCCTGAGCAAAGGACCCAATCATGCTGTGGAGGAATGCTACAAAACTATGAGTGAATGAATGGGTATATTATTTTAAGCTGCTAAACTTGTTATTATTTATTACACAGCAACAGAAAGTAACGCAGGAGAGAAAGTGTTAAGATGTCTGTATGGATTCTTGATGGCCAACCACATGCAAAAGAATATTTCATCTTCCCATCAAAGAGCCCAATTCTTATACCTTCAGGCTGTGCTCAATTTGCCTAAGGTTATATTATGCTTTCAACAAATACTTAATGAGCTTCAGGTGATACTTTAGCATCTGTGTACAGTTCAGTTCATTTCAGCCACTCGGTTGTGTCTGACTCTTTGCAGCCTCACAGACTGCAGCACACCAGGCCTCCCTGTCCATCACCAACTCCTGCAGTTTACCCAAACTCATGTCCGTTGAGTCGGTGATGCCATCCAACCATCTCATCCTCTGTCGTCCCCTTCTCCTCCTGCCTTCAATCTTTCTCTATATCAGGGTCTTTTCCAATGAGTCAGTTATTTGCATTAGGTGACCAAAGTATTGGAGCTTCAGCTTCAGCCTCAGTCCTTCCAGTGAATATTCAGGACTGATTTCCTTTAGGATGATATGAGTAAAATTATTAGGACTTGATTTTTAAATATTTTAAGCCTAACCCATTAGAGAAGTAAAAGTGAAGCATTTCAAATGACACTACTAACACATTAGTAGTGTCATCTCATACATCAGCCTACATTTTAATACACACCTCATATGTAATTTATTTTATAGCAATTTCTATAATCTATTGGCAGTGTGTCATTTGATAACTTTCATCTGATAACATCCAGCATCTTACAAACAATATCATTGAGACTGTTAAAGTGGTTCTCTATGAGATCAATTGAACTTACACTGAATTTTATAATGAATTTTGAGGTGGTGTGGGGATAAATATATTCATTTATTCACTGAATATTTATTGAGTGTCTACTGGATATCAGCTACTCTCTTTGGCCCTAAATATAGATGTAACTTAGGAGCTTATAGTCTATGAAGACACCAACATACAGTAAACAATTTTATATTATCACTATATATATATATATATATATATATATATATATGTTCATATATATGACCAATTTCCTTCGTATATATGAATCTTTTCTCCCTTAAGATGAAACTCTATGCCCTCTGCAATAGTTTCCTATTAATATTAAAAAATAAAGTCTTAATAGTTTGTGATGCAAGAGCAAACCAAAGTTTGAGGTGACTCGAGTATCTGTTACTTGAGCCTCGACACTGTAATCACAATGGCAGGCCTGTGGGGCTCATCAGGGTACCACTGGCACCAGAGGATCTCAGCCAATTAGCTGCCTGTGTTCAGAGCACTAGCTGGCTTCCCCTTCAGCTCCACTGACTAGCCATTGGAAGGAGATTTGTATCATGTGGGAGAAAACCATCTGCCAATGAAGTGCACAGGAAGCTCTGGGGCCAACAGGTAAGGTTCCAGGCGTGGCACAGCAGCACCAGAGCCCCAGCCCAGGAGGGCCTTTCTAAGCAGGTGCTGGGAGCCAGGCTGCAGACCACCAAGGCTCCAGGCCTAGCAGATGGCTTCTGGGAGACATGGATAGCCTGTTTGAGACCACCACAAGCTGGGATCCTCTGCTGCTTGATACGCATGCTATTTCTATTTACTGGATGTCTTTTTGGTTTAAAACAAAATAGTTATTTTCTTGTTTCCAGTCCAGACAGTTGAGATTACTGCATTTGCCCTCAGCAATCCCATAAGAAGGAAAAGTGAATGTACTTTCCCTGGAGGGTGGGGGATGTGAGGTGTTGCTAGATCCTTGGCAATTTAGGGTGCCAGGGGAAGAGGCCTGTAGTCTGAAATCTTCAGGGAAGAGAAATTTTTGTGTGGAGGTCAGAAAGGAGGCCTGAGATAGTTGTTTTTGTTTTTTAACAAAAAAGATCAATATGACTGTGGCACAGAGAATGTAATTTGGGGGATTTGCCAAAACTCAGTTCTCAGTTATCACCAACGTACTAAGTGACCAATTTGCCAATTTTTCAGTTCATCAAAAGTTCAATTAACTTTCTCCAAATATTATAGCCAAACATTTCCCGTAAATGGTTGTGACAGCCTTAAAGGATGTTTCTCACCATTTAGCTTCTTTTGGTTGAGGCAACTCGAAATTCATAAGCATCATAAATCCAAAGAAGCTAAAGTACAGAAGCTTTAGCTGGTCCCTGGAAATGAAGTAAAATTACCTCAGTGAGATTAGACTAACTGGAAACTAATGGAAAACGGTATTTATGTAGGATTCTAAATTGTTTTAACTTTTTTCCTGATCTCCTCTCATGTGTTACCAATGGAATTTATCATTCTTTTTGATAAACCCCATATCTGAATCCCCTTTTAATGGGCTTGTTCCCTTACGAGGCTGAAATGCTAAAAACACCAGATACTCAATTCCCTTGCTGCCCTGCCACCTACATGATTTGCTATAAAACGCATAAAATTCTCTAAGCATAACTTTTTAAAAAATCCTTAAATATTGTTATCAAAGAGTTTGGAATGCTCTTCCTCTAGATCCTTTCATGTCTGCCTCCCCCAAGCCTCCCTCCCCATGTGCAATAAAAAGTTGCTTCTGTCCACACTCTGTACCATGTTCTAAATGACTGGATTGATTAGTCATAAATGTGAAACAGAAATATTTTAATTCTTTTTAATTTTTAAAAAGAAGAGAATTTTAATTCTTTTTAAAATTCATTCAAACTCAATGAAAACAATGAAGTAAAAACCAGTTAACTAAAGCATGCAGTGTTTAGTTTAAAAATCTCATTCAATGAACCACCAGGGAAGACCATCCAATATAAACTGCCACAAACTTTATACTTAAAAAAAAAAAAAAAAAAACCTGGGGGGAATGTTAATAATTTAGATATTTTTAAGATTTTGGTTTTCTAGTTAAGTTTGTTTCCAGTGAATCAGTTTTTGGCAACTTGATCTAGAACTGAACAGGGGTTAGAGATGGTAGATGCAGCAGTGTGAAGGGAGCAGATCAGGAACCCTTTCCCAATCATACCCAGGAGTCTGGACTCGATCCTCAGAGCATCTGGGAATTGTTGAAGGAAACGGACTTGTCCTGATTGCACTTTAGAAGATCTGGAGGCAGCCAGATAACCTTAACAGTGGTTACACGAGCAGGGAACAGAATAAATATCGGGAAGATAATAAATCCTTTTATTTATTTATTTTTGTTTATTTGACTTCTCTACTTAAGTAGTAATTATGCATTGATTAGAGGAGAGAAAGGCAGAAAAAAAGAAAAGAACCTCTCACTTTTCCTTGTTTGTTTGTTTTTTAATATTGAAGTGACAATTGCTAGATGGCTATCTTTTTATACTTTTTCCCCCACAATGTTACTCTGTCTTCAGTAATGAAAGCTAAAACTAAAATCCCACTATCAGAAAGATAGCTTTTCACATGATTCTTCCAGTGATTTTGAATATTTCATTCAGCAACTGAAATAAACCCTTCTGGCATTCATCAGATGATTCACTGTCTGTGCTAGATTCTGGTTAACTGCTACATCCGTGTATCTCAAAACATGTTTCTTTAGCCCAGCAGCAGCGGTTTCACCTGAAATGCTCATTAAAAATGCAAATTCTGGGACCCATACCGCCCTATAAAATCTTCATCTCTGGGGTCAGAGCTGCAGGGTCTGCGTGTAAATGAGCTTCCTCTGTGACTCTTAACCACGGTGATGTGGGGGAACCACTGCCTGATTTAGTGCTTCCCTGTTCAGTTGGGCTGGAATCACCCAGGGAATTCATTAGCAATACAGCCCTGGATAACTCCCAAAGAATCTGATTGCATAAGCCTCTCCTGGGATGGGCTCAGCCTTTGAAGTATTCAGGTAAGTTCAGTGGGATCAATGGCTTCACGTTGTACACTTGATAGCCTTCATGGGGGTACCCTAAAAGAAATGATAGCACTTTTTTACAGAGTCCCTCTTCTCTCTGGACACATGGTTGAGTGAACCCAAGAGTATCTTACCCTTTGATATTCACAATATAGGAAGGTTTGCTGTGACTCCACAGAAAGTTTTGGCCTGAATTTCAATGGAAGCTTTCAGTGTATGTGATAAACATTGCTGGTTGCAGAAGAGAAGCTACAGTAAGTTCTAGCAACTAGACTTGGCCAAGATTCTGATGGCATTTCCCCCTTTACACAGATAATCTGAAATGCATTTTAATATCCTTAACGACTGCAACCTAAATGTAACCTTCACACTACCAAAATAATAATAAAAATTATATATCTGTGTGTGTGTGTGTGTGTGTGTGTGTGTGTGTGTGTGTGTGTGTGTGTATCCCTTTTTGCAGAAGTAAGTTACAACTAGTAAATAACAAATACGGTGTTTCTGATGGGGAGAAGGTCCTCATGGTATTTCAGTGGTAGAAGCCATCATTTTCATAGCATTAAAGTGGAATTTCAGGCAAATGACTATTGCCTGGCATGAAAAATAGATGAAGTTCTGGATGACAGATGAGAGCAGAAGCTTGAGAGCGACTGTAAACCATCAAGCGCTTGGTAACAGCTAAAGATAATTAATTCTCTTAGAAACTAATAAATAAAGATAACAATATGTGCATTATGCTTAGCATGTCTGGTGCCTCAAAACCGAGAATCAGAGAAAAAATGAAGTATGAGTCAGCAGTCCTAGGTGGCAAAGTCACCCCAAAAGGTGACTCTGAATTGCTTTTTTCGTGAAATTAAGTGCTGCATTAGACCTAATCATGGCCTTCAGCTCACAACTATGTGGTCATCGCTGGCGGGGAAAGGTGGATTATCAGCTTTCAGTCGGTTGAAGAGTCAGGTGGCAGCGACATGGTGAAGTGGGTCAATATTTGAACGATCGATTTTCTCTCTCTCCCTCAGTCTTCAAATGTTAAAGGGCCAGGAAAAGGGCAGAAGACTGGTGAAAGTGAAGGACCACAAAGAAGAACAAGAGCACAAATGTGAGTTACTTTTAGTAACTTGTCACAAGGGGACCAGATTTTTGTTATTAAAATCATGATTTCAGGATTGGCTAGGCAAACCTAAATGTACTTAGTGCACCTTCTTTCCTTTTTAAACATAGAAACAGATAATCAGTCAGAGTGAAAATACCGGTAAATGAATATGGTACTTATTTCTTAAATAGGAATTCTATTGGAGCTATTGCACTCAGTACTTTAAGGGTTCCTTTGAGATCTCATCTTTGTATAAAAATTCAACTAAGTCTTTTTTCCCAAAAATATGCTGTATTACTTTAAATTATGATCTCTCTTAATGAAAAAATGTTGCCATATCATATAAACAAGTGTAGATATTAAAATTATTCAAAAAACTCCCTAACCCTATAAAATTCTTATGACCTCTTTCTTTGTGCCAGGCTCTAGGCCCATTATCTGGTGTAAAGGAATTGACAGCCAGTGAAGGAAAACAGACACCTGAACAAATAGTTAACAAATGATTTTAATAAAACATGTTCAGATATAAGTACACAAATAATGTGAAAAGATTGGAAGTAAAATGTCTTGAAAGAATAGAAATCAATATGATCTGGGAGATTTAGTGCCCACATTTTTATAGAAATAAAGTGAAGTCTCTCAGTCATATCCGACTCTTTGAGGCCCCATGGACTGTAGCCCACCAGGTTCCTCCGTCCATGGGATTTTCCAGGCAAGAATACTGGAGTAGGGTGCCATTTCCTTCTCCAGATCTTCCTGACCTAGGGATCGAACCCTGGTCTCCCGCATTGTAGGGAGGTGCTTTACCATCTGAGCCACCAGGGAAGTCCATTCTTATAGAGTGGTGTTAATAAATCAACTTCATTGCATTTATCCAGGTCGAGAGGACAAAAGAGATGGTGAAAACCAGGAGAGATAAAAACTGGGGGAAATTTTCATTCAAAGACTGTCATTTCTAGATTGGATTGTGAAAAAGAAAATATTTCATGGTAGAAAAAAATATAAAACAGCATAGTGCCTAATATGGGTCTGTAGGAATGATGCTGGCTGCTGGAGATACAGAGCCAATAAGCTTGGTCCTTGAGCTGCTCAGTCTTGAGGGAGAAAAAGCAGGCAAATTGCAACTGTAATATTGTATAAATATTATAATACCTAAAGCACAGATGGCTGTATTTTGGTTGTTTTGTTTCTTTTTCTTGAATCTGTATTGGCTAACAGAGAGAAATCTCCTCGGAGAATACCAAGAAAAATACAACCATAATTAGGAGCAGAAGCCCAAATTCTGGAAATAGGAAGCAGAAGAGAATACACACTCTTTTGCCTCTGTGTTGGTACAGATCTGGCAGGTGTGAATTTGCATATAAGTAACCACTTCAGGTAGACACAGGTCAGCACCTGCACTCACAAACACAGGTGGTTGGGCAGCATTTTTGAAAATTTAGCTACTAAATTACAGTCTCTTGTTCCTACCCTGTGTTAATCTGTCTGATTTTCTATGCTCCTTATAGAGAACTGGCAATTTAAAACCATTCAAGGGGCAAAGAAACCCAAATACAGTTAATTCCCTGCTCTAGTAGTTCTCCAGCTCTAATAATGAGCTTGTTAAAATACAAATTCCTAGGACCATCCCATATATATTGAATTAAATCCACAGGGTATGAGGCTTGCAGGATCTGTTGGTATGGTTCCCCCCTCCACCCGAGGGTCTATGATAGATGTTTATAAACTTCACTTTGATTATACAAACACGTACAAAATCAGCTATTTTGGTCTGACAGTGTGATAATGAATGACTCAGCCATGTTTTATTTAATAATTAAAATTATGGTTTAAAGTTACATAGTTAATATGGCCACTCATTCTCATTATATAAATTTAAACAGGGAATTACATAGAGTAAAAAGTGCCAAGCTCCCCTTCACCCCCTCCCCATGACACTCTCCACCTCACTTGATAATTAGATGCAGACCCTTCCAAAGCTGTCCATACAATTTCTGTTAGCATGATACAATTAAGTTTTACTTCATTTTCATTTTACAGAAATGGCAACTTTTTTCACTTACCCTGTAGAGATTTTCCAAGTTAGAATTTATAAATACATTTCATTCTTTTCACCAGTTCTTTGATATTTTTGTATAGATACAAAATCATCTGCTTAATTATTTCTAGCAAGTGTACATTTAGGTTATCCTACATCCTTTTTCTGCTACCAACGTAAAGTATTTCACTGAAACCTCTTTTTGGATGCCTCTTTGTGCAAATGTGCAAGAATTTCTTAAGGAGAGTCACCGACTAGAATTTCTGAGTCAAAGGTATATGCGTTTTAAGCATTGTTTGCCATCAGATGCTACCTTTTCACTACCACCTGATCAAAACAAGTAATCCTTTTTTCTTTAACCAGTCTGATGGGTGGGAATTACTTCATCATTTTTATCTGCATTTCTCTAATCATTACTGGACTGAGATTCTTCCGAGAAGAATGGGGAGCACCCATGTTATTTCTGTAGCTTACCTGCTCATGTTCTTTCCACATATGTCTGCTTTTTCTTGTTGCTTTATGGGCCATTTTAAATACTCTGGGTGATAATTCTACTGGAGAAATAATGATAAAAGTAAGAAGAAAATCAGTCATAGAATTAATATGATTGGAGCTATAAATATGAAATCAATACTATAAATAATATCTTCCATGGTAAATTATCTCTTTTATTTATGATGCCTATTGTTGTTTTCTGTTTATATCCAGTCACATCTGACCATCGTCATCTCTATGATTCCAGATGCGCTTACTGTCTGTCTTGCTTCTGGATGTGCATGAGAGTGGGGGCATTGCTGGGGTGAAGGAGGGGGAGCATAGTGCAAAGTGATCAGGGATTTTAGCTTCAGTGACTTGATAGTAACTAACTGACATACAGGATTGAGGAAAAGAAGCATCTTTGAGAAGGACAAGAATGGTTGAGACCTGTGTGGGACATGTCGAATTTTAGATTTCAACAGAGTATCTTGATTATGTCTGGTAGAAAGTGGGGAAAACACCCGTCACTCACCTCATTGTTGGTGTTTGCGGCCCTATGATCTGGTTTTGCTGTGAGTCCACTTTCTTTGCTGATAGGAGATAGGAGCCTGGAATTCAAATGACTAGATCTTTGCTGGGTGAACTCACTCTGAGTTCTTCTTTTGTTGAAATATAATATTGGATAGTTTTTTTTTAAAATAGGGAGCTTGTGTAGATCCATGGCGGTTTCATGTTACTGTATGGCAAAACCAACACAATAAAGTAAAGAAAATTTAAAAAAAATAATAATAACTTACCCACAAGTAACAGCAAAATAAAATAAAATAGCTTCTTTTGGGAAAAAATTATTCCCAAGGTATTTGCAAAGGCTACTGCTTACCTGTCCTAATGTTCACAATTTCCAAACAACTAGTGAAGAGCTAGCACTGACGTTGCAGCATCTACCCAGTCTTCTGCTTCAGGACTGTTTACCTTTTATGAATGTGGACAGTTTATAGCTATTGATAGGGTATATTATCAACATCTGTGATTGACTTACCACCTTGATACTTGCACAAACTTCCACACAGACTTGCGGATTTTACACTGAGACACTGCAGCTCAGAGAGAGCGAGTGTCTTGCCCAACATCACACAGCTGGTGAGTGAAACTGTCAGGAGTAAACCAAAATCTAGCTGGAGGAGATTGGTGGTCAAAGAGGGAGTGGTTGTCATACAGAATAGTGTTTAAGCCTAGAGCTCAGGAGAGGGCTCTGGGCTGGAAATAGAGACCTGGGAGACACTGTGCACTTGAAGTTCTAGACTTGAACACGGGGCCAGCTTCGTGAACATGCAACTTACATAGCTGCCAAAGGCCCGTGCTTGAAACCCACACTCTACTTGTACCATCTTGAAATGTATAACCACTGTTTAGAAAAGGACCATGAATTTTCATTTTGCAGTAGACCTCAAAATTTATGTAGCCCATCCTGAGAAAATGTGACTTCTCCTGGGGCTGTGAATAAACTAAAGACAAAGGAAGTGGGAGAATCCAGGCAAACTCCATCTGGGAGTACTGGCAGAGGTCAAGTTGGCCATGAAGAGGACTGTGGAGTAGTAATGAGAAAAGTAGGAAGAAAACCAAAGGAAAGGGATGGGATGGAGGGTGAGGGATGAGTTCCAGGAGAGAAGAGTAGGTCTGCAGTGATGCCAGCTGTCAGGAGGTTCAGGTAACTGAGAACCAAATGAAATCCTTATCTTTTGAGGAGTCAGAAAGTGAGAAATGGTGCTGGCCAAGACCAGATGCACCTCTGTGATAAAGTGGTCAAGGAATAGAGCTGGTGTGTATAGACTATTCACGGCAGAATTTTGGTCAAGACAGAAAGGGGAGCAGTTTGGAGGAGACTCAGGGCCACGGACAACAGTTATATAATGAGAGAAATGAGAAAATGCTGAGCCTGGGCAAAGAAGAGAAGGAAAGGAATTTATGACACAAGGAAATTTAGCATTTTCCTTGGTTTTGATGAGTGGTAATGCAGCAGAAAATTATTGAACTACCCATCAGCAATACCCAGAAGAGCACCTCCTACAGGCAGTCTGCTGCCCTCACACCTTTTGTACTTCCTCAGGATCTGTCCCACCCTCACCTCCAGCGGTCACAATGTGGCCCCTTATCTCTCCCACAGTTCCAGGCTGGAGTTTAATCCAGCTTCTCCCACCAGTCCATGCTGATCTCCTGTCCATCCTAGTCCTGGTTCAGGAAGCTTGTTAAGTCAATGTCTCCAGTGTCCCATTCAGTCTAGTAGCTTAGAAGTGAAAAGATGCTCAGCTGGTCATAGCACAGGTGGAATCACAACTATGACCTTCAGTCTTAACGAAGCAAGAGAAGATGTCTAGGTTTCTATATGCAATTCTGTATGTGAATATTTGTGTGTGTGTGTACACAATGCCATGAGCAGCTTATTTGAAATAGATTTCCCACAGGGGTAATGAAAACTGGACGCTTCGTCAGAATAAGGACGACCTGAGTAGCACATGCTGCCCAAAGCATTAACTGAATGAGCGAGTTGGGCTCCTGGCGTGAGGCCACCCTGCTCAGCCTCCAGTGCCGCCGCAGCCCTGCTGGTTCATCAGCCGCCCTCCAAGGACAGCTGCTCTCTGGTCTCTGAATGCATTTCTGTTTGGCACATATGCTCACGGGGTTGAATACTTGAAAAGTGTTGTTCTGCAAAGCAGACATAGAAGATTTTATTTCTAGGACTTGACCAAAGACGTAGCTGACTAGACATGATTTTTTTTAGAAACTTTATCATAAACTAGTTACAGTATTTAACCCAACATATTTTTCATTCACATAATTAACCCCCTCCCCCCTACAAAAAAAGGATGTTGAAAATGTTTAAGATATGCAGAATGGTATACACTCTGGAAAACAGTTTGTCATTTGCTTTAAAAAACTAAACATATACCTACCATACTAACCCATCCTCAGTTCCTCACACACCTATTTTACCCAAGGAAAATGATAGTACATGTCCACACAAAGACTTGTATAAAATGTTTCTTTATGATAGAACACTTCCAAAAGAAATCCCAATGTCCATCAATAGATGAACAGATAAACAAATTGTGGTACATCCTTATGATGGAATACTATTCACTAGTAAAAACGAATGAGAAAATGGCATAACAAAACACTGATGAATCTCACGATAATTGTGCTGAATAAAAGAAGCCAGATAAAAGACGAGTTGCTGTTGTTTAGTCATTGAGTCGTGTCTGACTCTCTCGCGGCCCCATGGACTGCATCCCACCAGGCTCCTCTGTCCATGGAATTTCCCAGGCAAGACTACTGGGGTGGGTTGACATTCTCTTCTCCAAGAGATCCTCCCAACACAGGAATCAAACCCGAGTCTCCTGCATTGGCAGGTGCCTTCTTTACCACCGAGCCACCAGGGAAGCCCCAAAGAATACCTATTGTATTATTCCATCATTAGGAATTTTGCACTCTGTTAATTGTTTTTCTTCTTCTTCTTCTTTTTCTTCTTTTGATTTAGTGTGAGAATTCCAGTAAACTTAGGGTAAAAATAATTGGAAAGCAATTTGAACAAGATGTTGAGAGAGACTAATTAATGGAGTGGATACTAGTGGACAGAAATTGGAATGTGGGTTGAGAAGTTCACCTTGAAAAGAAGGAAGAAACTTCTTTTAGGAAAGCAAGACCAAAGGAATAGGGCAAGGGATGGGGGACAGAAAGGAAGTTGGAGCACCATTTCCCAAATGACTTTCTCTGAGTTGTTAGTGGGTAGTCTTGAGATCAAGACAGGGCATAGGATGGAGCATGTGGGAATAGAGAATTTGGGAACAGTCACACAGAAACTCTATAGGGAATCGATAAGAGGTGAAGAAACCAAACAAGCTTTGCAGCACCTGAAGTCAACTAGGATGAGTTTTTGTGGAACCCACCTGGCATGGTTTTGTGAAATTTTTGAAAATACTGGTGATATTCAAATAGAGGTACAGTCAGCCTTCATTACTTTTTTTATGGTGAAAATTTTATGTGTGGAATTAGTCTGCTGGACTCATCCACAGTGTCATAGTCACCAGTGGAACATAAGCCTTTTTCTCTCCATCAGGCCTGATCAGGATGTTGACCTTGGCCATGTCAGGGTCACAGGGCTTCCTCACAGCCTGTCTGAGCCAGTGGCCTCACGTCTACAGCGAACACAGGGATGGTGTCCTCGGTCTTCTTCATGGCTGACTCAGCGGTCAGGCAGAACCCGATGACAGTGTGGTGGTCAAGCGTGCTTCTCCTGGGAGCCCTCTTCCAAGGGGTTTGGATGGCCTTCGGGGCAGCAGCATCTTGGGCTGCCGTGGGGGAATGCTATGTGACTCCTCATTTTCTTGTTCCTTGGACACCTTCCAGTGCTGCCTTCTTGGTCTTCACAGCCTTTGCTTTTGCTTCAGTTTTGGGAGGAGCGGGGGGATCACACAGTCAGGTTTCCCTCTTTGCTCTCACTGCTGTCTTCATAAAAACGTTCAGCCTCCATTTTTAA
Organism: Antilocapra americana; assembly: GCA_007570785.1. Taxonomy (NCBI): domain Eukaryota; kingdom Metazoa; phylum Chordata; class Mammalia; order Artiodactyla; family Antilocapridae; genus Antilocapra; species Antilocapra americana. The sequence continues at coordinate 1,405,530 of ML661337.1, read as the reverse complement.
AAGGTAAAAACAAAAAACCAAAACTGTGCTCGCATCTAAAAAAACAAGTTTGTTTGAAGTCTGTTCTCAGACAAAGAAGCCATTACATTGAAAATGATTGAGTTGCACTGTTTAAACTGTTTCCACCTTTTCAGATACCCTCAGGAAGTGTCTTCTGTCTCTCATACATGAATTTTATGTAGTAACTGAGTATTTTTACAGTTAACTGTAAACACAGCTATTTTAATCGTCTTTGCTAACATTTACTGCCTGTTTACAGCGTGGCAGGCACTGTTTAAGGCACTTTAAGTACATTAATCTGTTTAATGCTCATAACAGCATACTGTCATGAGAAACCTAAAGCACAGAAAAGTTACATATTCAATAAAGACAAAGCTAGGACTAAGGGACCTGGTTCCAGAGCCCAGTGTCTAGGCCTGACAGTGTAGTACCTTTCATACCATGTCACAATCACACCAAACAAGCAGGAGTCATGGGATATAATCAGGAAACAACTTTCTCTGTGTCTCCCACTGCCCTTTAACATTTATTCTAGTTCTTTTCTCATCCTTGAAAGAAATTTAGGGCCATCTTAGCCCCTGTTGTGAAGGAGAAAATGGTAACCCACCCCAGTATTCTTGCCTAGGAAAATCCCACAGACAGAGGAACCTTGCGGGTTACAGCCCGTGAGGTGGCAAAAGAGTTGGACTCGACTGAGCAGCTGAGCACACATCCCCTGTAGAGTCGCTCTGAATAGCACAAGGTCCTACGATGAGTAACGTGCACCTCTAGTCCAAAACAACAACTAAAACTGCAACTTTATTACACGTTTATTTTTTCCACAGCAGGCCTGATACAGCTAGCAGCCTACAGCAATGGTGGTGGAAGGCAAGTTTAACCTTTCTCTCCCTGGCCAACCTTGCATCTTACCTCCCCCATCTTGCTCTGCTGTGATTTCTACTCCCAAACCCCAGGATCAAAGAGGGAGGAAGAACTAAAGTGGCAGGAAATGTTTTACCTAACTAGCAACAAAGTGATCTTAGTTTCTTCTAGCTGCGGGGTTAAGGCTGTCTCTCAGAGGCATTATTGTGTTTTTTAGCAATTCCTCCCGCAGAGTTAATGAGGGGTTTCTCACCTGTAGTTTCCTGGAGTAAGGCAAGTTTAGCTAGTCATTAGCTCCTTCCTCCACTCCCTGGATATCTGACAATTTCCTTCTGTTGGGGTCTTTTACCCATTGAAGCAGTTTTCTCAAGCAAGGCTCATAAAGACCCTGCAAAAGCACATTCTCCCATTGACTCCTACCTCATCCATAAGAAACATCCCAGCATCATCTGCCCAGGCCAATTCTAATGGTCCAAGCCACTAATACAACCACCTTTCCTTTGCTCAGCCATCCCCTTAGCACTTCCTACAGAAAGTCAGGGGCCCCCCATGCAGGACACATTTCTTTAGGTTCTTTAAATCCCTAGTATCTTGACTTGAGATGAAGGAGATGGCTGGGAGCTGCTTTCTCCTTCATCGACAAAGAACAGCAATATAAAGAACAAAAAACCTGGATGACCAATAAGCCTATTAAAAGATGTTCAACCTCACTCGTCTTCAAGGTGATGGGAACTGAAACAAAGTCCATCCTTCTTCACACATTGAAATGGAAATAGCTACAAAGCCTGATGGTACTAAGCACTGAAGAGGAGGAAGGAAAGCAGAAACTTCCATTCACTGCTAAAGGAAGAACAATGCAATTTAAGAGTAGACTGGCTCTTTAAAGGTCTGCCTTTTAAAAAATGTGTAAAATAGATAGTTAGTGGGAAGGTGCTATATAGCACAGGGAGCCCAGCTTGGCACTCTACAATGACCTAGGGGGATAGGATTGGGCATGGGGGGTTGGAGGGAAACATAAGAGGGAGGGAGTATATGTACATAGTTATGACTGATTTGCTTTGTTGTATGGCAGAAACCAACAAGCACCATAAAGCAATTATCCTCAAATTAAAAAAAAAAATTAAGTGTCAAGTAAATAAGACAGAATGCTAACATTTATAAAATCTGGGTGGTAAATACCCAAATTTTTATTATATTATACCTAAATTTTAAATTACTTATTTTTAATTTTGAAAGGTTTCAGATATCAAAGAATTTTTTAAACAGTACAGAGAATTTCTATCTACCCTTCACCTACATTCCATAAATATTAGCAACCTTGCATAACAGTGGATCAAAATCAGGAAGTTATCATTGATACACCACTATTGTCTACTGATCTTACTCAAATGTAAATTTTTTCATTTAAAAAATCTAACCATCCTATGATTCATGTCATTTAAAATGAATTCTAGGCGTTAACTTACATGGTGACTCAGCCAAGTTGCTGTCAGCAGGCAGAAAATGTATTGCTGGGCATGAAGTCTACCTATTTAGGTATTCTGTACAAGTGACAGAAAAAATGTCTCCTTGTCCTGAAGATATACTGGAGAGATGAGGGTCATGTAACTGATAAGAAGGCTCAAGAGAACATTTTTATTCTGTCGATCTTCACATCCCTAAATGCACCAAACAGAAAAATATGAGAAAAGTTGTTTTCAGATAATATATATTATAATTTCATTATGGAAAATTTAGGATATATACAGACAATACATTTTTTCCCCAAGTAACAATGGGATTTTAAATCTAAAAGACACTTAGTTTATGAATATTCAGAAGTGAAGCCTGAGCAGGCTTAGTAAATTTTTTAAAAATAGCCTTTGCATTTATTCATTCTCTTCTTCTCAACAAATACTTATCTATCCATCCCTCTCTAGCACACACCCCCCGTTACCTGCAAGAATCCAATGTCAGGATGCGGTGGATGCTCCCATAAAAGCTCAATCATTGTCTTCCAAATTTGCCGAATCATAAGCATCACCCAGTTGTATGAAGAATGAGAGTCCTGGACTCTACCCCAGAACCATGGAATCAGAATTTCCATGGTTTGCAGATATCCCAGTTAAGCCTTAGAAGCAGGAAAGTTTGGAAAACAGAAAAGTTAAAGAAAGACACATCTGGCAGTTTTGCTGGTACTTGAGTCGAGCTGATGAGGAAGCCTCAGTCAATGTTTAAGACCAGTGTTGTAACCTTGGCAGAATCCTGTCTAGAGCCCATAGGTCACCAGGGTATGTGGGAAGGAGGGGTGGGCAGCAGGGAGAGGATGGCTATGCAGGAAGGGGCTAGAATAGGTCAAAGAGACAGGGAGCTGCCATGTCTAGTCACAAAACCACCCTCTTACTCATGTAGGTGCCCAACACTCCACTTTCATTCCTTCTCGGTTTCTACAAAGTTCCACCCTCAGTCCAGGGGTCAAACTACCCACCTGGCTGAATCCACCAGGGTTGAAGGGGAAGACACGAGAGGAGGGGCCTAGCTGGGCAAGCTATCTGAACCAAAGTCAAAATGCCCTAAGATGCCTCTGCGTTCTATCATTTTAGAAAGGTGGTGATGTTAAAACATTCTTCACATGACAACTGAAGCCAGTTACTAGCCTCTGGGGACAATGATTTGTGCCAGAAGGATGCTGTAAGTTTGGAAAATTGCTCACATTGTGGGCCTTCAAATCTCAGGGAAAAAAGTGGCAAAGACACACACACACACACACACACACACACACACACACACACACACGCAGATGAGCTGAGAGGCTGTTAATTTATCAATCTGCAAACCTGGGGCCAGGCCAAACTCTGTAGCTGTCAAATCACAGATGAACCCAAATTAAAAAGCTTTTATTTTTCTAGTAATGATTCATAAGAGGACCCTTCTAGAAGTTTAACTTTTAAATATCCATGCAGACAAGCAACATCAAAGGATCCAAACAAGCATTTGTGCTGCCATGAGGGAAACAGGGTCAACATCTCTAATTATATTTCATGACACTGATCTACGTGTGTATCATAAATTATTTTAGAAATCGAAGATTTTTTGGAACTCTGGTTAAAACTGGGGAGAATATAATTAAAAACACAATGATTGTCAAGGTGACACAAACCCCCGGCCAGCCACACCGCCTACGCCGTGTCTGCTATCTCATGCCGTCTGCAGAGCAGCCCCTTGAGACAGTGACTATTATTATGTCCATTTTACATGTGAGGAAAGAAATGAATGGAGATGCTCAACTACTTCCTCAGGGAGACGGCTTTTCGGAGGCCATACTGTTGACAGCTGCACTTTTCATCAAATCCAGCGATTTGATGGCTAGATTTCTTGGACCTGTATCCCACTTCCTTAAAATGCCATCTCCATTTCTGTGCATTGTGCTGGCATTTCACACCCTACCCACCCCAGCTTATCCCGATGCTCATTGTTTGTGACAGCCCTCATGCTCTGTCATCTCTTTAATGTTGCTCTTTAAATGCTTCTCTCGGTGGGTGTCTCCACCCTGAGTGGATCCCAAGCCACCTGGGGCTGAGATTGTGTCCTGTTAGTTTGTCCTCTTCTTCCCTGAGCTCTCCAAAGTAGCAGACATTCATTAGATAATTGATAAATACGTGTTATTTCAACAGTCATTGTAGTCATTGAAGTCATTGTAGCTTAAACAATGAAAAAAAGAATTCCAAAGACATTTAGAAAACCAACCAATTCATTTTGAGATTAAAATTGTGTGTTCTCAGGGAGGACAGTTCTCAAACACAAGAGCTAATGGCTCAAGACTATTTTGTCATTAGGCAAAAATGAGTGAAGAAGTCACTACAAGCTTCACGGCCCGTGTGCAATGTAATATACATTTTATAAATCATTTTGTTGTCAATCTCTTAGTCAACCTTTCCTTGCCAGCAGTTAATGGCCTTGCCTATTTTCTCTGTAAAGAAGCAACAATTTGAAAAATGAAGATGGATTGAGCTACGGTATCCTCACATACAGCTATTTATCATCACTAACTACACTTCTGAGTCTATAACTGTTTCAAAGTAATTTATAGAAATGGAATTCATTATTCAGAAAAAACCAGTAACAGATGTCAAGGATGGAGGGTTACAGCCTGCAGGTCTTGCTAATCAGCATTTTCTTCTTGGGCCTGTCCCATTGCTCAATTCATGCCATATCACCATGATCTTCAATTAGAATCTTTAACAGAGAAAAGTCTGATGACAATCCTGAGAGTCAGTGACCATCCTTTACCATTCATCTCTTTCAGACTTCAAACAAAAGATAAGAACTAGGTTTGCCTTTCTTCCACTAGACAGAGAGTTTTCTCCCAAAGTATTTTCAAAGAAATGGGTAGAACTGCTCTGTTGGATTACCTGAGTGGGCAGCTATGTTTCTTTCCACAACATTCATGAAGTACACAATGAGATGTTCCTTTAAGACTTGCTTTTTAACCATTCTTTAAGAGATGACTTCTTTTTGTATGTTATACACTGAAAAGAAATTTTCTTCCTTGGTGCACTAAAGCAGATGACTTTTTAATAGATTGTAACCTAGTCTGTTGCTATTCACATCTCTACTTCTGTGGAATCTATTTGGTGGGATTTTTAAAAAGTGATGGCTTTATGTATACTCTGAATGTTCCATTTGCCACTTAATAAGTCACTTACCCAAGATTGTCCCTGCTAAATTAAATCAATTTGATATTCATTGTTAATGAAGAAAGATGTTACAGGTCTAACCTACTAGAAAGCAGATATGTGATTTAAAAAATAATCCTGGACTGATTATATTGGAATGTACTTAAAGAAGCAAAAAATATATAAAGGAATTTTTATTTTGTTCATGAGAATAGTACATGTGAAAATATATCTCCCTGCTGCAAACAGAAATCATGCCCATTATTATTATTATTAAGAATGACATGGGGAAATCTGGGCAAGAACAGTTAATCCGAGAGAAAATGCCTCCATGGGAACACTAGCAAGGTCAGTGTTTGCTTAATTATTCACCACCAACTGTCATTCTAATTGCAAATAATAGATGAGTCTTACATGTTGAAGGTACACCTCTCTATTTCAAGGCTTTTCCCACCTCTCTGAGATCTGGACTCAAGAATCAAAGCAAAAGCAACAGGTATCTTTTAAAACCACTCCTGTTGAAAAGACAGTTTCCGTTTTGCTTTGTGTGTCCTTAGAGAAAGGTCTTAGGTAATGAGATGCTAGGAGATTTAGCTCAGGTAAGCTCTGTAGAGGTAAACTCAACAGACACAATTTATCAGGAGCAGGGAAATATTCATCATGTTATATAAAGGGTGTTATAAAACAGATAAAACCTTTGGTCCATACATAAAGCAACAAGCAAGGCTTCTGGAGTTAAGTTAGCCTGCAAAATTCAAGATTATAAATCATGTTTATCACAAGGCTGGGCCTGAAAAAAGTTAGACTATAAAATGAAGGCTCTATATCACAATAACGGGCTGAACATCTTTGGATTATGAGTCTTGGCTGCCAGTGGATACATAGAGTGAATCTAAAATGGTTCATTATCCTTGTCTACACAGATTCTTTGACAATAATTTGCAGTTTAGCTCCATGGTCAGAGCAAATCAGGGTCATTGCTTGAATTTCCACTGGAGTGCTTAGCTGCCCTGGATAACAACATGCCCATGGGCAAGGATTGCCAACTCAAAAACTCAGGAACAAAGCCACTAATTGCCATGAGTGAAATGGCCTTGGGGTAAACAACAGAGAGTGGTGAGGACTGTGGCAGTGTAGAGAATTCAAACCCCCTGCAAGGAAGCAGTTCCCACGAGGGCTCCAGCCTGGCTGCTGAGAGAGAATATGGGCCCGGTATTGTTAGATCTGACTTCCAAGAAAAGCCAGAAACCTGGGAATTTTATGCAAAAATACTCCAATTTTTCACATACTCAACTAACTCAAAAATATCAAAGCACCACAATGAGCAACCAAAACACATCTCTTAATTAGAGCTGACATAGGGTCCGCCAGTTTGCAATCCCTGCTTCAGCCTCTAAATTAGGCTGGTTGGTATGTATTCACTTTACATTCAGGATGAAGGAGGCAGGAGCTTATAGGTAAATCTGTATAAATCCATCATCACTATTGGGAAACACCTTTGTTACCTTCAAGACTTCCTGACTCTGGGTCCTGTGGTGAGCTCAGTGGTGGTACCAAAAAGGATATGTCCATGTTCTATCCCCCTGGAACCTGAGAATGTGATCTTATTTTGAAGAAAAAAAAAAAAAGGCGGGTGGGGGGAAGGACCTTTCATAGATGTAATTAAGTTGGAGATCTTAAGATGAAATCACTCTGCATTATCCAGATGGGCCCGAAATCCGACAACAACATCCTTATAAGAGACGAAAGGACAGACTTAAAGAAGAGAAGACCAGGTAGAGATGGAGGCAGAGCTTCTAGTTATGCAAACACAAGCCATGGAAAATCTAAAGCCTCCAGGAGCTAGAAGAGACAGTGAACAGAGTCTCCCCTAGAGTTCACAGAGGGACTGCGACCCTGCTGTCAGCTTTATTTTGTATTCTTGTCTTCAGAACTGGGAGCATAACTTTCTGCTATTTTAAGTCACCCAATTTGTGGTAATCTGTTACCACAACCCTAGGATATCGATACAAGTCAGTAACATCATCTTTCTAAACAGAGCTTCTATAAGCATCATGCCTACCATCCAATACTGAAAGGTATCTCTGAGGATGGCTACTTCAACAAGAATGTATGGCAAAAGTTAAAAATCACCTCCTCCACTTAAACTCTGGATTTCATGACACCAACCCTAAAAAAAGAATGCTCATGTAACCCACAGAGAAAATTGAACTTCAGAGAAAAATATCATTCAGGAGAAAGACACATTGAGAAACCAAGGACTGGGGCCATTCACTGACCATGCCTCAGAAGATAGTACAGAGATGAGTGTCATAACATGTGAATTCTGACTCATGACAGCTGTTCTTCATTTTTTGCCTCTAAGTTAAAAATGAGAGCTATAACTGAGACATTTCAATGGATCTGAAGACTACTGAGACAATAGTCATTTTCTAAATTCTAGATACTTAACTAAATGTGAGTTTAAACAGCAAATCCAAAATAGTAAATTACCCAAGGGTGGGGGGGATTGAAGTCAGCCATTAGAAGCCACTGGGTGTTGGGATTATTCAACCCATTTATCACCCTTTCTTAAGTAAGCACTTTGGATCCCCTATGATGTCCTCAAAATTATAAGATCAAAATTAGTTGATATGTGCAACCTGGAACAGTGCCTGGGAGGCAGTAAATGCTGTTTAGGAGTAAGCTGTTGTACTTATTGTGGGTTGGTGAGCTATTCATTGTGGTCAAACATCATGTCTTCTGAGAATCCTCCTCTGACCTCACATTCTGCTTCATGTTCCCACAGGACCATGGACCAATTAATATTTCTGTCTTTGTATATTGGTTGTCTGTCCCACTAGTCTGTGACCCTTTAAGGCCAGAGACCTCTCTTCTTGGAAATAAAAAACTCAGTCTCTGGAGTCCACCTGGGCACCCACAGCAGCACCAACAATTACTATCTGTGTGTACTTCAGCAAGTTTATCTGAACTGTAATCCTAGGCTTGCTTATCTGTGGAGTGGATACAATACTACTACCTACCTTGTCCGGGTAGCGACTGGCTCATCGGTAAAGAATATGCCTGCCAGTGCAGGAGATGTGGAGTTCAATCCCTGGGTCAGGGAGATCCCTGGAGAAGGAAATGGCAACCACTCCAGTATTCTCGCCTAGAAAACCCCATGGACAGAGGAGCCTAGCAGGCTACAGTCCATGGGCTCACGAAGAGTCAAACATAGCTTAACAACTAAACAACATCAACCTTGTTTAGGTATTGCAAGGATTTAGCTGTATTAAACACATACCTTTATGCTCCAGAATAAGAAGTACTGATTATTAGCTATTATCTATTTTTGTGAGCTTTGTGTATCCACCATCTAGCACTTGTTTAGTACTTATTAGGTATGCAGTGATGTTTAGTTTGAATGTGATATCTCTGTTGGTTTCAGAGGCTGTTGGAAGGACAGCACTCAGAGATCCAAAAACAAGCAGCGCAGTGAAACCCTTGGCTTCCTTCTCTTCTCATCACACCTGTTGGTCTAGGACCTCATCATTCTGGGTCGAGGGTGCTGCACCACACCATAGTCCACCCAGATGCAAAAATCTTACTCCTCTCCATATCCGTACCTCTTTCTCCTCCTGCCCATCATAAGTTTTGCATGGATTCCAGAGCCAAATCTCTGCCAAAATATTAATTTGGGAATCCAAAAGAGACAGCCTACAACTCTCTACTGGGATAATAGCGACTTCACCTGTGTGCACTGGAAAACTTAAAATGAGTTTCTTAGGTATCTGGAACTAGTCTCCTTTCAAGACACATCATCTAAAATCTACCACCTCTAATCCTCCGGCTTCAGGAGAGTGTGTGAACAGAGGGCCTTACAATGGGAAGAGCTGATAGGTAAACAAGGAGGCCAGACCAAAATACTTCTGGTTTTACTTTAATACAAAGGCAAATAAAATTCCATGGACAAAAGTTAAGTGGCGAAAGCACAAACAGATTCAAAGGATTTTCCTCAAACCTTCCGTCCACAGTCTGTCCCCACCTGACTCCTTGTTGGCAGGATTTTCCCTCACGACATGTCTCACACGTCTGCTCTTACAAGAGGAAAGGTGAAGTCAATACCCATCTAATACTTTTTTCCCTCTGATGTATTTTTAATTAATATTCCATGATTGTATCATTACAAGTGCAGAATATACTCATCAGAAAGCACAGCAAAAAAAAAAACAAATTACATTTCTGAACATCAACAGCCCTGCACATCCAGAGATAACTGATATAAACAATTTGGCGAGTAGCTTTTGTATTCTATAGCGATAGACAGAGACATAGGCTAAAGATCTAGATAACAGTCTGTAGCTCTAGTTACATCTGTCAGTACAGACATAGCACATCACTATCTGGCCATTGGTAGCACTATCACACAGAGCTGCAGAAAATGTTCAAGTTGATGACAATTTATTGGGTGGGAGGGGCATATTTTGATTCATAATCTGCCTTCTTCATTGAAGTCAACATACACCTTGTTTTATCCTAAATCTTTTCCCTCCTAAAACTTCAGATTGGGTTGTTTCCCACTCATCCAACTCTAGTCTGGCTCTCCCCAGTTATAATCCGTTTTTTCAGCCGTAGCCTCTCCTGTAAGCCCAGTTGCTCTGTGTGTTACTGGGTCCAGGGAGTCTTCAGATTTTCCTACCACAAAGAACTGGCTATTCATGTTGTGTATTGGGAAGTGACTTGAATTTTAAACCAAATGTATTCAAATACATTTTGAATTAATTACAAATTAATTAATTAAATAAATTAATTATATTGCATTTTAAATTAAGAATTTCAAATCAAATGTGTTCACCCAGCATTGGCTGTTTCTTATTATATCCTCAGATTCAGTCGTGACCCTTGAACATGTTTCCCAATGGCAGATATTCCTTCTAAATTTGCAGATGATGGTATCTTAGATGTAATAACAAAAGTAATTATTATAAGTTGTAGATAACACTTTCTATTAGCTGCAAAGCTAAGGGCTTCAGAATTAACCCTTGGAACCACTCTTTAAATAGATACTGTTATTGTCCCCAGTTTACAAATGAGGAAACCAAGACTTAAAGAAGTATCTTATCTAAAGTTTGTGTCAAATCCAGGATTACCTGACCCCATAGCCTGGATCATGCTGCACTGAGTTTGATCTACAAGAGTTTCTCACAGAGGATTTAGCAAACACCCAGGACATGGATCCTAGGTATTAAAGTCCTCCTCCTCAAGGTTTGAATTCTTTCTGGATGAGAACTATATCAGCAGGTTTGTAGCAGGATCTTAGTCAAGGGAGTATGCCTCCTGGTTTAGAAGGTTGACTTAGCCTGATAGTGTTATACACTGTGTTGTTGTTTAGTTGTTGTTCAGTCACTCAGTCATGTCCAACTCTTTGTGACCCCATGGACTGCAGCATGCCAGGCTTCCCCGTCCTTAACCATCTCCTGGAACTTGCTCAAACTCACATCCATTGAGTCAGTGATGCCATCTCATCCTTTGTTGTCCCCTTCTCCTCCTGCCTTCAATCTTTTCCACCATCAGGGTCTTTTCTAACTTCGCATCAGGTGGCCAAAGTATTGGAGCTTCAGCTTCAGCACAGCTTAAACTGTGTAATTCTGTGTATCTGATGACTTGGGGAATCCTCTTAAGAGTGCTGAAGGCCAGGCTTGGTGGTAGGCAGGCTGAGGCTTTACCTAAAGACTTATTTGATTTGGAGTGCTGTTTCCCCAAAGACTATTCCTCCAGAGAAGACTTAGCAATTATACGAAACAACTTCCAACCAGGCCCCTTTATAAATATAGTCTGCTATTGTTAAAATCAGTTGATTTGGCATGAAGGACTTCCTAGAGATAGTTTTCTCCTGTTGAGGATCTTCTGAAGTTTCTTTTTCTTTTTTACTAACTTTCATGAGTGTTTCCCTCCCACTTTCCACTTTCCTATCAACTTCCTATCCACTTTCCTATCACTTTCCTTTCAACTGACATAGCTGAAACTGGTTGTGATCCTCCCACGTGTGGATAAATGTGAACCTTGTCCTCTTAAATCCATCTGATAATGACTAACAAGAAACAAACCAAAAAAATACATAAAAAGTGTAAATCTTGGGCAGGTTGGCAATGCAATATCTGAACTAGAGTCTGGAAGAGGGTATTCAAGAACTTAGCATATTTGTTTCTCATCACAAAATTTCTTCTCACTTGCCTGCTAGTTTGAAAAGTGTGAAGAGCCTAGATGTAGTCATGACATCTAATTATGAGAATAGATGTTGGGACACAGTTCTCTAAGCAAGGGTCTTAGAGATATTTCAGAAGAAAAGATTGTAGCTGATGCATAGAAACTATATTTCTTCCTGATTATACTCCTGTGAAAGCTGCTTCAGCAACGCAGAGGGATCAGCTGTGTTCAGGAAGGGAATACCACTTCTACTGAAGCTGAAGGTAAGGTGATGTGGGTAGTGAGGAGGTTTGTATACCATGAAAAGGGCTGTCATACATGATGGTTTTAATATCTTACGATATAAGGGGACAGAAGAGATGAGGAGGGTTGCAGGAAGAGAGTAGTGAAATTCTGGCGCTAGTGGAGAATGAGAAAGGACTTAGAGTATGGAAATTCTTTTAGAGGACACCAAGGAGCCATGACTTTGAAGACTCTGTGGAGGGCAGCAGTAGGCAGTGGAGTGACAGATAAAAACAGGAGATAGCAGGGACTTCCCTGGCAGTCCCCATACTTCCACTGCAGGGGCTATGGGTTCTATCCTGCGGTGAGGATCTAAGAACCCACATGCCACGTGGTGTGGCAAAAATGTTTAAAAGAAAAATATGAGACAGAAGATAATTTGGTTGATCCAGGTTTGGAGTTTGGGCAGACAGGTATAGCATAAGTGGTAAAAGTGATGCATTTGTGTGTCTGGTTTGGATAAAGAAGGAAGCAATGCCCTATGTAGGGATAATCAATGTGGATAGAAAGGGATATTGAACAACTGGTGTACTGAAAGTAGTGGGGGGATGAATAATCAGATAAGAAGCAAAAAGGGAATATGAAAGGAAGAGAGGAGTAGGAAGGATAGAAGCTGGCCCACGACTGATAAATTTGAGCTTAAGGGAAAGTTCCAGGTGATAAGATCCAGGGTATATCCATCAATGGGAATAGGTGGCTGAGATGGGAAGAACATGAAGTGTTAAAGACACAAGACTCTTGAGGCCAATTTGTGGAAAGTGGACCAGTAGGATTTGAAGATATCTGTGATGATGGCCATGCTTTTTTTTCCTAGTACCGGTGTTATCACTATTTTCTTGTATGCCTTCTTGTTATAGGCTGCTTATAATACTTGTAAAAAAGGAAGAAAACAAAATAGGTAGACAGCCAATGAGAAGACATCACTGGATATAATAAGTGGCCTAAATGACAGGGATTATGTATCTCAGGGACCTTAATCTCTTCCTCATGTAGTGGGGCTGTGTTTACATTTCTTATCTGCTCTCCTCAGCTGTTGGTTTTTTGGAAGGAGATCTGTAGCTCATCATATGAGCATCCTCTTCCAGTTCTGAGCATACAAAGCACTTCTTCAGGAAAACTTCACTAATAGCTTGCGAGTGGTTCTAATAAATCTTTCGATGTCTATACACAGTTTCTACAGATGCTTATATTAATGCTCAAATGTTCGCATAATGTTTTCTGTCTGTGCAGCTTTGGCTCCCTTGCAGAAGTTGGAAGATTCAGGGTGACCGTGAGAGCAGGTCTGTTTACTGCTGGAAAAGGGGGAAGTTCCCAGAGGACAGGGACAAGTTCTCCTATAGCTTCTATCCAGTACAGGCCTCGGTACTTAATAAATGCCCGAGAGGCCCAGATTAGAACAACAACTTCTGACCAATCAGACACCGAGGGGCAAGAAGCCTCAGTATTACCAGAGGCACAGGTCCATCTGATCAGCCACAGACTCAGGTTCATAAACTGTTTCTTGACCTTCAGATTAACACACTATATGTATCTTTTAATGAAGGCTAGTACTTGAATTATTTTACAAACATAAACTAAATAAAGAAGATCCCAGTTGGACAGTCTTTACTGTACTGTAGGATAATGTGTTCTGAGTGGGGGTGATTTCAAGTCCAGAAATAAGAAATAGGTAGTGTGGGTTTGATCCCAGTCCACTGACAGTTCTTAGCCAGTCTCTGAAATTCTTGGAGGCTTGGGCATGCTTCAACTCCATGAAGGCACCCCATGACAAAAAGGCAAACTTCTTGCAAACACTGGTGGTACAGGCCTGGGCTGGACCAGGCCAGACGTGGTTCCCCTTGATGTGCTCTCTGTTTAGAATCAGAACCAGAGAAATTGGAGCAACAGGGCAGGGGCGAGCCTTGAAGTAGTGTGTCAAGATCTATGACTTGACAATACATATTTTTTGGTGACCATCTGGGGATTAAATTAACATATTCAAAGTTCAAAAGGGAATAGAAATTCATTACTAGAATGGGAGAGGTCATTTTTTTCCTGGATCCCTCCCAAAGAGAAAATTGAGAACAGGATTTGTTGCAGAAAAAACCCAAAGGGATTTTTTTTCCTTCAACGAGGCCAGCAGATGTTTTCACTCTTTTTAGAGCCAACTCTCAGTTAACCAGCATTTGGATATTCAGTTTTTCAGTTATTCACTTTTGCTTTTCTCACTCATGTCACCAGACCTGACAAGGGCTCCTCTCTAGTCAGTATTTGAGAGATTCTACTGTTTGTTGGACCATAAAGAAAGCTGAGTGCTGAAGAATTGATACCTTTGGACTGTGATGCTGGAGAAGGTTCTTGAGAGTCCCTTGGACTGCAAAGAGACCAAACCAGTCAACCCTAAAGGAAATCAACCCTGAAGATTCATTAGAACAACTGAATCTGAAGCTGAAGCTCCAATACTTTGGTCATCAGATGCGAAGAGCTGACTCGCTGGAAAAGACCCTGAGGTGGGAAAGATTGAGGGCAGGAGGAGAAGGTGACAACAGAGGATGAGATGGTTGGATGGCATCACCGACTCAATGGACGTGAGTTTGAGCAAGCTCCGGGGGATGATGAAGGACAGGGAAGCCTGGCGTGCTGCAGTCCAGGGGGTTGGAAAGAGTCAAACTTGACTGAGCGACTGAAGAGCAACAACTAATAAACTTGTTAGAAAATCTGTTACCAGTGAGAGAGAGAGCAAAAAGAACAGAAGCTCAGACATTTCCCAACTTATTAGCATGTTGCCTTCTCTTCTTCTTACCTTCTCCTTTTTCCTCTCTACCATGATACTCCCTCACTGTCTCCTTCATGCCAGCAGGTGGACAGACCCTCAGAGTTTTGTCATCCCCCCTAGTCCTCTCCTCAAGACATACACCCTTCTCACAGCCACTCCCCCTTACACAGAACAGTTAGAGATTTAGGGCAGATAGCAGAATTTTAAAATGAGAATAACACTGCAATGAATTAACCTCTGGAGGTCTCATTCACTGAAGTACTTTTTTTCCAATTAAACAAAAAGTTTTGTAAGTAGCATCAAAGATAGTGTTGCTATTCAGCTATAGTACTAGATCAGACATTCAGCATCCAAGACCATGGTCCACTGGGAGAGGATACCTTATAATCTTAGCTTCCTATACAGAAGAGAAAAAAGGAATGCACAGAGCACTGTTACACCATTATTTCATTTAGCTTTCTCATCAGCGTGCTGGGCTATTATACAGATGATGGTTCCCGACATGCAAAGGCCTTGCCTGGTTAACCTCTAAATCCATAGTTCCTGCTACATCACCTTCCATGTATCCCTCTTTATACCTCCCTCTCTGTTCACACTGTCCTCAGTGAGTGGGGACAAGAAAGGGATTCTAGACAAGAAACTTATGCAGCCTCTCTTTCCTCCCAAACTTATCCTGTCCCCCTCCCCACTGCCCCACACACACTCCTTTCTTTATTCAGGGACATCTAGCCTTAGGAGAAACATAAAGGAGTTTCTCCACCTAAAACATTTTTTAAGTTATCCTATCAAAGTAAGTGTAGCTTTTTCAAAAGTGTTGTTGCTATTCAGTCACTCAATCATCTCCAATTCTCTATGACCAGTCTGCAGCACACCAGTCTTCCCTATACTTAACCAACTCCCAAAGCTTGCTCAAACTCATATCCATTAAGTCAGTGATGCCATCCAACCATCTCATCCTCTGTCGTTCCCTTCTCCTCCTGCCTTCAATCTTTCCCACCATCAGAGTCTTTTGCAATGAGTTGGTTCTTTGCATCAGGTGGCCAAAGTATTGGAACTTCCATTTCAGCATCAGTCCTTCCAATGAATAGGCACTTGATTTCCTTTAGGATTGACTGGTTTGATGTTCTTGCTATCTAAGGAACTCTCAAGAGTCTTCTCCAGCACCACAGTTTGAGGACATCAATTCTTTGGTGCTCAGCCTTTTTTATTGTCCACCTCTCACATCCATACATAGTTAATTTGCAAGGTTGTGTCAGGTTTCAGATGTCCAGCAAAAAAGTAAAACTAACTTTTAATGTTAAAAATTGGGGAATAAAATAAAAAACGAAAAAGTCTATGTCCCAAATTGAAAAATTCCTTTGTAAACAACCCTTGAAATGAAAAGGAAATCGAATCAAAAACTGAAAAATTACAAGCAGGCCAACAGTACATATAGAAACTTTGGTCTCCCCAACCACCCAGAACCAATGCTTTGCTTTACAGTGAGCCAGAACTAGCACTGGGGCCCCTGGAATTCCATAACCAGACACATCATGACCCAGCCCTGCCAACCAGTGGTCAGCAGCCTGCACACAGGTTAGGGCCTAGAAACCAACCAGACCAGAGGCCAGCCTGTCTGACCAAAAAGACCACCACTGGTAGTCAGCCTACCACCATAGAACTCCACATGCAGCCCACACAAAGTCACCCCTAAAGCATATAATTCTGGTGGCCAGACTTGGGCATGCTGCTGGGATGTATAAGACGTCTCCTACAAAAGGCCACTTCTCCAAGGCTGGGAAGCAACCTACCAGATACATCAAAATAAAATTGGCAGGTTAGGAAAAATGAGGCAACATAGGGATACGTTCCAAATGAAGGAACAAGATAAAGCCCTAGAAGAAGAATTGAGTGGAGATGGGGGGAAAAAAAAGGTTCAATTCAAGGTAATGATTGTAAAGATAATAGGAGAAGAATGGATGAACAGAGCAAACAAATGTAACAGAGGCTGGCTGTTGTAATTCTCATTTTTCCAAAACATCTAGGTATGTATTATATTGTTCTGAAACCAGCTCCTGCATTTTCTCTCACCAAGCAATTCTGCTATGTAGTTCTATTATCAGCATTTCTTAGTCATTTTCCAGTTTTTGATTCGATTTCCTTTTCATTCCAAAGGTTGTTTACAAAGGAAACTTTCAATTTGGGACATAGACCTTTTTTATTTTTTGTTTTATTCCCCAATCTTTAACATTAAAAGTTATATTTATTTTTTTGTTGGACACCTGAAACACCTGTAAGTTATTACAAAAGAGAAAATAAAAGGAAGAATTAAACAAAGATGAAGGATGCAGTAACTGAAATGAAAGATACACTAGAAGGAATCAGTAGTAGATTAAATGATACAGAGAATTGAATCAGCAAGCCAGAAGACAGAGTAGTAGAAATGACTGAAGTTGAATAGAAAAAAGAAATGAAGACAGATTAAGAAACCACTGGGAAAACATCAAGCATACTAACATTTAAATTAAAGGGGTCCCCAAAAAAGGAGGAAAAAAGAGGCAGAGAACATATTTATTTGAAAACATGACAGTTGAAAACTTCACTAACTCGGGCAGAAAAATAAACAGATCTAGATCCAGGAGCATCTAGACCCAGGAGCACAAAAAGCATCAAGCAAGATCAACCCAAGGAGGACCCTTAACAAGACATATTGTAATTAAAATAGTAAAAATTAAAGATAAAGAGAGAATATTAAACGAAACAAAACAACACAGGGAAAGCAGCACTCCTGGGCATATACTCAAAGAAAACAAACAAAAAGACTGACTCAAAAAGATGCGTGCACCCCAGTGTTCATAGCAGTATTACTTACAATAATCAAGATATGGAGTCAACCTAAGTGTCCATCAATGAGTGAATGAATAAGGATACAATGGAATACCATTAAAATGAAAATTTGCCATTTAAAACAACATGAAGGACCTGGAGGATATTATGCTTAGTGAAATAAGCCAGACAGAGAAAGACAAATACTGTATGTTATCACTTATAAGTAGAATAAATCTAAAAAATAAAAGACATGAATGAATATAACAAAACTCTGTCCATAGGATAAGCTCCACAGTACACTGTTGAATGAAAAAGGTGAAGCAGAGCAGGATGTGTAACATACTACACAAATATACAGCTAGCATATTGAAACAGCATAACTCAACGAGTGAAATCGCACAGGGACTTTATGTCTCACTGACCCATTAAAATGTATTGACTAGGGAAGGTCTCCTACCCCTAGATGAAAATTCATTCCCATGATTTTTCTGATCACTTGTGAGTTATACAAAGTTTTGTATCGCTTTAGATCACCAATATCAATTTAGATTTCTCCAGCTCAATTAAGAAATTAGAATGCCCAGTCCTATGCCATACTGAAAACTGTGAACTCAAAGTTAAGTTACCATTGCACCTCTCTCTCAAGTGAGACTTGCTTTCTCTAGCTCAACTCTGCTGCTGCTTATTACTAGTTATTTCTGAGCACTCTAGGGTGGGATGATGCGAGGTAAAGAGAGCATGAAAGTAAGAATTGTGCCGTACATTCTGAGGGGCTTCCCAGGTGGCTCAGCAGCAGTCTCCTGCCAATGCGGGAGACACAAGTTTGATCCCTGAGTCAGGAAGATCTGGAGAAGGAAATGTCAACCCACTCTAGTATTCTTGCCTGGAAAACCCCATGGACAGAGGAGTCTAGAGGGCTACAGTCCATGGGATGGCAAAGAGTAGGACACAGCTTAGCAGCTAAGCAACAACAAATACTCTCTAGGTCTGACAGGTAATTGAAACAGATCATTTTTACTCAGGTATAGGGTGACCAACCTGTTCCAGGTTTCCAGGACCTTCCCAGTTTTAAAATCAAGGTCCCTGCCTTTGAAATGCCCTCAGTCCACATCATTTGGGATGGTCATCATCCTACTCAGAGGATGCTGTTGTGGCTATGTAGTGGCAGTCCTCCGACTGTTGGGGGTACCTCACCTGTTTTCCCCCGATGCACTTGATGTGCTCCCATGAGGGGTACTGCCTACTCTTCCTCCTGGCAACCCTGCGGTCCACCTCCAGATTATGACTGCTGAGCTCTCTTCCCCATCTAGATAGACTATGGTGTGTGACTTTTCCCTCCCCTTCCCCATCTCTCTCTTTCTCTCTCTCTCCCCACTGTGTGGTCCACCCTGGTACATGAAAATCACACATTTTTTGTATTGACACACTATGAGCTTGAGGAGCCAAATGTGACCCAAGCTTCATGTGACCCAAACTCCCATGGCCCCGCCCATCTGTTTCTTTGGCTCTCAGGCAAGTGGAGACACCACACTGTTAGCGTCTGTCACTTGGCAAGGCCCCGTGTCAAAATGAGTCCCATGGAAGGTTCCCGCTACACCTGAGGGGGTGGGTCATACACTGCTCTCTCCAAAGAAATCATTTTCAAAATCACAAATTTATGTCACTCTCCTTTTCCATCAGCAACCCACTATTTTATACCCACAAAGTGGATACAAAATTGAAGGTCACAAAATTGGCTTCTGTTTCCATCGAGGATTTATATTTTGGTATGATATTCACTTCAGTATCTGGCAATCTAATATCTGTCATCTTAGGCTCTTTGCTGAAAGTACCAATTTAACATCATATTTCTATTCTATATAAGCACAGACTAGCACTGGAAGACAGGAAAGGCAATAGCACCCCACTCCAGTACTCTTGCCTGGAAAATCCCATGGATGGAGGAGCCTGGTAGGCTGCAGTCCATGGGGTCGCTAAGAGTCGGACACAACTGAGCGATTTCACTTTTATTTTTCACTTTCATGCATTGGAGAAGGAAACGGTAACCCACTCCAGTGTTCTTGCCTGGAAAATCCCAGGAACGGGGGAGCCTGGTGGGCTGCCGTCTATGGGGTCACACAGAGTCAGACACAATGGGAGCGACTCAGCAGCAGCAGCAGCAGCCCTGGAAGAATGTATAAGAAATAGCAGTTAAAAAAAAAAAAGTAAAGAAATAGTGGTTGGCTCCAGAATGAGAAGTAACTGACAGAGAAGAAAAGACAGGGAGACTTACCTTTCACTATTGACATTTTAGTGTCATTTATACCATTTAAATGTATATACTGTACATATATTATTAAAACAAATCAGTATTTCTTGAAAGATAATGGTAGAATGCCTATGATTAAACTTAAGCACAAGCCTTGCATATAAATTGCCAAATTTAGCTTTTAAGCTGATAGTAATTAATAAATGTGGCTCTATACAGAAATAGATGAATCAAAAAAAAAAGCAGAATGGAAAGTACAGAAACAAATCTGAGGCTATATATGAACTTACCGTATGCTAAAAGTATCTCAAATCAGCAGGGGGGATCAGTTATTTTAAAAGCTATGTCCAAGCAATAGGCCAGACATTTGAAGAAACATAAAGTTAGGCCTCTTGCTCACTCCTAAACCAAACCAATTTCATGTGACTAAAAAGATTAATTAAAGAAAGTTAAGCATGATAGCAACAGATTAAAAACACAGCTAACAATGTTATGACATAGGGAAGGATATCAAGTATGATACAAACAGAGAAGCTGTGAAGGAGAAGTTGAATAATTAACTACATAAGAATTAAAGCCATCAAAATTTCCTCAGATGTAAATAATGACAAAAATACATATATATGTACACACACAGAAAAATAATCCACAAAGCTATGCACCATAGCAATCAAAGTATTTTTAGTTTATGGCCATATTACACAGGTGATGTTAATTGTCCTGTCCTTTTTCTTGAAAAAAAGAAAAGTTGTCCTGTTTTTTTTTTTTAATTAATATGCATTACTTAGTAGTAGACTTATTTTAGATTACATCAGGAATAAACTGTGATCTGTTATAATAATGATTCCCTATTGAAACAACATTTTCCAGTAAAATATAAACTAAATATGCTTGCTCATGCAAAGGACATGTTTTCATGGCAGGTATTTTATCCCCACAGTCCTATTCCTAGAGTTACCGATCCTCATCAAAAAAAAAAGGGCTGAAACTTGACTCCTTCCATGCACTTACTTACTTTGAGCTAATGTTAATAGTCCACTGTCCACAATGACACTTGAGACAGGTGCTATTGACGAACCTGAAATTGGAGACCTTGGTTACAAGCAACGCCCAACAGAATGCTATTGTGAAGGGTGTACGTGCTCTAATTGATTTATTCTTTCACACCCTGGTTAAATTTTTCTAATTCCAGCTTTAGAGGACAGGGCAAGGCAGATATTTTTAGCTAGAAAGTTCAGAGAAGAAGAAATTATGGTTATACTGCTTCAAAAATCAACATTTCCAGTGTTCAGAAGCTGGAAAATAAAATATGTGTAACCCACAAAAGAAAAGCTCACTGTGGGATAAAATGCTAATAAATCACAAAACAGATATGAAGATGTTCCATTAGTAGTAGTGATAGTGACTTTTATTGAATGTCTACCATGTGCCAGGCACTGTGCTATATGCTTTGTTATGTTCTCTCAAGCCAGAAGTAACTTCTTTAAAAACAGATCCCACTGCTGGGCATATACACCGAGGAAACCAGAATTGAAAGAGCCACGTGTACCCCAATGTTCATCGCTTCATTGTTTACAATAGCCAGGACATGGAAGCAACCTAGATGCCCATCAACTGACGAATGGATAAGAAAGCTGTGGTACATATACACAACGGAATATTACTCAGCATTAAAAAAAAATTCATTTGAATCAGTTCTACTCAGGTGGATGGAACTGGAGCCCATTATCCAGAGTGAAGAAAGCCAGAAGGAAAAACAACAATATAGTATACTAACGCATATATATGGAATTTAGAAAGACGGTAACGAGAACCCAGCATGCGAGACAGCAGAAGGAACGCAGATGTATAGAATAGACTCGTGGACTCTGTGGATGAGGGCAAGGGTGGGATGATATGGGAGAATGGCATTGAAACATGTTAATTATCATATGTGAAATCAATTGCCAGCCCAGGATTGATGCTCGGGGCTGGTGCATCGAGATTTCCCAGGGGGAGGGAGGAGGGAGGGAAGAGGGAGGGGTTTCTGGAGGGGGAGCATATGTAAACCCATGGCGATATCATGTCATTGTATGGCAAAACTAATAAAAAATATATATATAAAAAAATAAAATAAAAAAAAACAGACTCCTTTACTGGTTACTTTCCAAAAAGCTAATTTCACAAAAGTTGGATTTTTTGAGATTTCTCTAGCTCTTGGCATTATCTGGAAAATTGTTGCTGAGTACAGACATAAATAATACTAAAGGTTCTAATACCTATTAAAAGTTCTCCAGGAAGTTTTGAAATATAAATGAAGATCTTCGGGCCCTTTCATTTTCCATATTGAAAAGCAGAGTTTATAGCAGTGTCCGACACCTAAATTTCTCCAAGGAGCTAGAAGATGATGATGATGGAGGTGTTAGCCAGCAGTTAATGAGCCTTACTCCAGGTCAGGTGCTGTTCCAAGTGCTTTCTATGTGTGAATTAACTTAATCTACCCAGCAACCCTATGAAGACTTACAAGTATTATCTCTGTCTTAAGAGAATGAAACTGAAGCATAAAGAAATGTTAAAACTTTTCCAAGATCTCATAGCTAATGAGTAATGAGACTGATAACTGGATCCAGATAGTCTGGTTCTAGGGCTCTTACACAACACAGCATGACAGAGACTGGCCTCCCTCGCCAGGTCCCTTTAGGGAGCGGTGGGAGGGGGTATCAAGTTACCAGACTTGTAGAAATAGGTCTGCATCCTTTAACTAGCATTTCAAAATGAAAAACTGAAACATTATTTGGGCAAAATCAGCCCCACATTCTTGTATGAAATGAAACAAAAATCAGGGTGCTGAAGTTGCCAAGATAATTGCCTCAGGGTTTATTATCCTCTGCTACAAGACAACTACATAGAAGGGAATATTTTGTTGGATACCCACTTCCTCTGTGAATCTAAAGGACCAGATTTTCACTTGCTGTCCTTGTTCTTACCTGGGCAAGCTAGTTTGCCTTTCATCCAGGGAAGTGAAGTGAAAGTCGCTCAGTTATGTCCTACTCTTTGCAACCCCATGGACTATACAATCTGTGGAATTCTCCAAGCCAGAACACTGAAGTGGGTATCCTTCCCCTGCTCCCAGGATCCTCCCAACCCAGAGATCAAACCCAGGTCTCCTGTATTGCAGGCAGATTCTTTACCAACTGAGCTATCTGGGAAGCCTGGAATAGTAACACTGAAAGTGAAGGCTATACATACTCATTATACACAGCAGAAATCAGAATTTCTACTAAATAAACCATGTGGTGTCTCTGGAAACACAGTTGAGTCTAAGTAATGTAGTAACTTTACAAGTCAAAGCTGAGTTCAGTGCTGAAAGTGAAAGTGTTAGTCACTTAGTCATTTCCAATTCTTTGCATCCCCATGGACTGTAGCCCATCAGGCTCCTCTGCCCATGGAATTCTCTAGGCAAGAACACTGGAGTGGGTAGCTATTCCCTTCACGAGGGGGTCTTCTTGACCCAGGGATTGAACCCAGGTCTCCTGCATTGCAGGCCCTTAGCTTATTAGCTCTGAGACTTGAGAAAGTAGGCTTAACATCCCTAAGCCTTAGTTTTTCTCATCTCCACGATGGAGATAAAACATACTTATTTTACTGAGTTGTTGAGAGGGTAAAAATTAGATACTACGTCTGGTACAGTAACTGGTAAGCACTCCGTAATTGTTGGCTTTTAACTGTTTTCATCTTCTTTTTCTTCAACATCCCATCATAATTAACCGATACCTGCTCTGATGTCATCATTCTTCAACATTAAAAGTGATTTCAGTGTGGCTGTCATCTTGATTTTAGTTTTTAAGTGTGGACAACGGAATGTTGAGACATGAGGCTATCAGAGTTTCCTCTGAAGCATCTTGTAACCTGGAATCAACAGGAGGGAAGGACAGGACAAGAGGATAATGAGGAAAGCCCAGCTCACAGAGCATCCTTGTGGCCAAAGCTCTTGCAAAAAATGCAGAGCACATAAGACGGAATGTCCCCTTATGTCACAGCTGAAAACTGTAACATAAATATTTTTGTCAGTTGGCTTTATTCTACAGATGTTTTCGAGGATTTGTTGTTGAAACAGCCAATCCACTCCCGAATTTAAAAAAAAAAAAAAACCTTTGGCAGTACTCAAAGTGTCAACTAATTAGATCCAAATTGCAGCTGAACATTTTGAAATGTATGCATCGCCCACGTGAATACTGAGTGAATTTATTATAAACAGAATTTCAATTGCTGTGAAAGAAGGACCCTCAATGGGTCAGGAGTAGACTAATTGGTAAGTGTTTATTAAACACCTTATTAATATCTTACCTCACCAGGGACAGTACACAATGGACTAAATGATGAGTATTCCAACTGTGTACTTGGGGAAGGCCTTCTACAAGGGAGTCAGAAAACCCCTAGAAGTTTTGTGTAACAAACTGGGTTCTAAATCCATTTCTTCTACTAATTTTGCGAAGGTTAAAAAGTCACTTATCCTTTCTGTTTTAAACTGGACCACTATCCTGTGGGCCTAATTCTCCCAGCAAACTTATTTATAAGTTAATTTGAATGCTTGAGAGGATGTCACCCATTCTCATTTGCAAGACTCACAGCTTCTTAGAAACTCAAGGAGTAACTTCACACATTTATGCTATTCTCTACTCTGAAGATGAGTTGATGGAGGCTTTGAGGATCTCAGTTTCTGCCTTTGGATGAGTTGCACTTTGAGTGACCCATGTGCCAAAGTACATCATAATAGGTGATATAGATGACAGAATTCTAGATGGGGTGGTTGATAAAAATAAAATAACCTAAGCAACTAACTGGCTCCTTATGTAAAGAACTCTGTAGCTTTTAGAGCCATCCAACATTGAACCTATTTTTTAGTTTATAATCGATTGATTAATTGATTGATCCTAGGAGTTTCTAATTCCTTTCTATCAAAATGATGTCATTAGTTGGCCCAGCAGTTATTAACTAGCTCCCTCAGTACAAAACAGAATACTACTATTGTGAGGGGGTTTTGTTTTTATTGTTGTGATGTCTTACTAATTCTGTTAGTCTTATATTTTATGAAGGATTAGGGAACCTTCGGATGTTGTATTGAGTCAGAGCACAAGATGCTATTTACAGCGTGTTTTTGATTCATATTCAGGCTTATCACCTCACATTTGCTTATGTTCAGAAATACACAGATGCACACTACCAGAGTTGACTTATAGCATATAAGTGAGAAAGAATGAACTTCTAAAATTGTATCAGAATTTTAATAACAGACTAGACCACAGATACTAGCCCCCTTTAGAAAATGACCAACTGGTCTCACTGGTAAATCAGAGAACAATTTCATGGCTTCGGCCTACTCTCCTGTGCTGATTTGTACATTTCTTGATTGAAAACTGTGGTGTGTTAGATGCATACATTTAAGTGGTTTAGTTTTTCTTGGTTCTCACAGGCAGTTTTTATATCTGTCTACTGTAGTTAACTAAGGGGTTTCTCAACCTCAGCACCACTGATACTTTGTGCTGGATGATTCTTTGTTGTGAGAAAGCTGCCCTGTGCTTTGTAAGATGTTTAGCAGCATCCCTGGCCTCCACACTAGATGCCAATGGCACCTCTTCCCTATAATCTCCATCCACCCAGTGTGACAACCAAAAATGTCTGCAGACATCTCAGTGTCCCTGGAGGGGAGAGTGGTCACCATCACCCCTAGCTGTAAATCATTGCTTTGCCAAATTTTTAAAAATTGATATTCCTTGTTGTTGCTTCCAAATTTGTCTCCTCAATCCATTCAAATCTGTAACTCAATTTAAGATTAGGCCATGAACAGAAAGATTAATCATAGTCATTTAATTCTTATACTTATGAGTCTTAAGACCCCTTCACCCTTAAAAACTGAGGACCTCAAAGAGCTTTTGTTTATGTTAAGTATAATCCTTTCTTATTATAGCATGAGAAAAATTCAATGTTTATATGTTCATTTAAAAACAATAATAAACCCATTACATGTTTATATAAATGGCATATTTTATGAAAATGAACTATGTTTTTCAGAAAAAATAGAAAAATAGCATTGTTGCATTGCTACAAATATCTTTAACATCCAGCTAAATAGTAGAAAGCTGGATTTTCATCCACTTTTCATCTTGTTGATAAATGTTGTGGTTGAAGTATGTAAAAAAAATTCTGTACAGATATACAGTTTGAAAACAGAGGAGTGTTTCAATTGCCTTTTCAAGTAGTTTTGGATATTTTTCTTTAATACTTCCCCAAACTCTCCTTCTATGTAGTTGTATTTTAAGGGTTACTTTGTCACATTAAAATTCTTTTGTCTTTCACTTTTAATGGCTGTTTGACCCATTCATTGGTCATGTGAAAAATGCTGGTTCATTGAGTTATGTGCTGCTTCTAAAATTTTTGACACATTCATAAAGTTTATCGTTCTAATATTGGACACTCATGATCGTTAATATCATCACCAATCCCATCAGCCATGTCTTCAAGTATCAGATTGTTGTCAAGCTCACAGCAGTGGATATGAGTTTTCCAAAGTTCTAATTTTCACTTGAAAGCTTGGATTTTAGCATTGGCAAAGAATACTGTGGGTTGCCTCCCTTGACGTGGCAGACTCACTTCATTAATTTTTGAGAAAATGTTTGACAAATACTCAAGTCTGAATAACTATAATTTGTCTGTCAGTTGTTCTTGCAAATGAAATCTCGTGTTCTGTGAAAAATAACTATTTAGCTTGCAACCCATACAATTAAATGAGCACTTTTCCTCAAGACAGGCATCGTGTTTCAGTGGGCAGCAGAAGTGTCTTACATGCCCTTCCCACTTTGTCACATGGAATGCTTAATAGCACTTAATACTTGGCATTTAAAGATTAATCATTTTTATGTTTGATCAAAGACGTACTTAAGCGAAACTGGCTCTGTTTCCACTGCTGGTGTACGTTATTGAAGAATTCAGGATCTGCTAGCATAGTGTGATGCCACTGTTTTGGTCTGTGGTCAAGCACCAACAGATGCAAATATCAGTACAGTGAAAAGGGCAAATAATGTCATCAGTTCAGTTCAGTCACTGAGCCATGTCCGACTCTTTGCGATCCCAAGGACTGCAGCATGCCAGGCTTCCCTGTCCATCATCAACTCCCGAAGCTTACTCAAACTCACGGCCATTGAGTCGGCAACGCCATCCAACCATCTCATCCTCTGTTGTCCCCTTCTCCTACCACCTTCAATCTTTCCCAGCATCATGGTCTTTTCAAATGAGTCAGGTGTTCTTTGCATCAAGTGGCCAGAGCTTCAGCATCAGTCCTCCCAGTGAACATTTAGGACTGATTTCCTTTATGGATTGATTGACTGATTCAATCTCCTTGCAGTCCAAGGGATTCTCAAGAGTCTTCTCCAACACCACAGTTCAAAAGCATCAATTCTTCAGCACTCAGCTTTCTTAATAGTCCAATTTTCACATCCATACATGACTACTGGAAACCAGAGTTTTGACTAGATGGACCTTTGTTGGTAAAGTAATGTCTCTGCTTTTTAATATGCTATCTAGGTTGGTCATAACCTTTCTTTCAAGGATCAAGCATCTTCTAATTTCATGGCTGCAGCCACCATCTGCAGTGATTTTGGAGCCCAAGAAAATAAAGTTTGTCACTGTTTCCATTGTTTCCCCATCTATTTGCCATGAAGTGATGGGACCGGATGTCATGATCTTATTTTTCTAAATGCTGAGTTTTAAGCCAACTTTTTCGCTCTTCTCTTTCCCTTTCATCAAGAGGCTCTTTAGTTTTTCTTCTCTTTCTGCAATAAGGGTGGTGTCATCTGCATATCTGAGGTTATTGATATTTCTCCCGGCAATCTTGATTCCAGCTTCTGCTTCATCCAGCCTGGCATTTTGCTTAATATACTCTGCATATAAGTTAAATAAACAGGGTGACAATTACACCCTTGATGTACTCCTTTCCCAATCTGGAACCAGTCTGTTGTTCCATGTCTGATTCTAACTGTTGCTTCTTGATCTGAATACAGATTTCTCAAGAGGCAGGTCAGGTGATCTGGTATTCCCATCTCTTGAAGAATTTTCCACAGTTTGTTGTGATCCACACAGTCAAAGACTTTGGCACAGTCAATAAAGAAGAAGTAGATGTTTTTCTGAGACTCTGTTGCTTTTTTGATGATCCAACAGATGTTGGCAATTTAATCTCTGGTTCTCTGCCTTTTCTAAATCCAGTTTGAACATCTGGAAATTCATAGTTCCCATACTGTTGAAACCTGGCCTGGAGAATTTTGAGGATTGCTTTGCTAGCATGTGAGATGAGTGCAATTGTGCAGTAGTTTGAACATTCTTTGGCATTGCCTTTCTTTGGGATTGGAATGAAAACTGATCTTTTCCAGTCCTGTGGCCACTGCTGAGTCTTCATATTTGCTGGCATATTGAGGGCAGCACTTTCACAGCATCATCTTTTAGATTTGAAATAACTCAGCTGAATTTCATCACCTCCACTAGCTTTGTTCGTAGTGATGCTTCCTAAGGCCCACTTGCCTTCATGTTCCAGGATGTCTGGCTCTAGGTGAGTGAACATACCATCGTGATTATCTGGGTCATGAAGATCCTTTTTGTATAGTTCTTCTGTATATTCTTGCCACTTCTTCTTAATATTGCATGCTTCTGTTAGGTCCATACTATTTCTGTCCTTTATTATGCCCATCTTTGCATGAAATGTTCCCTTGATATCTCTAATTTTCTCGAAGAGATCTCTAGTCTTTCCTTTCTGTTGTTTTCCTCTATTTCTTTGCATTGATCACTGAGGAAGGCTTTCTTATCTCTCCTTGCTATTCTTTGGAACTCTGCATTCAAATGGGTTTATCTTTCCTTTTCTCCTTTGCCTTTCACTTCTCTTCTTTTCACAGCTATTTCTAAGGCCTTCTCAGACAGCCATTTTGCCTTTTTGCATTTCTTTTTCTTGGGGATGGTCTTGATCATTGCCTCCTGTACAATGTCATGATCCTCCCTCCGTCCATACTTCTTCAGGCACTCTGTCTATCAGATCTAATCCCTTGAATCTAAGTGTCACAGAATTAAGGTCATAGAATTATTACAAAAACATTTTTTATCTCAGGGACTTCTAGAGGCCCGCAGAGGCTGAATCTGAGAAATGATAACATTATTCTACTCCATACTTCATTTGAATAATATGGAAAATATCTCCTGATAGACTTACATAGTAATAGATACATGTCTTCAAACTAAAACTCAGTAGATCCCAAGAGCTGCACGTGGCACTCCACAAACATATTTCCCACCACCACCACCAAAATTTGGGAAATATATGGTCCTTTTCCTTGACAATAGTCTCAGAGGTTAGAAATGTGTCTTCTTCATTTTAGTCTTTCGTGATGGAGCTAATGTTTGTGAACTCACTATATCTTTTTTGAGATTATTTCCACCTCTGGCCTGGATCCTTTTGGATTAGTAAATTTTAAAACTTTGTGTGTCAGGTTTATGTATCAATACTACTTTCTTGCTCTTTCTTTCCCCCTTAAAGAATCGGTTTCAGTTCCGAGAATTTGGTAAAGATGTACACATTCACTCTTTTTCCAACATAAAACTATGCACAGATTAGACATTCAATTGCCTGACCTGTTGATAGTATCTGTTGCTGAGTGATTAATGATTGTCAGAACTTTTCAAGAATGACCAGTGTTACTGTAAACTTTCATAAACATGCCTCTTGGTGCATATTTCTCTAGAGCCATGGGTCTCACAGTGTGGGCCCTGGACCAGTAACATTAGCTTGCTAGTAATACAGTTCTTGGGCCCTACCTCAGATCTACTGAATCAGAACCAATAAGGGCAGGCTCAGCAATTTGTGTTTTAACAAGCCTTAAAGGTGATTCTGATGCTTGCTTAAGCTTGAGAATGACAGATACTGTGTGATCATGAATTTATCAGTTTCTTCTTGTAGTTCTATCTGTATTTGGTTTATATATTTTGAAGTTACATTTTGGGGATATGTGAATTAGAGTTGCTGCATTTTCCTGGTGAATTGAAACTTTTAGGAAAATGTAGTGATTCACTTTATTTACAGTAATGTTTCAGCCCAGAAGTGTATTTTGTCTGATATTGGAACAGTCTTGCTAACTTTCTCTTGTTCTCTGCTTATTGTTTAGTTTTCCATCTTTTAACTTGAATTCTTTTTCTGTACTTAAGTTTTTGTTGAATGTGGACCTTGTAAGACAACTTATTACTTTTCAAAAAATCCAATCTAATAGTCTCATAATTGAGGTGATTAGTTCATCTATATTGATTACTGGTCTGTTTTAATTCCTTTCTACCATCTTATTTTTACATTCTATTTGCTCTCATTTTTCCTTTTTATTTTTTTCCTCTTTTTTACTTCTTTGGGTTACTTGAGATCTACTTTTTCCTCATTCTATTTTTTCTTCTGCTTATTTTATGCTGTTAGTGTTTTTCCTAGAAATTATTTTAATATGCATATTTAATTTTTAAAGTCTGAATTGAATCAGCATTTCTACTCTGAACAATATAAGAAGCATATGACATTTTAATGTTGAATGGAGCTCTTCCTGACATGTTTTATTAATCAGGGATTTTAGTTTTTAAATTTATGTCTTAACTCTATAAATTAGATACTATTGTTTTATTCCATTGTTCATGTTTAGATACCAGTGCAGTACTATTCTTGATGCTTATTATTTTCCTTGTAATTTAAGCCTTCTTGGAATCCTTTTCTTCATTAAATGTGTCATGTAGGAGCTCTTTTAGAGGAGATCTGGTGGTAGCAAATTCTCTCAGTTTTTGTATGAAAGGTTCACTATTTTATCCTATTTTTAAATGATAGTTTCACTGGGTAAACAGTTCAACCGTGATAGTTATTTTATCTTCAGCAGTGTAAAAACAATATTCTAATATTTCCCCATTTCTGTGTTGTTGAAAAGTCAACTGTCTAATTGTACTTTTATAGTAAACCTGCATTTCTCTCAAACTGATTTTTGTTTGACTTCTTTGTTTTACTTCTAGTTTCTCTACAAGTTATCTCAGTCAGCTTTCTATTGAATTTTCCTAGGGAGTTATTGGAATGTCTGAATCTAAGCATTGGTCTTTGCATAGAGATAACAATTCAGTTATCCAGTTTGCAGGTAACTTAAACTCTAAGTTTTCCTATGATCTTTTCTAGCAGTCTGATTACACTGGATCAGCCCTCCCCATCC
Organism: Antilocapra americana; assembly: GCA_007570785.1. NCBI lineage: Eukaryota > Metazoa > Chordata > Mammalia > Artiodactyla > Antilocapridae > Antilocapra > Antilocapra americana. The sequence continues at coordinate 1,374,495 of ML661337.1, read as the reverse complement.
TCAGTATGTCTAGGCCTCTCTTTCATGTATTTTCACACTTTTTCTAATCCTTCTATTTTCTTTTAACTTTATATCAGATAATTCCACTACCTCCTGCCTTTGTGGGTCTGTTTTGATAGCTGGTTGTTTTGCTCATTCTTCATCGTGGTGGCCTGTTTCTCCATGTTACTATGTTCTGGGAGGTGGGGTGGAGAGAAGCTTGGTGGCGGATGTTCCTTGAAACTTGACCCTTAAGAATTCATTTGAAGCCTGGATTTAAAGAGGGTTTATATTGCTTCTGCTAGGTATCTGTGGACAATACCAACTTGGGATCATTGTAAACACTGTATGCATGTGTGCGTGCTAAGTTGCTTCAGTCATGTCCAACTCTTTGCAGCCCTATCGACTGTAGCATGCTAGCTCCTCTGTCCATGGAGTTCCTAGGCAAGAATACTAGAGTAGGTTGCCCTGCCCTCCTCCAAGGCATTTTCCCCACCCAGGGATCAAACCCATGTCTCTTATGTCTCTGGCATCAGCAGGCATGTTTTTTATCACTAGCACTCTTTGAGAAAGCCAAAGATGTAGAGGTATGAGCAATTATGATCACAAACCCATCATTAGAAATTCATCGAAGAGACATTTAAAATATTTTCCATCCTTATTTTTCATTTGTATTACACGAATTAATTGATAGAGTCTTTTATTGCAAGTCCTCTTATATCCTCTTTGAAAACACTTAATTGTCATACAAAATGAAGAGAATAAAGAACGTCTAAAGGCTGGCTAATTATAACACTGGATTATTTTTAAATGAAACTTTGTTAGGATCTCAGGCAACACAATCCAATGTATCCTACTTTTAATGTCAGTTTCAGTGCACTTTGTAAGGCAAGGGTAGCAGAATGAATTGATTTTAAAGAGTGCTTAGGCAAGCTCAAAATGTGAATGAGGAAAACATGGAAGTTCCAAGTTAACATTAAATATTTATGTGGAAGTTAAGATTTAGAGACTTAGAGATTCAGACCTGGGTTTGCTTCCCAATGTGAATGGGCTGGATGTAGCAGTGTGGGTCCTGTGTGAAAAAAAAAATAGTAAAACTCCAGAATTTGCTGACTGAAAACCCTTAGGTGCAGAACAGTGTGCCTTCACGTAAAAATAGGAAGGAACAGATATGCATTTCCTTGTGTGTGTAGATGAAGTACCAGGGGAAGGATACCCAGGAACTCCAAATATTGCTTGCCTCTGGAGATAGGAGCTGATGGTGGGGGAGAGGAATGGGGGAAAGACGTGACACACTTTTTTCTATGTGTACCATTTTGAACCTCTAGAGTTTTGTGCCATGAAAATATATTATCTATGCAAGTAAATGGATATACAGGAGCACAGATAAATATATAAACAGGAAGGTGATGAGTAAATGAGAGAGTGAATGAATGTAGCCTTTAACTGGATGCACCATGTACTAGCTTTGTCTGAGCCCTCTGTGCCTTCACTTCCTTATCTGCAAAATGCAGATAATGGCATCCACCCCTCACTGGGTTGTTGTGTGAATTAAACAAGACAAGTAGTCAGAACAAAGTGTAGCACATAGTAATTAAACATACAAAAAAAATGCTAATATCTTCGTTTTGCTATAATCCATGTGATACTGAGAATATGGGCTTGTGCTCATCTACACCTCAACCTATAAATAGGTTCTGCTACTTCTGTGAGATATTGTGCAGAATTTTTAACTTCTCTTGCCTTCAGTCTCTCTAACTGTAAAATGTGAATAATAATATAACAAAAGCAATAGTTATGCACTCAAAAAGCCATCTCACCGATATTTGTTGATATTAGAAAATAATTGTTGATGTTTTTCAGTGTGCTGTAATGGCATTTTTATTTTTAATGAATCCTTGTATTTTATAAGTACATACTAAAATCTTCATGGATAAAAATATCTAAGATTTGCTTCAAAAGAATTAATGATTGCCGTAAATGAGACATGAGCTCATGGGGCTCATTAGACTATTCTCTCTGGTTTTGTGTATGTTTGAATTTTTCCCTAATAAAATGTTTTTTCCCCCCTAAGGGGTTGTTGTTAAGTGAAAAAATACATTGTCCAGTAGCGGATATGTAGGCATGCCTCAGTGAATGGCTACTGGAAGCAGGTGTAGAGCTGGTGGTCACAACAGGAGTTGTAGCATCCTATCTACTTTTATTAGCCTGTTAGATAGTCAGCAACAAAAGCTTACAGCTGAACAATGGATTAACTGATACACATGAGCAAACCATCCTATATTTAATTCTCCTGATGAAGATCCCAGCTTTCTGAAATATGGAGAAACACCAACCTACACTCCCACCCCCACTGCAGAAATCTGCAGTGTCTTGACACTTAGTCACAGCTCTCAGCCCAAAGCTAGACTCTGGAAACCAGTAGGATTCTCTTTCCATTTTTAAATGGCAGCAACCATTTTACCTTCATTTGAGCTCCAATTTTCAGCTTAAACAGTACCCGACAGAATGAGTGTTTTTTTTTTTTTAATGCAAACATGCCTTTGCAATCAAATACCTTATTTTCAGCCACTTAACCCTGAAGAATAAAGTAAATTTCAGTTACTGATGTGTGGCCAGTTTTAACTTGAACACTCATTAGTATTGGAGGAGTGGGGATTTGAAAATACTGCCTTCAAAAAAAAAAAAAAAAGTTTTCCCTTTAACTTATTTTTACCCTTCCCACCTCTGTCTCCATGGAAATGGGGTCAGAGGCCACAGGGAGCTCTTAGGGAGCCAGCAGCTGAGAATGAGAGTTCACACTTGGAGATTTCAGCTGAAAGCTGTAAACTCCTTCACCAAGACCGGCTGAGTCTTGGCCACTACAGTCTCTGATTTTTCACACTGGTAAATAAGGTGCTGTTTTTTTCATCCTCCTATGTGGAGGAAAATGTGATGATAGTCAGTAAAAACCAGTTTTGCATTTAAACTTGAAATTCTTCTCTGCAGTAAATCAAAGACATCCCTGCAGAAGTTATTTTCAACTTAAAAGTTTTAAATGATAGTGTACATTTGAAATTAAGCAACTATCACTAGTTTACCTCTGTCCTCCTTTCAAGCTTATGCTAGTACCAGATATTTGAAGGAAAACATGTGTGAACTAACTCATTGCATGCTATCAGTTATAAATGTTTCTAATGGAGTATCACTGCAGCCCGATTCAAAATCATTTGAATGAAAATAAAAATCTTCAGAATACGGGTGCTCAGTACCATTCCACAGAATGTTCTATTAACTAAAGTATAATTTACTTTTAGTTCCTTGTTTTTCTTGAACTATTAACACTGTTTCTTTCCTTCTTTCCTTTATTTTTTGTGCTTGAAGGATTCAGTTTATTTTCTTATAAACCATTTGAAAATATCTGAGAAGGCTAAGTACTCAAATATGCCAACTATTTTAAGTTATTTTTATATATTTTACATTATTCTGTTATCCAGTAGCATCCAATTTATTATTGAAACAATATAAAATATAAATATGGTTTGAAAAAGCCCTGGCAGGTCCTGATTACATTTGAAGTTAAAAAGTCTGTGTTTCAGGCTATTTCCTTTTTTTTTTTAATATTCTTTTTCTTTTTATGCCACACATCTTTATAGTTCATAGTTTATAGACTCAGCATTATTCCCAAGCAAACTTTTCAAAATTTCATCATTACTCTGACACAGAACATTCAGTTATTACTTTTAATCATTAATCTCACAACTGCTCTGAATTTTCCAGAATTTAGCCTCAGTAAACATCAGAACTACAGCACCTCTCTCAGGGTGCTGTATCACTCTCTCTCTCTCACACACACACACACACACTCTCTGCTGTGTCCACCAGTCTAAGAATATGGCCTTATTCCTTAGCATTTCCTTTGTCTCTCGGCCTTCTTGTCTGTGCTGAGCCTTCGCGATGTCCTGGGTTGAGCCCTTATTCCACTTGCCTTTGCTCGCAGAGTGAACAGAACATTGTGTTCTGAAGCTGCCCCAGCACACACACTTCACGACGCCGCCAAGTTTGCAGCTGACCAATTGGCCTACTTTAGAGGGCTTGATTTATAAAATTTACAACCCTTAATTTCCACCACCCCACTCTTCCTCCCAACACACCCCTGAAAAAGAGTGTGCCAAATGTACTGATAAATCAAGCGTCCTTTGGTTTCGTTGCAACAAAATCGGCAGTCATTTCTCTCCCCTTCATTGGCTCTCAGCCTTGCCATTCCCTCCTGAATAGATGGAAAATAGTGGTTGATGTGTTGTAAGAAGACATTTGATAGTGGCCGCCTCTGAATTAATAACTCATTTTAAGAGAAATGTACTAACAAAATCATACGCTCCTCAGTTTCTGGAACTGCACTTCTAAATTAATTCCTGTTCCAAAAACCAATTCAGGCAAATTTGTCTTCTTCCAAATTAGGAAAGTGGAATTGGATCCTTGATTTTTTTCAATGAGGTTGGGTCAGGCGGGTCTCCTGTGTTACATGCAGATACTTTACCTTCTAAGCCACTAGGGAAGCCCCTTTTGTATTTAGATATTTTGAATACTCCTTCTTGGCATTTGACTCGTTGAAGCATTTTAAATAGATGCAAGGCCAAATAGGATGGGTTTCCCTGGTGGCTGAGTAGAAAACAATCTGCCTGCAATGTAGGATACCTGGGTTCAATCCCTGGGTTTGGAAGATTCCCCTGGAGAAGGAGGTGGCAACGCACTCCAGTATTCTTGCCTAGAGAATTCCATGGACAGAGAAGCCTGGCAGGCTACAGTCCATGGATTTGCAAAGAGTCGGACGCAACTGAACGACTAACTTATAAGAAGTCCAAATAGGAGAGGGTGAGGATTTAATGGAGTAAAGAAAAGCTATGAGAATTGATTTCTCATGATTTTAGGATTGCTTATGATTTTTTTTCCCTGCTCACTTCTTTAAGAAAAGGAACCCTATCAGAGTAGATCTGAAGATTTACAAGGCCTGATGATTCTGAAATACGGAGCCCTCTTCATGAAAGAGAATATGAAACTAGATTCAGGGTATAGATCTATTTTGAATGAAAAAAAGAAATCATAACAAATTACAAATTCCAAAAAGCATCCAGGAACATAGCATTATTATCATTAATATTAATTAACAATCACTGTTACTGTTACAGTTTAACTGGTTGACCCATATATATAATGCACATTTTCCCTATATGTTTTCAGTTTTTCACATGGTAAAAATTTTATAATACCATTTATTATGAAATTTAATAATAAATGAGAGGATAGAAAGATAATTTTGTCTTTCTCCTGGCATAGTAGATAGAAATATATTTTTTGTTATTGATGGCTTAGAAAAGGTTTTTTTAGCTTCAGAACTTGTTGGTCATCCCACAGCTCAAACAATTTCTTGCCCTAAAGGTGCTTTGTGTCCTAGGAAAGGCCCTCAGAGGCTGCAGACCTTTGATATCGCTGGAGAGGGCTCCAGCTGGCCATTTGGCCATGGCCTCAGGGGCTGATCCAACTAAGCCAGGTCTGGCATCTGGTTAGTCCTGGGCAGGGGGAGAGGGTTGTAGGGCAAAAGGTGACCTGAGTAGAGAGGTGAGCAGCATTTTAATCAGAATCTTCTTGATGCTAGAGTTGGGCTCAGGGTACTTGGGGAGGCCCCCATGTAGTATAGAATGTCACTGGGGGCCAACAAATTTAAGGGGTTTCTAGGAGCCCACTGATCTTCCCCATAGGTCAGGATATAGAGGACAACCCCCTGGCTAGAGCAGGGCCTGTGTATCCAAGAGTTCCAAATCCCTGAGGCAGACACACAGCACAGGGTGCCCATGAAAGCAAGCAGCCATGAAGACTGAAGTTCATTAGTTTTACTGAGCTTCTGCCTCTGTAGCTGAGCATACAGTGGACACTCATGTAACTGAAAACAACACTGAATTCCCTGCCCAAGTGAGCCCTACTTAATAAATGTGAAATTACAGGGTCCATAGGCAGGTTCACGACTGTCTCCTTATCATTTAGGACAGTACCTAGCACGTGGTTAGAGCTCAATAAATATTTGCAAAATGAATGAGAAGTGATTTTTTTCTGAATATTTTTCCATTTGCAGAGGGGACCAAAATTAGTTACCAACACCTCTTATTTTCCGGAGTTAAAACAGGCCAGCCAAGTGGAAGCCACTGGATATTGCGCACTTTTAATGTCTTCATCCACCCTTAGTCTTCCTTACATCATCCAAGCTCCTTCCCCCCACACTGGGTGGCAGGCAGGACTTTAAAGCATAGTTTAAGCATCATGTCATTTTCTTTTCATTTTCAGTGCATGCTCTACCGCTGCCCAGATAGTCAAATGTCAAGCCTTTTCGACTGGGATTCTTCCAGTTATGCTATAAAGGCCCAAATGTTTTCAGAGTACCAAAACTGTTTACCCTTAAAAGAATTTAGTCAAAACATTGAGAGATTTTTTTTAAATATGAGTATGTTTTCTTCTTATTCCTTGAGGATTCTGAGATGCTCCTTTTAACCTGTGGGAAGAAGATAAGGCAGTCATCGTGTTTAATGTGGGAATTACTGTGACCTGGTGGCTCAGACAGGAAAGCGTCTGCCTATGATGCAGGAGACCCAGGTTCAAACTCTGGGTCTGGAAGATCTCCTGGAGAAGGAAGTGGCACCCCACTCCAGTATTCTTACCTGGAAAATCCCATGGACGGAGGGGCCTGGTGGGCTACAGTCCATGGGGTCGCAAAGAGTCAGAAACGACTGAACGACTTCACTTGTCATTTCTGAAGCCTGCACGTCAGAATGTGGCCATGTCATTATCACCATAGTGAGTAGCATTGGAAAGAACGCATGAAACTCGCAGATTACATAGAATCTTATGCTGACAAGTGACATCCTGTATCCTACCTCTTTATCAGTGAGGAAATTGCTGGTCAGAAAGGTTAAATTAATTGCCCAAAGTTATAGTCATGATTGGCATTAATCAGAAGTTCTAAAAGGCAGCATAATAAAGCTAGTCCTCAAAATAAAGTTTTGGAACTTTTCTTATCTTTTATATTCATTTCCTCATCAACTCATATCTCTAATGCTATAAATCCAGTTAACTGTCTCTGCACCAGTAATGCTCGAAGACCCAATGTTTTATCAATATAAACTACACTGGAAACCAACTGAGTCAGAAGTGCTACCTTGGGGGCCCTTGACATTGGCATGGTGCCGAGCACCTCGTGAGCATGTGAAGAGCACTTACCGAAATAAACTGAGTACCCTGAATCTTTGTCTCTAATTTCCTATATAACACTGCAAAATTTTAACCACTGCTCTAAGTTAGGTACTTTGCTTATAGGGGACTACGTTGGTAATCAAGAAACAAACTCTGCCTTCCAAGTGATCGCTGTTTAGTGAAGAATACAGATGCATGATCTGCTAGTTTCTATGGCTGTGTTGTTGTTTTTGTTCATTTGCTCAGTCATATCCAACTCTTTGCAACCCCATGGACTGCAGCATGCCAGGCATCCCTGTCCTTCACCAGCTCCCAGAGTTTGCTCAAACTCATATCCATTCAGTTGGTGATGCCATCCAACCATCTCAACCTCTGTTTGTCCCCTTCTTCTCTTGTCTTCAATCTTTCCTAGCATTGGGGTCTTTTCTAATGAAAATCGGCTCTATGCATCAGGTGGCCCGAGCATGGAGTGTGGAGTTTCAGCTTCAGCATCAGTCCTTCCAATGAATATTCAGGATCAGTTTCCTTTAGGAGGGACTGGTTTGATCTCCTTGCAGTCCAAGGGACTCTCAAGAGTCTTCTCCAACACCACAGTTCAAAAGCATCAGTTCTTCAGTGCTGAGCCTTCTTTATGGTCCAACTGTCACATCCATACATGACTACTGGAAAAACCATAGCCTTAACTAGATGGACCTTTGTCTGCAAAGTAATACCTCTTCTTTTTAATATGCTGTCTAAGTGTGTCATAGCTTTTCTTCCAAGGAGCAAATGTCTTTAAATTTCTTGGCTGCAGACATGATCTGCAGTGATTCTGGAGCCCAGAAAAATAAAGTCTGTCACAATGGCTATGTAGGAAATTACAAATTTGGCAGTTTGGTTTATTGGCTCACAGTTCTGCAAGTGAGAAGTCTGGGTATAGCCCAAGTGGGTTCTCTGCTCCTGGTCTCACAGGGCGAAAATGAAGGTGTTGGGGAGGCTGCATTCGCACGGGTTGCTAGTATCCGATTCCAAGCTCTTGGAATTCAGATCCTTGGGATTGTGGGGCTGAAGATTCTTCTAACTATCAGTGGAGGCTCATCCTCAGATTTTAGAGGCTGTCTGCCTTCCTTGACCTGTGGCCCCTTCCATCTCCAAGCAGGTACAAGATTATCTCCCTTGTATCAAATCCCTCTCACTTGATGAGGCTCTCATTTGAAGAGCCTCATCTCTTTGCAAAACTGACCTGATCAAGTAGGTAAGTCCCACAAAGAGTAATCTTGCTACCTGAAAGTCAAGCAATTTGGCACACCTTTTGCCATATAGGGCTACATAATCATGGGAATAACATCGCCTATTCACAGATCCCCCTGCCAGGCAATGGGAGGGAATTATACAAAGGACTCATTGAGGGGTCATCTTAGAATTCTGCCTGCTGCACAATAACGAAACAGTACCATCAACCATGATAAACGATATATTGAACTAGCTACAAAGAGCAATGAGAACCCAGAGAAGTGAGCAAATAGCTCTGCCTAGGGAGATACATAGAATTAAGGTAGAAGAAAAGGTAAAATTTAAGCTGGTCATAAATAATGAATAGGAGTGCAACGAATAGAGAAAGAGAAGTCTCCTGTGTGTGTGTATATGCTGTGTGTGTGTGTGTGAGTGTCTTCTTTCTTGTTTGAGTTCATGGAGCATGCCACCTCTGGGAACTACCATCCCTAACCCGCAACATATCAAGTCTAGTCATGGATTCATAAGAAAAGTTTAAGAAATATTTTGATGAATGTGCTATCTAATTTACGAGCTTCATATTATATACTCTCAAACCTCTTTTTCTTATCCATCAGAGATTAAAAATATAATGTTGAAAGTCATGTATTAGACAGTTGGGGAAATCTGAATGCTTTTATGATATTTGGTTCAGTCCATTCGGTCAGTCATGCCCAACTCCTTGTGACACCATGGACTGCAGCACGCCAGGCTTCCCCGTCCATCGCCCATGCCCAGAGCTTGCTCAAACTCGTGTCCTTCGAGTTACTGATGACATCCAACCACCTCATCCTCTGTTGTCCCCTTCTCCTCCCAGCTTCAATCTTTCCCAGCATCAGGGTCTTTTCAAATGAGTCAGTTTTTCCCATCAGTGGGCCAAAGTACTGGAGTTTAAGCTTCAGCATCAGTCCTTCCAATGAACATTCAGGACTGATTTCCTCTAGGATGGACTGGTTTGATCTCCTTGCAGTCCAAGGGACATGCAACAGTCTTATCCAATACCAGGTTCAAAAGCATGAATTCTTCAGCTCTCAGCTTTCTTTATAGTCTAACTCTCACATCCATATATGACTACTAGAAAAACCATAACTTTGACTATATGGACCTTTGTTGGCAAAGTAATGTCTCTGCTTTTTAATATGCTATCTAGGTTGGTCATAACTATTCTTCCAAGGAGCAAGTGTCTTTTAATTTCATGGCTGCAGTCACCATCTGCAGGGATTTTGGAGCTCAAGAAAATAAAGTCTGTCACTGTTTCCATTGTTTCCACATCTATTTGCCATGAAGTGATAGGACCAGATGCCATGATCTTAGTTTTCTGAATGCTGATTTTAAGCCAACTTTTTTGCTCTCCTCTTTCACTTTCATCAAGAGGCTCTTTAGTTCCTCTTCACTTTCTGCAATAAGGGTGATGTCATCTGCATATCTGAGGTTATTGATATTTCTTCCAGCAAGCTTGATTCTAGCTTGTGCTTCATCCAGAACGGCATTTTGCATGATGTACTCTGCATATAAGTTAAATAAACAGGGTGACAATTACACCCTTGATGTACTCCTTTCCCAATTTGGAATCATTCTGTTGTTCCATGTCTGGTTCTAACTGTTGCTTCTTGATCGGAATACAGATTTCTCAGGAGTCAGGTCAGGTGGTCTGGTATTCCCATCTCTTTCAGAATCGTCCACAGTTTGTTGTGATCCACACAGTCAAAGACTTTGGCACAGTCAATAAAGCAAAGGTAGATGTTTTTCTGGAACCCTCTTGCTTTTCCGATGACCCAATGGATGTTGGCAATTTCATCTCTGGTTCCTCTGTCTTTTCTAAATCCAGTTTGAACATCTGGAAATTCACAGTTCATGTACTATAGAAACCTGGCTTGGAGAATTTTGAGCGTTACTTTGCCAGCATGTGAGATGAGTGCAATTGTGCGGTAATTTAAACATTCTTTGGCATTGCCTTTCTTTGGGATTGGAATGAAAACTGACCTGTTCCAGTCCTGTGGCCACTCCTGAGTTTTCCAAATTTGCTGGCATATTGAGTGCAGCACTTTCACAGCATCATCTTTTAGGATTTGAAATAGCTCAACTGGAAATCCAACACCTCCACTAAATCTGGATGTAATAGTGTTTCCTAGGCCCACTAGACTTCTCATTCCAGGATGTCTGGCTCTAGGTGAGTGATCACACCATCATGGTTATCTGGGTCATGAAGATCTTTTTTGTATAGTTCTTCTGTAAATTCTTGCCACCTCTTCTTAATATCTTCTGTTTCTGTTAGGTCCATACCATTTCTGTCCTTTATTGTGCACATCTTTGCATGAAATGTTCCTTTGATAGCTCTGATTTTCTTGAAGAGATCTCTTGTCTTTCCCATTCTGTTGTTTTCCTCTATTTCTTTGCATTGATCTCTCAGGAAGGCTTTCTTATCTCTCCTTGCTATTCTTTGGAACTCTGCATTCAAATGGGTATATCTTTCCTTTTCTTCTTTGCCTTTCACTTCTCTTCTTTTCTCAGCTATTTGTAAGGCCTCCTCAGACAACCATTTTGCCTTTTTGCATTTTTTTTTTCGTGGGGATGATCTCGATCACTGCCTCCTGTACAATGTCAGGATCCTCTGTCCATTGCTCTTCAGGCACTCATCTAATCCCTTGAATCTATTTGTCACTTCCACTGTATAATCTAAGGGATTTGATTTAGGTCATACCTGAAAAGTCTAGTGGTTTTCCCTACTTTCTTCCATTTAAATCTGAATTTGGCTACAAGGAGTTCATGGTCTGAGCCATAGTCAGCTCCTAGTCTTGTTTTGCTGACTGTATAGAGATTCTCCATCTTTGCCTGCACAGAATAAAATCAATCTAATTTCAGTGTTGACCATCTGGTGATGTCCATGTGTACAATCTTCTCTTGTGTTGGAAGAGGGTGTTTGCTATGACCAGTGCGTTCTCTTGGCAAAACTCTACTAGCCTTTGCCCTGCTTTATTCTGTACTCCAAGGCCAAATTTGCCTCTTACTCCAAATATTTCTTGTCTTTCTACGTTTGCATTCCAGCCCCCTATAATGAAAATGACATCTTTTGGGGGTGTTAGTTCTAGAAGATATGTAGATTTTCATAGAACCATTCAACTTCAGCTTCTTCAGCGTTACTGGTCGGGGCATAGACTTGGATTATTGTGATACTGAATGGTTTGCCTTGAAAATGAACAGAGATGGTTCTGTCCTTTTTGAGACTGTGTCCCAGTACTGCATTCCAGATTCTTTTGTTGACTATGAGGGCTACTCCATTTCTTCTAAAGGATTCTTGTCCATAGTAGTAGATATAATGGTTGTCTGAGTTAAATTCAACCACTCCAATCCATTTTAGTTCACTCATTCCTAAAATGTCGATGTTCACTCTTGCCATTTCCTGTCTGACCACTTCCAATTAGTCTTGACTCATGGACCTAACATTCATTCCAGGTTCCTATGCATTATCGCTCTTGACAGCGTCTGACTTTACTTCCATCACCAGTCATATCCACAACTGGGTGGTGGTGTTGCTTTGGCTCCATCTCTTCCACCAACATAGGGAGTTCATCTTTCAATGTCCTGTTTGCCTTTTCACACTGTTTATGGGTTTCTCAAGGCAAGAATACTGAAACAGTTCGCCATTCCCTTCTCCAGTGGAGCGCGTTGTGTCAGCACTCTCCACCATGACCCGTCCGTCTTGGGTGGCTCTACACAGCCTGGCTCATAGTTTCACTGAGTTAGACAAGGCTGTGGTCCGTGTGATCAGATTGGTTAGTTTTCTGTGGTTGCGGTTTTCATCTTGTCTACCCTCTGATGGAGACGTATAAGAGGCTTATGGAAGCTTCCTGATGGGAGAGACTGACTGAGGGGGAAACTGGGTCTTGTTACCCAGTCTAATGTAAGTTCTGGCAGCTCTCTGTTGGGGTTAGTGGCGACTTCCTCCAAGAGGCTTATACCACACCCGGGTCTGCTGCACCCAGAGCCCCTGCCCCTGCGGCAGGCCTCTGCTGACCCATACCTCTGCAGGAGACACCCAGACGCAGGTCCAGCTCAGTCTCTATGGGGTCTCCTGGTGCACACAAGGTTTTGTTTGATCCCTCGGAGCATCTCTGGCAGGTATGGGGTTTGATTCTAAATGCAATTTCGCTCCTCCTATCATCTTGCTGGGGCTTCCCTTGCCCTTGGACACGGAGCATATTTTTTCGGTGGGATCCAACATTCTCCTGTCAATGGTTGTTCAGCAGTAAGTTGTAATTTTAGAGTTCTCGCAGGAGAAGATGAGCTCACATCCTCCTACCCCACCATCTTGTCCTTGTTAATTGATATTAAATATTTAAAAGATATTGTTAAGTATCATAATGGTCCCATGGATTTATAAAAGGGATCTTTATATTTTAGAAATATATATAGACACATTTACTAATAAAATCTTGTAGGGTCCTGAAAAAATAAAGATAGTAAAATTTGATTTTCTAAAAAGTTTTAAGATATTTGGAAATAGTCATGTGTGTACACATAACTGTGTACATTCTTAGTAACTGACTTTTTTTAGTAACTGACTTCTAGTAACTTCTCCTGTATTTTTCTCTTTTGCTTATCCTACCCTTTTATATTAGGGATGTTTGGGTACTTATTAATTAAAGACATTTCAGTTTTAAGCAGCAGAGTCTAACTCTACTTAATTCAAGGGAGTTAAAAGGGGAAATTGCTAGAAGCCTGCTTATCCAGTAGCAATAGCTAGTCACTAAAGATAGCCCCCACCCCAATGAACCACACTTCCCAGACTCTGCGACCTTACACAGGTCCACACTGAATTTCAGTTGGCACTTTCACTCTTGTTGTAGTGTGTTTGTATTCTTTTGTCCAGTTTTATAGAGATTTAGTAGACATTTGACACTGTATGTTTAAGACATACAAAATAATGATGTATGTATTTGTGCAAATGATTACTACAATAAGATTAGTTAAAAATCCATCACCTTAGGTAGTTACAAATTTTTTCCTTGTGATGAAAACTTTTCAGATCTATTCTTTTATCAACTTTCAACTGTATAATGCAGTATTGTTAAACATACTCACCAGGCTGTACATTACATCCCCAGAACATATTTATTCCATACCTGGAAATTTGTACATTTTTACTACCTTTAACTAATGTCCCCAATACCCTCAACCCCTTCTCTGGCACGCAGCAATCTGTTCTCTATTTCTGAGTTTTGTTTTCACTTATAAGTAAAATGATATAGTATTTATCTTTCTCTGTCAAACTTATTTCACTTAGCATAATGCTGTCAAGTTTTATCCACACTGTTGAAAATGACAAGATGTCCTTGTTTTTATGGCTGAATATTATTTCACTTTTTCCTATTTAAAAAAATTTGCCATATAATTGGAATCTAGCATTACATTGGTTTAGCGTTTATAAATGTAAAGATTTGGTATATGTATATATCATAATATGATCACCACAGTAAGTCTAGTTAACAGCCATCAACACACACAATTACACTTTTTTCTTGTGATGAAAACTTTTAAGATCAGCTCTCTTTGCAACTTTCAGATATGCAATATAGTACTATTAATTATAGTCACCATAATATATATTACATCCCCAAGACTTATTTCCTTTATGATTGGAAGTTTATACTTTTTGACTACCTTCACACATTCTGCCCACCCTAGTCCCTCATTTCTGGCAACCACCAATCTGTTCTGTATCTGCGATTTGGGGATTTGCTTGTTTGTTTTCTTGTTTTTAGATTCCGTGTATAAGTAGGGTCAATCACGTGCCATTTGTTTTTTTCCGTCTGACTTATTTCACTTAATATATGCCCTCAGTGTCTACCCAAGTTGTCACAAATAACAAGATTTCCTTTTCTTGTGGCTGAAATATATACATATCACATTTTCATTATGCATGTATAATTCAATGGACACAAGTCGTTTTTATATCTTAGCTGTTGTTAATAATGCTGCAATGAACGTGGGGGTAAATATACTTTTTGAGTCAATATTTTCATTCCCTTTGGTAATATTTATTCCCAGAAGTGAAATTGCTGTATTAAATGGTAGCTCAATATTTAATTTTTTGAACATCCTCCATACAGTTTTCCATAGTGGCTACACCAAGTTACATTTTCACCAACAGTTTTTTGGTAATGTGTTTCCTTTGCTCCACATTCTTGCCAACATTTGTAACTTCTTGTCATTTTTCTAGTAGCCATTCTAACAGGTGTGTGATTTTTGATTTACATTTCCCTAATGATTGTTGATGTTCAGCATCTTTTCAAGTACCTGTTGGCCATCTGCATGTCATCTTTGGAGAAATGCCTATTTAGCTCCTCTACCCATTTTTAAATCAAATTTCTTGGGTTGTTTTTTTTTTCCTCAATTGACTAGTATGAATTTTTTATGTATTTTGAATACTAACCCTCATCAGATATATGATTTACGACTATTTTTTCCTGCTCTATTTTCATTTTGTTGATAGTTGCCTTTGCTGTGCAGAAGCTTTTTAGTTTGGTGTAGTCATATTTGTTCATTTTTGCTTTTATTGCCTTTGCTTTTAGTGTCAAATGCAAAAAAAAAAAATCATTGCCAAGAGCAATGTCATGGAACCTGTTTTCTTTTAGGAATTTTATGATTTGGGGTCTTGTGTTTAAGCCATTGTTCCCTTTAGAGTTGAATTTTAAGTATGGAGTTGAATAGTGTCCACTTTTAGTCTTCTGCATGTGACTGTCTAGCTTTACCAGCACCATTTGTTGAAGAGACTGTCTTTCCCAATTATGTGTTCTTTACTCCTTTGTTGTAAACTAACTGACTTTATACATGTAGGTTCATTTCTGCATTCTCTTTTCTGTTCCATTTATCTATGTGTCTGTTTTTTATGTCAGTACTATACTGTTTTGATTACAGTATAGTAAACATTTTTGGAAACAAAAAATGTGTTGCCTCCTGCTTTGTCCTTTTTTCTCAAGACTGTTTTGGCTATTTAGAGTCTTTTCTGATTCTGTACAGATTTTAGGATTGTTTGTTCTATTTCTATGAAAATGTCCTTAGAATTTAGATAGGGATTATATTGACTCTGTAGATTGCTTAGGGTAGTATGGATATTTTAACTCTTAATAGTTATGAGATATAGCATAATTTTTTTAGACTTGTAAAAAAAATTAACTCTTCTAACCCATGAGCATAGAAGATCTTCACTTACATGTGCCTACTTCAATTTCTTTCATCTTATGGTTTTAAATGTACAAATCTTTTACCTTCTTGGTTAAATTTATCTCTAAGTATTTTGTTCTTTTTTATGTAGTTGTCAATGGGATTATTTTCTTAATTTCTCTTTCTGATGATTAGTTATTAGCATGTAGAAATGCAACTGATTTTTTTATTGATTTTATATATTCAAACTTAACTGAATTTTTTATTAGTTCCAATAGTTTTTTCGTGGAGTCTTTAGGGCATTCAATACATGACAGGATGCCATCTGCTAATAGTAACAGTTTACTTCTTTCTGATTTGGATACCTCTTATTTCTTTTTCTTGCCTAATTGCTCTGGCTTGGATTTCCAATACTATGAAATAAATACAATATGAAATAAAAGTAACAAGAAGGGGCACCCTTGTCTTGTTTCTGACCTTAGAGGAAAAGCTTTCACCTTTCCACTGTTAATAATGATGTAATTTGGGGGTTTGTCACATATGAGCTTTATTATGTTAAGATATGTTACCTCTGTATCTGTGTTGCTGAGAGTTCTCATCACAAATAAGCTGAATTTTGCCAAAAGCTTTTGGGTAAACTCCGGGAGTTGGTGATGGACAGGGATGCCTGGTGTGCTGTGATTCATGGGGTCTCAAAGAGTCAGACACGACTGAGCGACTGAACTGACTGACTGATTGAGATGATTGTGTGACTTTTATCCTTCAATTTGTTAATATGACATATTACATTGATTGATTTGCAGATATTGAATCACCCTTACATTGTTGGAATAAATCCTAATTGATCATGGTATATGATCCTTTTAATGTATTGTTGGATGCAGTTTAGTAATAATCAGTTAAAGATTCTTTGTGTCTAGGTTTATCAGGAATATTGACATGTAATTTTTTTACCTGTGGTGTCCTTTTCTGGTTTTAGTATTAGGATAATACTAGCTTTGTAAAATAAGATTGGAAGTGTTCCCTTTTCTTTTTTCTGGAAGAGTCTCAAAAAATTTGATGTTAGTTCTTCTTTAAAAGATAGGTAGAATTCACCAATGAAACCATCTGTTCCTGAAATTTTATTTGTTGGGAGGTTTTTTATTACTGATTTTATCTCCTTACAAGTAATCAACCTATTCACATTTCCTTTTTCTTCGTGATTCAGTCTTGGTTGGCTATGTGTTTCTACAAATTTATACATTCTTCCACTTTGTACAGTTTTTTAGTGTTCACGATTGTCTCTTATTATCCTTTGTACTTCTGTGGTACCAGTTGTAATGTCTCCTCTTTCATTTATGATTTTGCATTCTCTCTCTATATTTTTTTTTTTTTTGGTGAATCTAGCTGAAAGTTTATCTATTTTGTGTGCTCAATCGCTTCAGTCATCTCTGACTTTTTATGACCCTATTGTCTATAGCCCTCCAGGCTCCTCTGTCCACAGGATTCTCCAGGCAGGAATACTGGACTGGGTTGCCATTTCCTTCTCAAAGTATCTTTCCAACCCAGGGCTCCATCTCCTGCATTGCAGGCAGATTCTTTACTGGCTGAGCCATCAGTGAAGCCCTGTCTATTTATCTTATTTAAAAAAAAAAAAAAAACCAGCTCTTTGCTTCATTGATCTTTCTGTTGTCTTTTTAGTCTCTATTTCACTTATTTTCAGTCTGATCTTTGTTATTTCCTTCCTTCTACTAACTTTGAACTTGGTTGTTTGTTTGTTTTTTCTTCTATTTCTTAAAGTGTAAAGTTAGATTGTTTATTTGAGCTCTTTTTTGTTTCTTAGTAAGCATTTATCATTATGAACTTTCCTCTTAGAACTGCTCTCTTGCTACAAACCACAAGTTTTAGTGTGTCGTATATCCATTTTCATTTGCTTCAAGATACTTTCTGATTTCTCTTTCTTTATTGACCCAATGATTGTTTAATTGCAGGTTGTTTAATCATGACATATTTGTGAATTTTCCAGTTTTCTTTGAATTGATCTCCAGTTTCATATCATCACAGTTAGAAAAGATGCATCATATGATTTTAATCTCATTAACTTTATTAAGTTTTGTTTCATGGCCTAACATTTGATCTATCCTGGAGTAAGTTTTGTGTGAGCTTAGTTCAGTTCAATTGCTCAGTCATGTCCGACTCTCTGCAACCCCATGAACTGCAGCACGCCAGGCTTCCCTGTCCATCACCAACTCCCTGAGTCCACCCAAACCTATGTCCATCGAATCGGTGATGCCATCCAGCCAGCTCATCTTCTGTCATCCCCTTCTTCTCCTGCCCTCAATCTTTCCCAGCACCAGGGTCTTTTCCAATGAGTCAGCTCGTCACATCAGGTGGCCAAAGTATTGCAGTTTCAGCTTCAACATCAGTCCTTCCAATGAACACCCAGGACTAATCTCCTTTAGGATGGACTGGTTGGGTCTCCTTGAAGTCCAAGGGACTCTCAAGAGTCTTCTCCAACACCGCAATTCAAAAGCATCAGTTCTTTGGTGCTCAGCTTTCTTTATAGTCCAACGCTCACATCCATACATGACCACTGGAAAAGCTGTAGCCTTGACTATATGGACCTTTGTTGGCAAAGCAATGTCTCTGCTTTTTAATATGCTATCTAGGTTGGTCGTAACTTTCCTTCCAAGGAGTAGCATCTTTTAATTTCATGGCTGCAATCACCATCTGCAGTGATTTTGGAGCCCAGAAAAATAAAGTCTGACACTGTTTCCACTCTTTCCCCATCTATCTGCCATGAAGTGATGGGATTAGATGCCATGATCTTAGTTTTCTGAATGTTGAGCGTTAAGCCAACTTTTTTACTCTCCTCTTTCACTTTCATCAAGTGGCTCTTTAGTTCTTCTTTACTTTCTGCCATAAGGGTGGTGTCATCTGCATATCTGAGGTTATTGCTTTTTCCCCGGCAATCTTGATTCCAGCTTGTGCTTCTTCCAGCCCAGCTTTTCTCATGATGTACTCTGCATATAACTTAAATAAGCAGGGTGATAATATACAGCCTTGACGTACTCCTTTTCCTATTTGGAACCAGACTGTTGTTCCATGTCCGGTTCTAACTGTTGCTTCCTGACCTGCATACAGGTTTCTCAAGAGGCAAGTCAGGTGGTCTGGAATTCCCATCTCTTTCAGAATTTTCCACAGTGTATTGTGATCCACACAGTCAAAGGCTTTGGCATAGTCAATAAAACAGAAATAGATTTTTTCTGGAACTCTGTTACTTTTTTGATGATCCATCAGATGTTGGCAATTTGATCTCTGGTTCCTCTGCCTTTTCTAAAACCAGCTTGAAAATCTGAAGTTCATGGTTCATGTATTGCTGAAGCCTGACTTGGTTTTAAGCATTACTTTGCTAGCATGTGAGATAAGTGTAATTGTGCAGTAGTTTGAGCATTCTTTGGCATTGCCTTTCTTTGGGGTTGGAATGAAAACTGACCTTTTCCAGTGTGTGAGCTTAAGAAGAATGTGTTTTCTGTTGTTTGGGCATGGAATGTTCTGAATATATCTGTATATGTTCTATACATGTGTGTGCTCAGACAGTCAGTTGTACCAACTCTTTGTGACCACTCTTCTCTGTCCATGGGACTTTGCAGGCAAGAATACTGGAGTGGGTTGCCATTTCCTACTCCAGGGGATCTTCCCCACCAAGGGATTGAACCTGAGTCTCCTGTGTCTTCTGCATTGGCATGCAGATTCTTTACCACTGCATCATGTGTTACATCCACACAATTTAATATGTGATTTAAGGCTAATTTTCCTTATTGAGTTTCTGTCTGGATGATGTTAACATTGACAGGTATCGAAGTCCCCTACTATTACTGGATTTCTATTTATTTCTCCCTTTAGGTCTTTTCATACTTGCTTTACATATTTTGGTGCTCTTAAGTTGGGTGGACAGATACTTACAATTATTATATACCCTTGATGGATTGACCCCTTTACAATGACTTCTGTGTCTCTTATTACAAACTTTGTTTTAAAGGCTGTTTTGTCTGATATACGTATAGTTACTACACTTTCCTTTTGGTTCCCATTTGTGTGAAGTAATCTCTGCCATTCATTTATTTTCAGTCTGTGTGCATTCTTACATCTGAAGCAAGTTTCTTTTAGTCAGCATATAGATGGGTGGTGTCTTTTTTAAAAATCCATTCAGCACCTTGTTGTCTTCTGATAGAAGAATTTGGTCTATCTACATTAAAGTAACTATGAAAGGTATGGTCTCATGGCCGTTTTGTTAATTATTTTCTGGCAGTTCTGTAATGCCTTTTTTCTTTATTCTTCTTTTGTTCTCTTCCTTTGTAATTCATTGATCTTCTACAGATTTTTTTTTTCTGTGACTGTTTTCAATTAACAGAATGCAACAGACATGATGTTGTAACAGTGTGGGCTCTAAACCTTAAGAAGGTATTTTTATATGGGGAGTCCTGACCACCACGTACTCATGGTGCCGTCAGAGTCTCACCTGAAGCCTACATCCTGTTGGACCAACTGGACTTCACATACATATATATAATAGGTAGCAAATTTCTTTTATACTTAAATCTTTCTATTTTTTTCTATTAGTTATACCTGAAATGATCTTTGTATAATAGCCATTACCAAACAAGGGAGAGTTTTTATAAGCTAGGCAAATACCTCAAGAGAGGGGTTTGAGGAAGAAAAGATACATGTATATGTATGGTTGAGTCCCTTCGCTGTTCACCTGAAGCCACCACAACATTGTTAATTGGCTATACAAAATAAAAAATTTAAAATTTAAGGGGAAAGAAAGGAATGTAACTCCTTTTCACTTAGATCAAGAGCTGTCTCGTAAACACAGAAATCTGGGACAATAGAGGAGGATATGAGGTCACACAGTATCCTATTGCCATTACAAGTCTTCATGTGACCTGTTAGGAGGGGAGAATGATGGAAAAGTAACTAAAACCTCCCGAGCCCCTACTATGTGCTAGGCCCTGGCGTTGGTTCTTTATGTATCTATTGAATCTTCACAAAAACCTTCCGAGTAGGTACTCTTAACGCTGCAGATGCAGAAGCTGCAGTTCTGAGAGGGTAACTTGGTGAACACTGTGTTGCTGTCAGGCAGGTCTCCCATCTGGCTGCAAAGCTCTTCTCTTCCCCTCTCTCCTTTGTTCAGTCCCAGAAGCACCCTTTATATCAGTTCTGTTATCTCCACCATTAAGCATAATTATCAGTGAGGATAAGGAAAGGAAGGCAAAAAGGCAACTCTGGGCACATAAAGCCCTGGGGATGGGATTAGAGGGATAAGGTTTGCCCTCATCCTCACTAGGTTCCTTGTATGGGCTATTCCGTGTCGTGGCCATGTGTGTTCCAGGTAGAACCACTGAAGGTTGAAGCAGTAAGAGAACTTTGTGCCATCTACTCTTATCTTTTCTTTTTACAGTTGATGAAACTGAATCCAGAAAACGGAAATGACCTGCCCTAAAGTCACAGTGCTTGAACTAGAACCAGAGTGTGCTTTCAGCTCCACCTCTCTGGTCTATAGTATAGTGTTATTTCAGAGTTCCGATTTTGGAACCACACTACCTGGGTTCTTTGCTCAGCCCTGTCACTTCCTGAGTGGATTATGCAAGTAATTTCCCCACCTGTTACATGGAGAAAACAGCAGCACCTCTCTCTTGGATGTAAAGCACATAAAACAGTATCAAGAACACGGTGACCGCTATGTGTTTCTTACCACTGACCAGCTCACAGCTCATGATCTCCGTGACACTGATTCTTTTCCCCTTCTGGTCCTGTCTTGAGCTCCTCCCAGGAACCTTGTTATACTCTGGTTCTCTTCAGTGTGAACTGAATTACAGTCTTTCAGTCATCTGCCTATATCTGCTCTAAAAAAGAATTTTTGATCAATGTGCTATGAGGTAAGGGAGACAATAGGACAAGACCCCTAATTTTGGTCCTAATATCTCTAACCTTTAGTTTTCCCTTTTTGCTTTTCCCACCTGTTGGTGGCAATAGAAGGAGTGGGGCTCAGAGTTCTCCTCATCCTACCCTTTCAATTTTGAAATCTGCCACAAGAAAAGGATCTGATAAGCTAATTCTTGGGTAGCTTACTGATAAAGCCTAATCAATAACCTCTGCTCTTAGGAACATTTTGAAGTTTTACAACAGGTTAAAGCCTAAACCAAAAGATCTCTAATGTTAGGGTTTTGGCATGGTTAGGTGAAGGATAGGTTTGCATTTTGGTCCTAGGTTGATGGTATGGGACTGAGAAGAAGGAAAGGCAGGAAGCCCATGTCTTTCCTATGAACCTGGGTTCTATCCTCCAGGCTGGGAGTGAGCTAACCAGGTGGGCAGTTGGGTAGAAGTACTGGATTTTTTCCCAGAATTTCTTGAGGCAACTCAACTAGGATAGAAAATCAGAATTTCTTTCAGGGGAACCAAAGAGTGGGGGTAGATGATGATTCCACCAAAAAATAGAACATTTACTGAGAACAAAAACATGCATCATATCTAAGCCATAATAGGATAGAGTGACCCACAAGTAATGCCAGGAATGAGGCTGAGCCCTGACCTTACACTCTTTTTTAATTTAGCTGGCTTTGTGTGCTATGAGACAGTGATAGATTCAAGGTCCCAAAACATGTTCACTTGTTGCTGCCCTTTCTTGCTGTTCTCAGGGTTAGGACACCTTCTAAAAAGCTATGGATGGAGGGAGCCATTGACTAATGTGATCAAGAGTTACTTGGACTCCTGGAAAAGCAAAATTCCAGCCAGGTCCATCCATCAGCCCACATGGAGTTCCCTCTGCACTTCTTTCAAATAAAGTTCTGTGGAAATGTGAGGAGGAAGTAGATCTACAGAAACTAGAAGTTCAGATGTAACAGTTCATCTACTAGAGAAGAAGAGCTAGATCAGAAACCTAGTGATGGGCATGGGAGTAGGTGGGCAGCAGGAGCAGCACAGAAATGCATGCCTTCCTGACTGTGGGTCATTACAGGCCTTTATGCAGCAAACACTAGCTACAGACTTAATAGGTATGTTTTCACACATTAGATACCATGTTTTCACATATGTATTTCACTGGTTTTTCAAACACATTTGGAAGCTATAATGTAGTAACATGATTAATGCTGCTGCTACTAAGTAGCTTCAGTTGTGCCCAACTCTGCACGACGCTACAGACAGCAATCCACCAGGCTCCTCTGTCCATGGGATTCTCTAGGCAAGAATACTGCAGTGGGTTGCCATTTCCTTCTCCAACACGATTAATATCATCCCTAATTTATAATTCATTATCAATGAATGTATAGTAAAATTCAGTGACTCTTATACAGGGTTCCATGAACTTATTTTGACTTGCAAAAGAGATTCTTGTTCTTGAAAAGGTTGGAAACATCGGGCTATATGTATGTCTTTTCACTGTCACTGCTATGTGCTTTCAACCCAGTGCTCTGTGACAACCTAGACGGGTGGGATGGGTTGCCAGACAGGAGACAATTTATAGCTGTGGCTGATTCATCTTAATGTACAGAAGAGGCCAACACAATATTGTAAAGCAATTATCCTCCAATTAAAAAATAGGAAAACAATTTCCTTTAAAAATCCCTCAATGTCTTTTCATTGAGGACTGTCATTTCTTGTCATGGATGAGTTTGCTTAATCCATCCTATCTATCAACTCCTTATATAAATTTGGGGGCAGGCTCTTCTAAGGAAAATTGACCTTTGCTTTCTGAGTCTTACCACTCACAAAATAAAATGTAAGCAAATCTGACCTATAGGCAAGATCTACCAAAGTAATCTGGGACCTTGGAAACAAGTTGAAAAGCTTACTACTAAGATTGGTACTCAAATAACAGTTCAAGGTCGAAGGCATACAGCTAACTTTGTTCGGCTTCCTTTCCACTAAACTAGTTGACCCTCAGAAAATTTTTACTTGTATATCTAACATAATTTTAATAATTTCAAAGTTCTTTAATTTACAAAAGTCTACTGTAAACCCCAAAATAGAAGTGTACAAAGAAAGAGTGTTCTCATTAGTCCAGACAGAAGTGATTATAACTTGAAATGTTTAGGAAGATAGTGATCGTGCTTACATCTGGGTTATTTTATGGTGTTTTATTTATGGTTGTTTCTATTTTGTTTATTAATATTATTGTCTATTTGGGTGCACTGGGTCTTTGTTGCTTCACATGGGCTTGCTCTGGTTGCAGCAAGCAAGGGCTACTCTCTAGTTGCAGTACACGGGCTTCTCATTGTAGTTGCTTCTCTTGTTGTGGAGCACAGCCTCTAGTGCACATGGCCTTCAGTAGTTATGGTGCACAGGCTTAGTTGTCCCACAGCATGTGGAATCCTCCCAGACCAGGGATCAAACCTGTGTCTGCTGCATTCAATTCAGTTCAGTCGCTAAGTTGTGTCCAAATCTTTGCAACCCCATGGACTGCAGCATGCCAGGCTTCCCTGTCAATAATCAACTCCCAGAGCTTGCTCAAACTCATGTTCATTAAGTCAGTGATGCCATCCAACCATTTCATCCTCTGTCGTCCCCTTCTCTTCCCACCTTCAATCTTTCCCAGCATCAGGGTCTTTGTAGATGAGTCAATTCTTCGCATCAGGTGGCCAAAGTACTGGAGTTTCAGCTACAGCATCAGTGCTTCCAATGAATATTCAGGACTGATTTCCTTTAGGATGTACTGGTTTGATTGCCTTGCAATCCAAGGGACTCTCAAGAGTCTTCTCCAACACCACAGTTCAAAAGCATCAATTCTTTGGTGCTCAGCTTTCTTTATAATTCAACTCTCACATCCATACATGACTACTGGAAAAACCATAGCTTTGACTAGGTGAGCCTTTCTTGGCAAAGTAATGTCTCTGCTTTTTAGTATGCTGTCTAGGTTTGTCATAGCTTTTCTTCCAAGGAGCAAGTGTCTTTTAATCTCATGGCTGCAGTCACCATCTGCAGTGATTCTGGAGCCCAAGAAAATAAAGTGTGACGTTGTTTCCATTGTTTCCCCATCTATTTGCCATGAAGTGACAGAACCAGATGCCATGATATTAGTTTTTTGAATGTTGATTTTAAGCCAACTTTTTCACTCTCCTCATCACTTTTTCCACTCACCTTCATCAAGAGACTCTAGTTCCTCTTTGCTTTCTTCCATACGGGTAGTGTCATCTGCATATCTGAGATTATTGATATTTCTCCTGGCAATCTTGATTCCAGCTTGCACTTCAATCAGCCCAGCATTTCACATAATGTACTCTGCAGAGAAGTTAAATAAACAAGGTAACAATATACAGCCTTGATGTACTCCTTTCCCAATTTGGAACCAGTCCATTGTTTCATGTCCAGTTCTAACTGTTGCTTCTTGATCTGAATACAGATTTCTCAGGAGGCAGGTAAGGTGGCCTGGCATTCCCATTTTTTAAGAATTTCCAGTTTGTTATGATCCACACAGTCAAAGGCTTTGACATAGTCAATAAAGCGGAAATAGATGTTTTTCTGGAGCTCTCTTGTTTTTTCGATATTCCAACGGATGTTGGCAATTTGATCTGTCTCCTCTGCCTTTTCTAAATCCAGTTTGAATATCTGGAAGTTCATGGTTCACATACTGTTGAAGCCTGGCTTGGAGAATTTTGAGCATTAGTTTTTGAGATGAGTGCAATAGTGTGGTAGTTTAAACATTCTTTGGCATTGTCTTTCTTTGGGATTGGAATGAAAACTGACCTTTTCCAGTCCTGTGACCACTGCTAAGTTTTCCAGATTTGCTGACATATTAAGTGCAGCACTTTCACAGCATCATCTTTTAGATTTGAAATAGCTCAACTGGAATTCTATCACCTCCACTAGGTTTCTTTGTAGTGATGCTTCCTAAGGCCCACTTGAGTTCACATTCCAGGATGTCTGGCTCTAGGAGAGTGATCACACCATCATCGTTATCTGGGTCACGAAGATCTTTTTGGTATACTTCTTCTGTATATTCTTGCCATCTCTTCTTAACATTGTCTGCTTCTGTTAGGTCCATACCATTTCTGTCGTTTATTGAGCCCATCTTTGCATGAATTGTTCCCTTGGTATCTCTAATTTTCTTGAAGAGATCTCTAGTGTTGTTTTCCTCTATTTCTTTGCATTGATCCCTGAGGAACGCTTTCTATTGTCTCCTTGTTATTCTTTGGAACTCTGCATTCAAATGGGTGTATCTTTCCTTTTCTCCTTTGCCTTTAGCTTTTCTTCTGTTCTCAGCTATTTGTAAGACCTCCTCAGACACCATTTTGCCTTTTTGCATTTCTTTCTCTTGGAGATGTCCTTGATCACTGACTCCTGTACATCACAAACCTGCATCCATAGTTCTCCAGGCGCTCTGTCTATCAGATCTAATCCCTTGAATCTATTTGTCACTTCCACTGTATAATCGTAAGGGATTTGCTTTAGGTCAGACCTGTGTTAGCAGATGGATTCTTAATGACTAGACCACCAGGGAAGTCCTATTTTATTTTCTTTTATTAAAACTGTTGACATCCAAACCAATGCTTATGAATATAATATTGAAGAAGTGATGCTTCTTCAAATTTATATCCTCCTTCATCACCTTAATACTCCTCCTCATCAGCATCAAAGAATCAGCTTCCCTTTATGTTTTGTTGGGAAATCCATGTTCACAGTATCTGTTCCCATGTTTAGTAAGCAGACTTTGTTTCCTTGAGTTGAGACACCACCTCTGTGACCTGACATTTGTTTTAGGGGCCAGATTGACTCTGTTCCCTAAAATAAATCTCAGGACACTCAACAAATTTCTGAATATCCTATGATGATTGTGGGGCTTCCCTGGTGGCTCAGTGGTAAACACCTGCCTGTCAATATAGGAGACACAAGTTCAATCTCTAGGTCAGGAAGATGCCCTGGAGAAGGAAATGGCAACCCACTTCAGTATTCTTGCCTGGAGAATCACTTGGACAGAGGAAATGAGGAAACTGTCGAGTTATAATCCAATCCATGGGGTCTCAAGAATCACTTACAACTTAGCGACTACATCACCACCACCACCACGATGATTGCTTCCTTGCTTTCAGGGAAAATTAAATAAGAAATTCTTTCAAAACATGCATATATTTCTGTTTCCTCCATCAGATAACTCAATCATAAAAGGGCTAATGTACTTTATACTCTCTGAACTCTGAAAGTCTATGATTTGAGAGCAGTAATTTGGAGAGTGGGAATAGAGATGAAGAGATTAATTAACAAACGGTATCAAATCAGGCTAAACAAGAAGTCACTTTGTGTGATGGATGAAAATTAATAAGACTATTTTTAAAGGTCAACGAGCACTCCACTTAAGTGTGGGCTATGCATAGCAAGTTGGAAGGAACATAGTATGGGAGGTGGGGGGGGGGGAGAGGTAACCTTCCAGTGGGGTAATCTGATAAACATTACCTCAGCTATGTGATCAAGGTCAACATCAACAGGCATAGGTCATGTTGATAGTATATACCCTTGATATGGTGTGATGAAAATGGCACCTTACATCTGAGGTCCTCTATCAAAACCCATTACCTTAGTCTAATCACAAGAAAAACATGAGACTTGTCCCCAGAGAGGCACATTCTCTTAGCTCTTACAAAATCACTGCTGCTGCTGCTAAGTTGCTTCAGTCGTGTCCGACTCTGTGCAACCCCATGGACTACAGCCCACCAGGCTCCTCCATCCATGGGATTTTCCAGGTGAGAGTACTGGAGTGGGCTGCCATTGCCTTCTCCACAAAATCACTAGTACACCTCAAAACTGGCAAGATCATCAAAACCAGTGAAAGCTTGAGAAACTCTCGCAGCCAAGAGGAGCCTAAAAAGACATGGCAACTAAATGCTATGTGGTGTCCTAGATGGAATCCTGACATAGGAGAAGGACATTGGGTAAACACCAAGGAAACCTGAATAAACTATGGACTTTAGTTAATACTATTTTGATGTTAGTTCATTGATTATAACAAAGGTGCATTAGTAGATGTTAATAATAGTGGAAACTGGATGTAGGGTATAGGGAACTCTGTACTGCTCAGTTTCTTCCACAAATCTTAATTGTTCTAAAAACTAACAGCTATTTATACATAAAAAAATTTAGGAACAATTATTTAAAATAAGAACAACGACAATTTTTTTTAACAAGCTCACTGAGCCCATACTTGGGGGTAAAAGCTCTTATTATTAAGAAAGGACCTTTCTGCCTAATGATTCGACCTCATCTGACTTTTCCTGGAATTCTCTGTAATGAAAAGAATATACAAACTATTGACTTACTCTGTACTCCCATGGCCAACTTGCCTTTTCTAGGCCACAGCCACCTGGAAACTTAAAATGAAAATTTATAAGCATAAGCTATGTGTTTCTCCCAGAAAGAGTAAAAGTTATTTTATAGTCATACCAAGGTTGGCTTTCTGGCTGTACCATTTATAAGCTGTGTAACAATATTGAACATATCACTTAACCTTTCTGAAACTCAGTTTTCTCCTTTCTTAAAAAGAAAAAAAAAAAAAAGAACAGACATTGCAAGATAATGACAAGCAAGAGAACATGCAGTCCTTAAGTCAGTATCCAGCACATTAAATTTCCCAGTAAGTGATAGTTAATAATAAAAAGGGTCATCAACCCACAGGACGAGATCATCCCTTAGGTTGCACAGAAATATAACCTAGAGCTCTTGCCTTCCAGTCCGCCTTCCCACTCCAGCAGGTCACACTGCATCAAGCATCTAGAAGGCTTTCTGCCAAAAACGGTACTGGTTTGTTATCTAAGTGAGTCTTGGTCATTTAGCAAAGTCAGAGTCTTTGTTATTGTTTTCATCACCACTGGCTGAGCAGAGAAAGACCAAGCCACAGGGTACATCTCTGCCTGCCAAAGTCCTGTGTTCCTGAAACAAAAACGCAATAAAAATGGCAGTTCATGGCAGACACTGAGCCCAGGCTTGGGAGCCAGGGGGGAGGGGCTCCTCCTTCTCCTCTTCCTCAGCACCTGTCACTGAGACGGGGTGGCCCAGCCCCGGGGCAGCTCCAGCCCCGGGGCTCCCAGCAACGCCGCCCAGCCCACTCAGCGACTAGAAAGCGCCCATTGAGGGCTTGCAGCTGCCGGGGCCGCTTGCCCAAATACTACATAAAGCCTCAACTTCAGCTCCAGTGAAGAAGTCACTACTGTGTTCTTCCTGAGCCCCAGTCACGGCTATCAAACATTCAAAGCAAACTGGCGATGGTTAAACACTGCATGTGTTTACACCCCGAATCTTGAATCACAATGGGGAGGCTTGAGCTGCCAAGGCCGGGCTTTATCCTGGACACTGCAGGCTGTTCTCTGACCTGCCGGACAGGAGTAGCGTTGGGTAAATACCAGATCCTTTGCTTTTCCTAGATGTTTGCTCTCAGGGACTTCAATGGGGTTCGTCTCCAGGCGAGGTTGAAGGGCACATACTTGCAGAGTCAAGATGCTGTCTCACGTGAGTGGGCGTTCAGAAGCTTTAAGGCTTTGGAAGCCATCCCTGAAGAGAAAACCCAAACAGTATAAAATAAAATATATCCAAGCAGATGAAAGGATAACTGGGATCCTTAAAAAAAAAAAAAAAACTGCTATGAAAACAAGTGAGGAGGTAAAAGAAGGATGGCGGTGTGGTTAGTGGGTGAGCTGAGGGCTGGATGTTTAGAGCCTCGTAACACTGTTCTCTACCCTTGAGAATTTAAACACTTTATTCATTTAAAAAAATACTGTAATAAGAAAGACCCTTTGCCTCGCCCCTTTATCTAGGATAAAATCCAAAACCTAGATTTTCTTTGAAATGTCCCAGTCTGTTCTGTTTTTAACTCTTTTAGGTTTTTCATCCTTTACATTGCATGTCAGAATTTTGTTTTTTTTCTGACTATAGAGAAGTACATCATCATTGTGACAAATTGAGAAATGCAGGAAAGAAACATAAAGAAGAAAGTATAAGTACTACATCTTTGAATTAGACCTTGTATTTTTATACACTTCCTTGCCATCTTTATACAGAGAGAGAAAGAAAGAGAAAAAAGTAATTTTAAACATACTAAAATAGAATCCAATTTTGTTTACCTTTATACTATGTGTTGTTTTTCTTTTTTTTTTTAACTTCTCATGACCATTCCCCAGACCACTAGATATTCCTAAAAGAATGACTCGTGATGGCTTTGGAATATTTTCACCCTATGTTTTTCAATGCCAGAAAAAGTTCAAAACAGAGTTTTACTTTTACCATGCCATACTTTAAAAAAGTAGAACAAGCTTTTTATAGCTAGAGAGTATAAGGAAATTTATTTTGCACTAGATATACCACTTTCTCCAGAATAATTTAAGAATCGCAGCTGGATTCAGCATAGTATTTGGCAAGTACAAATATAGTAGTAAGATAAAGTTTTCTTACCTTCAGATGTGCTCCAAAAGGGAAATGAGACAAAGGAATGGAAATTGAGCATAAGAGCGGGTTGTAGATGTGAGGAGCGAAGCCAGAAATGGAAGATGGTGACTCAGGTCTCACACACAATCTCACACTCACACACACACACACACACACACATCCCTACTTCTGCAGTCTGTGTACCAGCTGACAGGACCACTCTCTTTTAAGAACTTTGGAATCAACACTCAAAAAGATCCAGTGAAAATCATAAAGATTAAGAGGAAAAGACATACTACATGTTAGAAATGCAGAATAATTGAAGGGATGATGGGCAGATCCAGGGACAAGCCCCTCCAGCATTGTCTGGGCACTTACTACACCTACAGCCATACGTCGGCTACGAAGATGAAAGAATAAGCTACAGTGTTGGGCCCGTGGAGCGCCCAGGCTAATGGAGAGAAGACAGGAAGTAAGCAAGTCATTTCAGCTCAGCATGAGACTCGCACGGACGGACGGAGAACAGAAGGCAGCCCTTAGCCAGCCTGGGAGCAGAAGGATGAGGATTCATGTGCCCTCAGGTCTCAGAGAGGGTGCAGCCTAGGAGCCCAGCTGAGAAGAATGAAAGCTCACAAACAGGAGGAAAGGGAAAATCCCGAGGGGAACGTGGGGCTAGCAAAGAAAGAGGAACAACTCTATTTTAAAACGTCCTTTTGTCATGGGCTTGAGACCCAATGTTATTTGATATAGACTTGTCCTTTTTTCCTGTAACTTACATGCAGAATATATAATATTATAAAGCATCCCTGAAAACTTTTGTGCTGGACAAACTTTGATAATTTTAAGTGTATTCCAAATAAACAAAGAGACAGCCATTTAAAGAAACCCTATTAATTTGTTGGGATTACCTGGTGGTTTAGACAGTAAAGAATCTGCCTGTAATGCAGGAGACCAGGATTGGATCCCTGGGTCAGGAAGATTCCCCTGGAGAAGGGTAATTTTTTAATCTAGATAATCCCTTATTCCATTATTTTTTAAAATATAGGATTATACATACTATCTGTAGTTAGTGCAATGGTGAATATAGATGTCTCCCTACTTGCTACATTTGTTAGTTTGAGACCCAGAATGACCTTGAATGAATTTTATGTTTATTTTCTGATGCCCTGTCTCCCACTCACACATACCCACTTACTTAGTCAACTTATATAGTGAATATTAAAATCCAGATGGCAAAGAGGGCAACAGTACAGACAAATGTGGCCAGTTGTTGTTCAGTCCCTAAGTCCAGTCCGACTCTGTGATCTCCAGGGACTGCAGCACACCAGGCTTCCCTGTCCTTCACTATCTCCTGGAGTTTGCTCAAACTCATGTCCATTGAGTTGGTGATACTATCTAACCATTTCATCCTCTGTCACCCCCTTCTCGTCCTGCCCTCAATCTTTCCCAGCATCAAGGTCTTTTCCAATGAGTCAGCTCTTCACATTAGGGGGCCCAAGTACTGGAGTTCCAGCTTAAGCATCAGTCCTTCCAAAGAATATTCAGGACTGAATACCTTTAGGATTGACTGGTTTGATTTCCTTGTAGTCCAGGGGACTCTCAAGAGTCTTCTTTAGCACCACAATTTGAAGGCATTGATTCTTCAGCATTCAGCCTTCTTTATGGTCCAACTCTCACATCTGTACATGACTATTGAAAAAAACCAGAGCTTTGACTGCATGAACCTTTGCCAGCAGAGATGTCTCTGCTTTTTAATATGCTGTCCAGGTTTGCCATAGCCTTCCTTCCAAGTAGCATCTTTTAATTTCATGGCTGCAGTTACCATCTGCAATGATTTTAGCGCCCAAGAAAATAAAATCTGTCACTGTTTCCACTTTTTCCTCTTGTCTGTGGGCCATTAAAAATGTGGCCAGTGTGAATGCAAATTTTAAAGATTAATCTCTTTTTTAAAAAAGCAAGTTGAGTTGATTTTGAACACTACCACATTTGCAAAGCTGACTTGGCATTTTTAATTCTCAGGCTTTTTTTTTTTTCAGTCAGTTTGCAGCCTCCCACAACCTACACAGTGACAGTTAAGGTGGGTCAGGGCTATAATTACAACTTAGCAAATAGAGAAACCAAAATGAAAAGGCAAGGTTGGCTTTTTAGCTGCTCTCCCAGGTAGACCTTTAGATTGTCAGTTGTAAATAGAGAGGTTTTCTGCAGTGACTAGAGGCTACATCCTCAGATGAGCTCCAGGTCCACTGAGTTACAACACAGCCATTTTCAGGAGGTGAATCATGCCCTCTACTTCAATTTAATTAGAACACTCAAATCTTGATGGTATTGAAAGTATCTATGAATCTGTGGCAGGATGATCAAGTGCCCCACAAATTAGCTGAAGGGACAGGAGGCAGGGGACTATTCTTATCTCCCTATATTATTGCTTTGATCCCCAGGCCAGAATGTGTTTCACTGTAGTTAGAGTAAATATAGACTCAGGATGACTTTTTTTTTCCAAACAGAGAGAAAAAATTCTGTTTTTATTTGTTTAGAAGAGCAGTGATAACACGAAAGAGGGCCAAGTGTAGTTGTTGTTTAATGAGTCATCTTGGTTTCATTTCTCTTAACTTGAATTTTTATTGTTCAGAATATAATGTTCCATGGATATGTTTCTACTTTGAAGGAACTTAAACTACTTCGCAAGGTTATATTTTAAAAAAATAAGATAGTTAGAACATGGTATGATTGTTTATGTGGGTTTTAGGTCACTTATACCACTGTTATCATTCTCTCCTAGAGCATGAACTAGATACTTATTGGAAAATTTTCTTGAAATAGAAATATCACTGTGTTAACTTTGATTCTGGAATAATCAAGGATAATTTCAGTGCCGATGTTGTTCTGTTGACTACTGCTGCATTACACATTACCCTGACATCAGTAGCTTAAAACTGACCATTTTATTTTGGTCACAGTTTTGTGGGCTGGGAATTCAGGAAGAGCTCAGCCTAGGCAGGTCTTGCTGGGGATTTTTCAGACTGTTGCTGTAAGATGTTGGCTGGCGCTCCTACCATCAGAGGCTCTGCTGTGCTCTCTCCTGAGTGTACGGTTGAGGAATTCCTATGGGAGCGTGGCACGGTGAGTTAACAGAGCACCACCAGCATGGCGCTCTTGGGGTGATCAGACTTCCCAGATGCTGCATGACTTCCCCGAAGCCATCAGTCCCAAGAGAACTAGGCAGTAGCCTTTGCCAACCTAACCTCCAACATCACACAGCATCACTGTCACAGACTCAATGGGTTACAAGTGAGTCACTAAGGTTGACCCCCCTCTTATAGGGAGAAATATCAAAGACACATTTTTAAAATGCCAGATATATGTCTGTGTTTGTGTGTTAAATAACAACTTAGAGTGTGTTATCTTAAACTAGCAACCTGGATCCATCTCAAGACTACACAAGTCCGTGAGTTCATTTTTTACTTCCACTACCTAGCACAGGCACTGTGTAATATCAAATGCTCCAGGGCTTCGCTCGTGGCTCAGACTATAAAGAGTCTGCCTTCAATGCGGGAGACCTAGGTTCGACCCCTGGGTCAGGAAGATCCCCTGGAGAAGGGAATGGCTACCCACTCCAGTATTCTTGTCTGGAGAATCCCTTGTACAGAGAACCCTGGTGGGCTACAGTCCATGGGATCACAAAGAATCAGACTTGACTGAGCGACTGAAACACACACATGTTACACTAAGCAGAGAACTGACAAGCTAAGGACACTGCAGATGAAGCAGGGACTTTGTGGCTGCCAGATTTTTACCCTTTGTGAGCTGGAAGGATGGTTGTGCTGATCAAACCACTCTATATAGCAACAACAGAAAAGCTTGGGGGTTTAAAGGTAAAAGGAATCTCAGAAGTCCTATGGCCCCACCCTCCCTTACAGCCTTCCTCATTGTACCCCAGGGGCTTCCCTGGTGGCTCAGAGGATAAAGTGTCTATCTGCAATGTGGGAGACCCAGGTTCAGTCCCTGGGTTTGGAAGATCCCCTGGAGAAGGAAATGGCAACCCACTCCGGTACTCTTGCCTGGAAAATCCCGTGGAAGGAGGAGCGTAGTAGGCTACAGTCCACGGAGTCATAAAGAGTTGAACACAACTGAGCGACTTCACTTTCACTTTCATTGCACCCCAGTTTTTCCAGCTGAAGCCCAGAGAAAGTAAGTGACATAACTAAGACACAAAGATCAAGTCTCCAGTTGTAAATTCTAGTCACTGCTTTTGGTACATTATAAAACTTTTTGTCAGTCACTGTATGGGGTTATGACTCGATCAAATCGAAGGGGCTTCCCTGGTGGCTCAGATGGTAAAGCGTCTGCCTGCCGTGCAGGAGACCTGGGTTTGATCCCGGATCGGGAAGATCCCCTGGAGAAGGAAATGGCAACCCACTCCAGTACTCTTGCCTAGAAAATTCCATGGCTGGAGGAGCCTGGTGGGCTATAGTCCATGAGATTGCAAAGAGTTGTACACAACTGAGCACCTTCACTGTGTTCACTGGTTCACTGTGGTTTAGATCTTTTTCATATATAAGGGTGAATGAGTTGAGACTCTGCCAACCTGTTGATCCAGGGTGAGTCCTTTTATTGCTGGACTTTTCCATCCATTCCATTAAGCAGATAAAAGTCCTACAAATGTCTCACTGGGAGGCCCCAGGAGTGGCTCATCTTCAGTCCCAGGTCAGAAAACCTAACTTCCTAACACTTTCCTCCTGTCTTGCCATAAAATCTGTAGTTGCTACGACCGGGCAGTGTGGAATCTGGAAGGCTTCCTGCAATTTACAAAAAGCCTTGAGGTAACAAAGGTGTCCCTAAAATTGCCTAAACCTGTCACAAGACTCCACTGTATTTCTAGGTAATGACCACTCAGCGTACTGTGACGATGTGAGATGCTGTCCTAGCTGTTTGGAGTCTTGGCAGCAGAAAGATAGCCCAGTCCCCTATTTTACACTACATTGATGCAGTTAATGCATCGAAAGTGACCACCCAGTTAATTAGTATAAGGAAAGAAATCACACCTTCTCCTCTGAAGTTTCTATAGCTCCCTTTAGGAAGGTAAGGCTCCTGCCCTAGCCTGTGTCAGGGCCATGTTTGAGGCTTGTTCAGTTTAATAAATTCCGTTGTTTTGAGGAAAGGCAAGCGATAGAACTGGTGCCTCAGACTTGTTTGTGAAAGTGACTGGCTCATAGCATGAACTCGGTACATGCTAACGCCCCTTTTCCAACCCCTCGGAACTATATAGTGAGTGACTCATGTCTACGATGTTAGTGTTTTTCTCACATCTTCTGACTCTTTGTTAGCAATGAAATGTCATTTATATTTGCTTTCCTGACCTTATTAAGGCAGAAAAATCTTCTGGAGCTCTTTGTATTAGGGTTCACCAGGAAACTAATAGAAAAAAATACAAATATATATGTATAGAAAATGAAAGTGGCTCAGTCGTGTCTGACTCTTTGTGACCCTATGGACTGGAGCCTGCCAGGCTCCTCTGTTTACGGAATTCTCCAGGCAAGAATACTGGAGTGGGTAGCTGTTCCCTTCTCCAGGGGATCTTCCCAATCTAGGGATTGGACTCAGGTCTCCCACATTGCAGGCAGATTCTTTACCATTTGAGCCACCAGGGAAGTCCATATATGCATGGAAACATAAATATGCATATAAGTGTGTGTATATGTGTGTGTGTGTGTGTGTGTATATATATATATATATATATATATATATATATATATATAGAGAGAGAGAGAGAGAGAGAGAGAGAGAGATTTATTATAAGGAATTAGTGATCATGGAGGCTGACAAGTCTCCATGAGACTTGAAGTCACTCTTCATAAGATCTGCATTCAACAAGCTGGAGACCCAAGAAAGCCAGTGGTTTAGTTCCAATCTGAGTCCAAAAGCCTAAAAGCCGCAAAACCAATAGTGTAGTTCCAATCTAAATGCCAGCAGAGTTCCAATTCAGGAAGAGCCAGTCTAAGTCCCAGGGAAGGAGAAAAACCAATGTCCCAGCTCAAGGTGATCAAGCAAGAGAAAACTCCCTCTCCTTTGAGGGAGTGTCAGCATTTTTATTCTATTCAGGTCCTCAAATGATTGGATGAGGCTCACCCACAGTAGGGAGGACACTCTGCTTTATTCATTCTGCCTATGCACATATTAATCTCATCCAGAAACATCCTCACTGATACATCCAAAATGTCTAGACCCTCTGTGGTCCAGTACAGTTAATACATGAAATGAACCATCACATTCCTCTTCCAATGAGTGTTAGCCAAACTAAACTTCAGGTGAAATCGATATAGTTGTAACAAAAATGACTTTCTAGTTAAAATGGATGTTACTGAGGATACTGTGTAATGTATCCAGTCCTCTGTGCCATCAGGTGTTACTGTGTGCTCAGAACATTTCATTCCAGTGCTATGTGCTTAGTTGCTCAGTCTCTTTGTGACCCCATGGACTGTAGTCCACCAGGCTTCTCTGTCCGTGGGGATTCTTCAGGCAAGAATACTGGAGTGGGTTGCCATTTCCTTCTCCAAGGGATCTTCCCAACCCAGGGATTGAACCCAGGTCTCCCACATTGCAGGTGGATTCTTTACCATCTGTGCCACCAGGGAAGCCCACAATAATTCTGTGGTTTTGTAAAGGAGAAAGCAAAAGTCGCTCAGTCGTGTCCAACCCTTTGCGACTCAACCCCATGGACTGTAGCCTGCCAGGCTCCTCTGTCCATGTAATTCTCCAGGCCAGAATACTGGAATAGGTGGCTGTTCCCTTCTCCAGGGGATCTTCCCAACCCAGGGATCGAACCCAGGTCTCCCGCATTGCAGGCGGATTCTTTATCATCTGAGCCGCTAGGGAATCCCAGCATTCAAGAGCGCGTGAATAAATGGGATGCTCCCCTATCCCTGTCCCTGGGAATGCATTCACAGGGATAAGGCAGGGCCAGAGGCAGGAGGATGTCCCATGTAGAAGGTGGCCTCAGTCACTATCCTAGGAAAGGGTGCTATAGTGCAAGCCCTCCATCTTCTCTTCAGAAGGTGAAAGACCTGCCTTCAGAGGCATCCCAGGCGTGGAGAGTATAGTACATTTCACAGACGTTCACAGACTGCAATGGCATTTTAGTGCCCGCAGTCAGAAGATAAATCATCTGCACAATCATAATGGATCCAAAATTCAGAAATTGTAAATGTGCCGCAGTTTGGTCTTATTCAGAAACCAGAAGCCTTTTCTCATCTTGCCTTGGATATAGCATGGACAGAGAAGCCTGGCAGGCTACAGTCCATGTGGTTGCAAGAGTTGGATGTGACTCTTAGTGACTAAACCACTGCAGCAGCAAGTTCACACCTTAGTGGCCGGGGGTGTCGACTGCAGTGGTTCAGAGCATGCAACTATTAGGGCTCCTACTGCTGCCAACACAGAAGTGAAAATGGGGAACCTTGTAGAGTTTCAGAGTAGAAAAAAGTTATAAAAACAGTGGCTGAAGAAGCCTTGTGTTAGCTAGAATTTGTGCTCTTGGTAGCTAGAATCCATTATCTTTATAATGAATCGCTAAAGAGATCGTATCTATGTACTGTTGTGTACCCATTACACTGTCATCTCCCTCATGATACAGTCTGAAAACAGAAACAGAGAACATAACGAACTTGTCCTCAGGGTCACGCAGCAAGTAAGTACCAGAGCTCCCTGCAGGGGTTGAAAAGACAGAGTCTGGTTCCACATCTAGTCACCAAACTAGATGTCCTGTCTAGAGAAGTGGGTCCTCTCTCTGCAACTCAAACAAAACCACAGTCTCCCCCAGTAACCCCAGAGGGTTGCTGCCTTGTCTTGCCAAGGCCCAGGGGGATTACTGAGCAAAGGTTCTCCTTTTGTGTTTTCAAGCCATGCCGCTTAAGCCACAGGTAGAAGTTTATGGGGGGTGAAATGAAGACCAGCCGAGTGGAGTCAGAGCCTCTCCTCTGGCCCCTCCCCCTAACTTGAGCCCTTTATACCCTGCCTGCTCCATTCACCATCAACCACAAGCCCCTTAAAGTTTTTTTACTGCCCATTCCACTCAAGACTTGAATTTCCCTTTGAAGTTCTTGTTAGTTTTA
Source organism: Antilocapra americana (assembly GCA_007570785.1). Classification (NCBI taxonomy): domain Eukaryota; kingdom Metazoa; phylum Chordata; class Mammalia; order Artiodactyla; family Antilocapridae; genus Antilocapra; species Antilocapra americana. Next base: position 1,336,387 of record ML661337.1, on the reverse strand, counting down.
TAACAAAAATCTTGGCACTGAATTTTAATTTCCATAGCAGTAGGGCTATCCTCAGGAAATATTTCCCTCTCCTCCACTGGTCCTCATCACAAAGAAAGAGGGCCTCCTCTTCTTTGTGAAGAAAGCCGTGGACTGGAGATGCAGTGGTGAGCAAAGCAAACAGGGGCCCTGCTCACAGAGTGTAGAGTTTAGTGGGGAACACAAATGTGATTCAGAGACTTACACATAAATATAAAGCTTATTGTGACAAGTGCTATAAAGGAAAGGTGCAGAGGTCAGTGGGCCAGAATAGGGAGTTGACCAACTCAGGAAGGTCCAGGAAGTCTTCCCTAAGGAGGTGATACAGAATGAAGATCTGGAGAGAAAGGAGAGTGTGTCACAGGAAAAAGCTGCTCAGAGGCCGTAGACCCAGGCAGGAAGGAGAGTGGATTTTGAGGAACCAAGAGAAGACCGGTGTGGCTGGAGAACAGTGGATGGGGATGTGGCAGATAATGAGGGAAGAGAAGGAAGCAGAGGCAAGAGCATGTCCAGCCCGCATGAAGGGGGGCTTATATACCTAGAGCAGTTCTTGCAGCTCTAACTTTTCATCAGAATCACCTAGGAGGTGTTTTAGAAATACTGGTAAGAAGATCCCACTCCAGAATAATTCAATCCAGACATCTGGAAGTGAGACCTAGGCCTAAGTTTTGCTTGTTTGTGTGTTTGCTTGTTGTAAGGCCTCCAGATGATTTTATTTTGAAGTTTGGAATGAGAATCATTGCCCTGCAGCAAAGAGGAAACGATATAACATTTAAAAGATGTATGTTGTGTGTGTTTGGGGGGAGATGGATGTCATCATCAGATTTACACTTCAAAAAGCATCTTTTAACTAGAACCATGGAGTAAGAAATGCTAGGAATTAGAGGTTTCAAAAAGACCAATTGAGTGACAAGTAAATGAGGCAACAATTTTGGATCAGGGTAGCAGCAATGGAGGGCTTCCCAGGTGGTGCTAGTGGTAAAGAATCCAGTGGAAGTGAAAAGAAATGGGTAAAGATGAGAGACTTCTCTTTGATTGAACCACTGGGACTGGTGGAATGGTGAAATGATGGACTTGGTATAGGAGAGAGATGATGATTACCAGGGTTCTGCTTGTACAGAAGAGTAGATAATTGTCCTCTTTATTGAGACAGGGACAAAAGCTAGCCACAGGCATGGTTAGAGTGAGGGTAGGTCTTCAGTTTTGGCCTGTGGAGCATGCTTTCATTGCATGCTTTATTTCTCTTTTCTCCAGGTGATCAATATGTCACTCACCAGTCCTTGCTTTTTATTATCCACTGAAACAAACAATAGCTACAACAACAAAATTATTGAGCACTTACTAAGTTCAAGTCACTGGCCTTATTAATCTGCTTTCAATTTACTCGAAGAAGCTTACTTATGAGTGAATAAGCTTTCTTAGTAAGTATATATATTTCCCTAGCACAGTTCTATTTCATCTTCTCCTTAAAATTTTTTAATACTGTGTATTTATTAAGACATTGAATGCCAAGTGACAGAAGCCCCACTCCAATAAGCTTAAATAGAAAAAACATTTCCTTGTAATGATATAAAGGTATCTCATGGATACAAATTTGAATCTATAGGAAAAGCTGAAATCAAGAACTCAGGATGCCATGGTAGCTCTCCTCAGTTCCTCCTCTCTGCACAGCTGCTTTGTTCTTCTCAGTCCTCACAAACTAGCCCCCATGACGTTTCTTGTCAGCATCAAAGAAAATAGGGTAACTGACAGTTTGGGAGCTTTAAATGTTAGAGCTCAGACTGACTGACTCAGCACAAAATCCAAAATCCTAAGAAAGGAACTCATTGGCTCAGTTGAGCCACAAGTCCTCCTTTGGACCAATCAGCTGTGGCCAGGAACTATGAGTTGAGGAAAAGGGGATGATCCTCCCACACTGATTCGTAAATCCCACTGCACTCTGGCTGAAATGGATGCTCCTATGATAACCCATGGAGATTGCATCAGTACCAGGCTTGCAAATCCTGGAGAAGCAGAGGTTAGGCAAATAGTGCAAGTTTTCCAGTCCCTCCCAACTGAGTAAATTCACATATTTGAGCCATCAACTCCATCTGGAAACAGTTTCAAAAAGGTTGATAATTTACAAAATATTTTATTTCTCTGGACTGGTGCTATCATGACGTCTGAAGTTTCCAAAATTTCTAGAATGTCATATTAGATAATGATTACGCCAGTATATTTGCATTTGAATGTATATGATTTGGACTGGGCTTCTCTGGTGGCTCAGATGATAAAGAATCTGCCTACAATGTAGGAGACCTGGGTTCAATCCCTGGGTCAGGAAGATCCCCTGGAGAGGGAATGGTTACCCATTCCAGTATTCTTGCCTGGAGAACGCCATAGACAGGGTAGCTTGGCAGGCTAAAGTCCATGGGGTTACAAAGAGTCGGACATGACCGAGCAACTAACACTTTTCATGATCTGGACTACAAGGTTTTGAATGGATCCAACAAAGCAATGCACTAACTGTGAAATTATGCTGATTTGAAATATCATTTGCATTTATGTAGATGGAAAATTATATAACAATTTCTAGCTCTTTTGATTCTCATTAATATTTGATTAACACTGACTCCCCAAAGCCCTAAAAGAAGGAGCAGGGTTTGCAATTTCAATTGCATTTGGGAAAATATGTACTTGGTTCCCTTGAAAATGAAGAAGAACATATTAAATGACAAGTCACGAAGAAGCTGGTTTTGACAGTGTATTCTTTTGAAGCTCTAAGATAAAATGAGGACTTTGCAAATGACAGGTGATGAAAATAATCAGAAATAAAGATTTTGGCTGAGCTTTCTTATGAGTGGACCTTAAAAAACATTAGGAAATAATCAGGTCGATATTTCCATTCTAACTTCTCAGGGTGGGGCCCTCTTTGCAGACCATACTCATGTATTCATGACTTTTGGAATGTCCCTCAAGGCATTTACCATCGAGGTAGAATTAAACGAATGCATGGTTAGTAACATTTATAAAACTTCTACTTCTGAGAGCCCAGTACAGTCTATATTAGTTTTAGAGAGAGGTCAAGGGATAGGAATCCAGGCAGGCATGAGTGGCCCTGCCCTGCTGGCCTGACGAAATTGTGAAATAACTGCCTCCAGACACTTTCTTTGGGCTTCCCTGGTGGCTCATCTGGTAAAGAATCCACCTGCGATGAGGGAGACCTGGGTTCGCTCTCTGGGTTGGGAAGATCCCCTGGAGAAGGGAAAGGCTACCCACTCCAGTATTCTAGCCTAGAGAATTCCATGGACTATACTCATGGGATCACACTTTAATCAGCACAGACTGGGTTTTCTCCCTGTTGGCCTCTCTGAACTTACCTTTAACTTACGTCTCCATCTTCTGGAGGGTCCCTCTGATTCATTTCAGTCTTGCTCTCAGCTCATCTTTAACTCTTTCCTGTTAAGGCGTTAACTGAAAACTGAAGTGTGGTCTCAAACACAGCAGGGCAGCGGATTGAGGGTTTAGATTTTGGATCTGTGTCTGCTGTTATCAGTGTCATCTAGGGATCAGTTTTTCTCATGTCCCCAGACCTCAGTTTCCTCACCTTAAGACAAATGGGGAAGAATTAGTTAGATGCTAAACTCTCTCCCAGGTATTGCATGTTAGTCTATGTAATAACACCTTTCAGATGTGTTTGTATTCTTTTTTTTTATTGGTTTTGCCATACAATGCCATGATATCGCCATGAGTTAACATATGCTCCCCCTCCAGAACCCCCCTCCCTCCTCCCTCCCTCCTCCCTCCCCCCGGGAAATCTCCCTGCACCAGCCCCGAGCATCAATCCTGGGCTGGCGATTGATTTCACATATGATAATTAACATGTTTCAATGCCATTCTCCCATATCATCCCACCCTTGCCCTCATCCTCAGAGTCCACGAGTCTGTTCTATACATCTGTGTCCCTTTTGCTGTCTCGCATGCTGGGTTCTCGTTACCGTCTTTCTAAATTCCATATATATGCGTTAGTATGCTGTATTGTTGTTTTTCCTTCTGGCTTTCTTCACTCTGGATAATGGGCTCCAGTTCCATCCACCTGAGTAGAACTGATTCAAATGAATTTTTTTTTAATGCTGAGTAATATTCCACTGTGTATATGTACCACAGCTTTCTTATCCATTCGTCAGTTGATGGGCATCTAGGTTGCTTCCATGTCCTGGCTATTGTAGATGTGTTTGTATTCTAAAAGGTACGAGGAGGACAGTTCTTCTCCCTCCCCAGTATAATTCAGAGGAAGGGTCAGCAAACTCTTTCTGTAAAGAGCTAGTAACAAGTTTAAGCTTTGTGAGGTATACAGTCCCTTTTGCAACTACAAACTCTGCCAGGCGAGCATAAAAGCAGCACAGAAAAGGGGAGTTATGAAAATAGGTGGTAGGCTGGAGTTAACCTGCAAGATAGAATTTATAAACCCCTGGTTTAGAAGATGCCGTTTGAGACCAAGTTGCTTGAGTTGAGTTCAAAACTCAGCTCTACCAGTTCCCTGACCTTTCTGTGCCAGTTTCTTTACCCACCAAGTGGGCGATATGGCATAGTGGAGAAATTAATTCTTATGTGTACAGCATGTAGACCAGTGCTTGATTCATAAGAGGTGTGGTTAGCCGTCATTCTCTTCCCTCTTTTCAAATTCATGTTATGTTTCTGCACACTGTCTTTCTGTTGATGAGCTTAGCCCAACAACCTATTCTGCAGGGAGGTGTTACTAAAGCAAGGGCCACCGGCCTGCCAGGTGAAGAGAGACCTAAGCTTGGACGGAAACTCGTCTCGTCTGAGCTTTCTACAGGTGGACATTCACAGCTCTCTCCCAAGCTTCTTACTAGAGCAAAAGCATGTGAACTTGGCCTGCCTCAGACAAATGGCTCCTATCCCCCCTGGTAGGATGTCACCTGAATCTAAGACAAGTGGTCTTGTTCCTTCTGCAGGGTAGCCTGTTGTTAAGCCGAGAAGTTTCTGAACCCCTCACTAAAAGAGGATGAATAAGGAAAAGCCTGACAAAGCCACCTCTGTCAAAGTACTGAGCCTTGGACTTCCTTGGTGGTCCAGCAGTTTAGACTCTGGGCGTCCAATGCAGCGGTTGTAGGTTCGATCCCTGGTCCGGGAACTGAGATCCCATGTGCCATGAACTATGGCCAGTAAAAAAAGAGACTGAGTCTCCTGTTGTGTAGAATAATAGATTTCTGGTATTATACCAAGGATTGGTGAGGGAATGTCTCCTGCACGAGGGGAATGTCAGGACACAGTTTTAATATGGTCCAACACGGCCTACAGAAGGGAGACGGTGGTGCTGCTGGGTGTGGAGAGGGTATGTGCCAACATTTTTGGCCAGGTACATGGTTTGGAAAATGGGTACATATTCTTTTTTCCTTTTGAATTGAGTGACTGAAAAAAATAGCAGGAATTGCCATCTCTTTGCCAGAGAATTGTGTGGGAGTCTTTCATAGCATTTCACATTTGAAGAAGCTTTGTCCCTAGATTGTATCATCAGCCTGCATGGTTCCTCCTATTTTTTCATGTGGCTCAGTGCCTGAATTATGTACAAGATTATTAATCTTTTACAAGGCCATTGTTGACAGACCTGTAATCATGTATACGAGTCATAAATCTTGTCTTCCATAAGTCAACAGTGCCTGTTATATTTGGCAAGTGCTTACCAGGCACCAGCTACACCAGAATCATACCGGTGAGGCCAAGGGCCAGACCAGTAAGACCCACACCTGAATTTAGGAGATGTAAGTTCTTGTCATGATTCTGTCACTAATTGGCTGTGTGACTTGGAGCATCACTTAACTCAGTATCATAGAGACAGTTATCTACTCTCTCTGAGACTCAGTTTCCTTCTCTGAAATATAAGAGAGTTCAACTATTAGGCTGGTACAAAAGTAATTGCGGTTTTGATTTGTTGAAGTTTGTCATTTGATATTGGAATACATTCTTAGATGTGATTATGTTATACATCATTTTAATGTGCATTTCTCGCTTTATGTTTTTTGGTAATGACTTATTACTTGCTGTTATTTTATATTTGTTTTAGACTAGTGAAATGATGTTAGATAAAAAGCAAATTCAAGTGATTTTTTTATTGAGTTTAAAATGGGTTGTAAAGCAGCAGAAACAGCTCGTAACATCAGCAACTCATTTGGCCCAAGAACTGCCAACGAACATACAGTGCAGTGGTGGCTCAAGAAGTTTTGCAAGGGAGACGAGAGCTTTGAAGATGAGGAGCACAGTGGCCAGCCATTGGAAGTTAACAATGATCAACTACAAGCATCATCGAAGTTGATTCTCTTACAGCTAAACAAGAAGTTGCCCAAGAATTCAGCGTTGACTATCCTATGGTCATTTGGCATTTGGAGCAAACTGGAAAGGTGAGAAAGCTCAGTGAGTGGGTGCCTTGTGAGCTGATAGGAAATCAAAAAAGTCATCATTTTTGAAGTGTTATCTTCTCTTTCTATGCAACAACAACAAACCATTTCTCAGTCAGACTGTAATGTACAATGAAAACTGGATGTTAAATGACAACCAGTGATGACCAGCTCAGTGGCTGGACCAAGAAGAAGCTCTCAAGTGCTGCCCAAAGCTAAACTTGCACCAAAAAAGGTCATGTTCACTGTTTGGTGATCTACTGCCCATCTGATCCACTACAGCTTTCTCAATCCTGGCGAAACCATATATCTGAGCAGTATGCTCAGCAGTTCGATGAGATGCACCAAAAACTGCAACAGGCATTGGTCAAAAGAATGGGCCAAATTCTTCTCCACCACAATGCCTAACTATATGTCACACAACGGACACTTCAAAAGTTGAAAAAAATTGGGCTACAGAGTTTTGCCTCATCTGCCATATTCACCTGCCTTCTTGTCAGCCCAACCACCACTTCTTCAAGCATCGCAACAACATTTTGCTGGAAGAATTCTTCCACAGTCAGCAGGATGAAGAAAATGCTTTCCAGGAGTTTGTCAAATCCTGAAGCATGAATTTTTACAGTATAGGCATAAACAAGTTTATTTCTTATTGGCAAAAATGTGTTAATTGTGATGGCTCCTATTTTGGTTAATAAAGATGTGTTTGACCTAGTTATAATGATTTAAAATTCACAGTCCAAAGCCACAATTATGTTTGCACCAATCTAATAGATGCAGCAGGTACTTGCCAATTCTGTGATTCAGGATTACCCAAAGAGGGAGATGAGATGTTCCCAGAGGTGTGAAGTTCTCTGATAAGCCTAGGTCCTGAGGGAACTTCCCTGATGGTCCTGTGGTTTAAATTTTGCCTTCCAAGGCTGTGAGTTCAATTCCTTGTCAGGGAGCTAAGATTCCTCAAGCCTCATGGCTAAAAGACATAAAACAGAAGCAAAGTTTCTCCTGGATTTGTCGTGATGATAGGTTAGCTGATAATTGCAATGGTTAGATTGAAAGTTTCCTAGAAATGACTTATCACAGATTCAGGGTAAGGAACACATTAACCAAAAGGGAGGTATCACTGAACAACAAAGCAGCACATGCTGCAGTCCTAGAGCTAAAAAGCCCCAATGGAGATTTTATTATGCTGCTCTCCATCTATGAGACCTGGGTCAAATCTCATAGCCTTCCCAAGTCGTCTTCTTAATCTGTAAAATGGAAATCATGATGCATGTTCTGCCTACAATGTAAAGCAGATGCATCAGTTGAAAGAATTAATGACCAAGCCCTCTTGAATTGTTACAGTCCAATACAAAAACCATCATAAGCATGGCTCCCTTTTTACAACAGATAGCATAAGATGCATTTTTCAAACATATCCATGGTTAAAGAAGCTCATGATCCCCAAACCATCCTAAATGAGGAGTTGTCATTCCTTCACAATGCATTTTGTTCGTAACCGGAGAGAGGAAATCCTTGTTAACATTGTGATACTGTCACCCAACGAAAGATTTTAACGACTTTTAGAAAATTGGTACTGTCAGAATATAGCCTTACTTGATCTATAGTGTTTTCTTTGCATACCCAGCTTGCCAAGACCTAGAGGAGAGGCAGTGTGGTAGAGACTAGACTGGAGAGGCTGATGGTAATGGGCTTCCTTTATTCTCTGAGGCTGTCTGAGTCCGTGGGGCTCGGCACTGACAGTTCTGGACCCCCTCCAGTGGAGGGAACAAAGGCTGGGGTTTCTTTTGAAAAATTCTTTCTGAGCACTGAGATTGTCCAACAGAGTTTCCCTGATAAAGGGCTCATTATCTATCAGTGTGACTTTGCCCTTAATTTTTATGCTGGCAGTGCCAACATGAGCACATTTAAGCCAATCCTTTTACCCAGACAGCTGTAACAGCACCCTAACAATTTGTGCCAGTGCTCAAAGCTTGGGTGCAGATATAATCAACTATGGGTGAAATTCCCAATTAGTTGAATCACCAAGAAATACAATTTATCAGCTTGCTTTTCATCGTATTTACACTTCTTGTCATTTTCCAAATGCAAGCCCATTTTAAATTTTAAAAGCATAGAACATTTCAGAATTGCTTCCTTAGCTCAACTGACTCATGTTTATGGATCTAAAGAGGTTGCTTTTGTTGGACAAAGGTGGCCCCAAACTTCAAAAAGGTGACTCTTTGAAAAAGAAATCCATATTAACATTGAACATATGAGAAACCAGCCAGAGAGGGAGAGTCTGTTAATGGTGATGGAGAAAATCTTATATATCACCCAAGTTTAAACAAGGTTACTACATTTTAGTCTCAAAAACTGGAAGGACTGGAATGTGATGTTAGCTCAGAAAGCTGAAAGCTAACTAAGCATACTGTAAGCTTTGTAAATGATTTTTAATCAAAATGACAAAGCTTCAAGGAGCCTACACAAAAGGGAGTCAAAGAGTACAAGTGAAACAGTACCAAGGGTGGGGTATATAAACAACACTGCCTGCTGATGGGGGAGGGGTGCTCTCCATCAGGTGCCTGGGACACTTAATAAGGTTTGCCAAAGCCAGGATGAAACTTCCCTCAAGCTTCCCCACCACCATGTAGTATGTATGTTTTCAAGGTTTACCCATGTTGTAGCATGTATCAGAACTTCATTCCCTGTTTCATGGCCGAAAGATATTCCGTTGCACATCAGTATACTTTGTTTAGCCATTCATCTGTTCATGAACACTTGTGTAGTTTTCAGCTTTTGGTTATTATGAACAGCACTGTTATCAACACTGCATACAAGTTATCTATTTGAATCCCTTCTTAATGTGGTTTTAATTTGCATTTCCCTAATAACTAAAGATGCTGAGCTTCTGTGCACTTTATGCTTGGGTAAAGTGTTCAAATCTTTTGTCCATTTTTAAAACCATTTTGTTTACTTTAAAAAAATACATGTTTGTGTTATGAGAGGTCCTGACCTATCCTAAACATAAGTCCTATGTTGGATATGTCACGTGAGTGTAGCTGTCAGGCGACTGTATGCTCCTCGGTTCTGTCTCGTCACAACAGAGATTTGGAATGACGGACATTGAGGCCCTCGGCAGGTCACAGCTCTCGGGTCTTGGACAGACCGTGTTATAGCTCTTAGATAAATCAGTGTTACAGCTCAGTGTTACAGCTCTATTTTATTTAGAAGATGATAGCTGGAGAATCCACTCTCGAAGTGCGAGGGTATGCCGATCCAAAGATGCAAAGAGAAGAACGCTGCGGTGTGTGGGAGAAAGAGAGAGAGGCTCTCTCTCAGGTCCTTGGACCTTCCTTTGACCTTCCTTGTTCTATTTTCACGGGCTTTTCCCTTCCTTGTCTTCTAGCCAGTGCCATTTTGGACTCCTGTTTCCTATTCTAACTACCTGACAGATATATGTTTTGCAAATATTTTCTCCAAGATGTGGCTCTTTATTTTCATGAGTGGTTTTTGAGGAACAAATGTTTCTAATTTTGATGAAACCCAATTTATTGATTTTCTTCTCTTTATAGTTCCTGCTTTTTGTGTCCTAATATTTAAGAACTCTTTCCTAAACCTATGTTTTCTTTTAGAAGTTTTATAGTTCAATTTTTAAGTGTAGATCTATGATCCATTTTCATTCAATACCCCATACTCAGTGGAGTACTAACATCAAGGTTCATTTTTCCTTGCATGTAGCTTTCCAGTTGCTCCAGGCCTAGTGATGTTTTAGCACCACTCACTGACTAGCAGCATTAATGGCCCTGTTGCTCTGTCCTCAAATCTGGTTCTGAGTTACTCAGACCTTCAGAGGTTCTGTCTGAACAACCTTTGCATTCTATTGCTTTAACAGTAACACATATAAGAATTTACAGTTTCATTTAAACTTCCAGACCTTTCTCCCTTACTGAGCATCCACAGTGTACCAGGATGTCTATTATTTGTTGAAGTTATATAAAAATACAAGTGGTTCCTGGCATTCAAGAAAATAGCTACAAAATTTTGTTTGCATATTTCATATTTTATCAACTCAAGTCAGACTACTGTATTTTTTTTAATCCAGTTTATTAAAGGGGATTTTGAGAGCAGATATAGAATAGAATTAACTGAAAACTATTCTAAGGTGGCTCATTTACTTCCATTACATATTGGTTGATTTATTTAGTTTCCTTCCCAAAGTGTGAGGACTAAAGAGCTGAAATAGACAAGAAATGCCCAGACCACAGATTATGACAAAAGAACTCTGAGTACAGGTGATGATGGTCTGACATGTTCACTGTGGGTACAGTCAGGAAGCTGGCTCTCCTTCTGACCCTTCAGCATGGTTATCAACATGTACAAGCTCAGAAACAGCAGAATGAGAATTCTCAATCTGTCAGCCTTCTGAATTCTGCCTCTGCTAGGAAGTACTATTCCAGCCAATAATTTTTTTATGCTCCTCATAGTAGGTGTTTAACCTGGTTAGCTCATAAAGAGTGGAAAATTTTAAGCTAAATAATACGAAGATTGATTTTTTTCCCACTTTAGTTATCAGAGCAGGAGATAGGGAAAATAAAAATACTGGGCAAAATTTCAGAGTACTTTGCCCCAAGGTTGCTATCACTGATATCTCACCCATTACCAGTTCTCAGCCATTGAATGCCTGCAAATGTTTGGTGTTGTACAGAACAGAAGATTTGAAATACATGAGCCTTGAGATTAACAGCTTGACCTCAAGTTCATTATCTCCTTGGGTGTCCTTCCTTTTTTAATTTTTTTTTAGGCCCACTTGATTTTATGTCATAGAGCATCATAAAACTATAAACTGGTGGTCATAATGCTTATGTGGCCTAAACCCAGGGTTCAAAAAATGTTGAATGAATTGCCAGCATTCAATAATTGAGAAATCGCCCATTAAAAAAAAAATCTGGATTTCCAACTTCTCTCTGAAAGGCCTGGCAAATCTGGGTTCACATTCCTGCGTGGCCACAGTCAGCTAAACTCCAGTACCAGCTGCTTCCTTTAAGACCAGCCATTTACGCCCCAGTCTCGCCCCAGTTGGCTTTCCTATGGCAACTTTCCCACCTGGGTGGGTCCTTAAAGACAGTGGTTCTTGAACCTGGCTTCAAATACTGGAATCTCATGAAGAACTTCAAAAGCTACTGATGACTCTGTTCCCACCTCCAAAGATTTTGATATAATTGTCTATTGTGTAATCCAGGCATTGGGATTTTTATAAGCTCCACAGGCAAATTCCAAAATTGAGGACCCCTCTAAAAGCATCTCAGAGTTTAACTTGCATACAAAACACTTGGGGACCTCGTTAAAATGCAGATTGTGATTCAGCAGATCTGGGATTCTGCGTATCTAGCAAGCTCCTACATAGTGCCCGTGCTGGGGGCTATAAGACGAAAGGCTTGAAGGCATTTGTTCTTGTTTAATTTTGATTTTGACCCTGAATTACGGACTTGGGTTCCAAGTCTAATGGGAGTTTATTCTTTTGGTTTTAAATTGTTTCTTCCTTTTTTATTTCTGGCTCTTCTGGGTCTCTGCTGCTGCATGTGAGCTTTCTCCAGTTCAGCGAGTGGGGGCTATTCTCTAGATGAGGTACACATGCTTCTTGTCATTGCACTGGCTTCTCCTGTTGCGGAGTACAAGCTCAGTAGTTGTGAGGCACGGGCGTAGTTGCCCTGCACATATGCAGTCTTCCCGCACCAGAGATTGAATCAGCGCCTCTTGTACTGGCAGGAAGACTCTCGGCCACTGAACCACCAGGGAAGTCCTGATGGAAGCTTATTCTAGCACTCCTGTTATTGAAGTAGCTGGAGTGATGGTGACAAACGAGAATATCCTACTAGTCCTCTTTGGGGAGGGTACTTCTCAGCTTGCTGTGGCCTCTGAAAGCCTTTCAGTGTTGGGGGTCCTTGATCCCTGTAGGTCTGCCTTCTGAGCCACCTTCGCTGTCACCAACCATAATATCGTGTCACCACACAATAAATCCTCTCTCCGTTTGGAAAACTGTACCTCCTTTGACATTTTGAGCTCTTTGATGGTGGCACAATCAGTTCGGCTGTTACTGATTGAACGGTAGTGTTTGCGCATTTATTTGAACATTTTATTGCAGTGGTTTCAGTTTGTGTTTCCAGATGCCTTAGGCCTGGAGCAATGGTTCTCACACCCCAGCATGCCACTTGGAAGGCATATTGAAACAGATTCACAGGCTCTAACCCCAGTATGTCTATTTCACTGAAGAGGGAATTTGCATTTCCAACAAATTCCCAAGAGGTAATGCCATGGCAGGTCCAAAGACCTAGAGATGCTCTTGATGTCACCACATGGCTTCTTATAACAGTTATATTTTTGGAGTCCAGAGAAGATTAAAGGAAAAGATTATTTTTTAAAAATCTGAATACTGCTGTTCTGGTATTATTCAAGTCAGTAGAAAATGAATAAATATTTGAATATTAGTGAAATGGTGAAGCGGTATCAATTTAATAGAGATGAAACAAAGACTAAAATTATTCAATTTATGGAAAGGGAGCCATATTGTCCTTCCATGCAACACTCTATGGACTTATGCTATGTGTTCAAATATGATAGAAGAAAATATATATACTGGAAATAAGTGGCTGAAGTCTATCTAGAAAAGGAAGCTTGATCAAGGATTTCATGCTATTTTTAGTTTAGGGAGAATAGAGCCCCACTAGAGGGGTACCTAAGTGTCTTTCTAGGAACTCATTAGGTAGGAAATGAGACAGCTGGTAAGGTTTCTTCAGGCCCATGCCTAACGGAAACACAGCAAAGGTCATAGCAGTTATATCTCAGTTTATTGGATTGGATAAAAATTACTCTGTCACAGGGTGAGGGCCCTCCTTTCATTTACAAAGCTCATTGATTTCACAGAATGCATGGGAATGATGTAGCTTGGTAAACTTCATCTTTACTTTTAGATGAAGTGGATTCTTACACAAGTAGCTAGTTGTCTGCTTTTGTATCTCCATCTCAAGAAATATGCTGGAATAACAAAAAGGCCAGGCCTGAAAACCCAAAAGTAGAACTAGGCTGTCCATCAGAATGTGAGTCACCTTTAGGGGTGATTGTATTTCCTAAGGACAGTCAATAAGTTTCAGGATATTCTTCCTCTACTTCCATCGTCCATTAAAAAGAAAGAAAAAGGAAAAAATTTAAAAATACCTGGAAAAAAAAAAACCCACCAAATTCAAAGTTTGACAAAATTAAGTTATTGGTTAAAAAGAAAGTAATATTCTTGCAAGGAAACTGGGAACAGGGCTTTAGGGCAAGTCAGCTGGGCGGGTTCAGGTCTCGAAACCGCAGAAAGAGGAATTTGGGAAGAGGTTTTTAAAAGGCGGACTATTACGTGTTTTCATGGGCGAAAGAGGAACAGAGGGGCTGGTGGCATCCCATCGTACCGTCAAAGAAAGGTTTGTATCAACAGCAGATTTTTCTTGAGCAACTAAAGTAATGAGGACTAGCTGAAAAAAATGTGCCTTAGCAAGTTAACAAATTTAAGGCATTTACAATTCACGTGATTTTCCTCCCACCTACCCCACGAACAACTGCGGTCTGCCTGAGCGACCTACATTTGCTCCGTCATCTCAGGACTGGGAGGGATCAGTCAGCGTGCGCCCTCCTCATTAAACTCTGCCCTTCTGGCGGGCCCGCCTGGCTCCCGGGCGCGGCAGTGCCAGCCGGGCTCCTGGAGGTAGAGCAGGCTGCAGGCGCCCGTCCCTCCGGTTCACCCCTTCACCCCTCCTTCACCCCCAGGCGCCGCGCGGGGTGGCGCGGTTTTTCCGCCCACTCCCGCGGCCGCACTGGCCGCGCCGAGAACTGCAGGGCCTCCGGCTCTGGCGAGCCTGGAATCCGAGTCCTCCCAGCCCCGGCCCCTGCGCTGGGACGCTGGGGGCTCGACAGAGGCTGGGGTGCGTTTCAAGACACCGCGATTAGAGACGCAGCTTCTGAGTCTGAACTCGTCCTCGGTCTCTCCCACACCCGCCGCCTCTGGTCTCGAAGACGCCGGGCAGCCGGCTCAGCCCCAGGCCGGGAGCAACCTGGCCGGCCCGGCGGGCGAACACCCAGCGCCCCCGGCAGGGTCGCCCAGGGCATCCCCGCGGCTGGGGGCGGAAGGCGAGCCGGGCCGCAGGAACGGTCTGCTGGCCCGCCGCTCCGCCCCGCTCGCTGGCCGCCGGCTCGGAGGCCGCGCAGTGAATGGCAGCGGCGGAGGGCGCGGTGCCAGCGGAGGGGGGCGGGGCCGCGCGCGCTGATTGGCGAGGGCTCGGGGGCGGGGCGCGCGGGGCGGGCCCGGGGCGGGGCCGCCGCCGGGCGCTGGAGCTGCGGGCGCAAGGAGAGGAGTCGCGAGCAGCTGGAGCGGAGTTGGAGGAAGCGGCGGCCGCGGCTGGCAGCGGGCTGGAGACGGCGAGCTCGCGTCGGGAACGGCTGGCGGGTCTGCGCTGGGTCGGGGGCTCATCGGAGCCGTGCGCGCCAGACGCCGCCGGTGCAGCCTGGGCCCAGCGGAGGAAGGAAGCCGGCCGGCGGGGGAGGTAGGCGGCGGCGGCGGGTCCGGGTGTGTGCTCTGGAGGGGGAGGCTGTGCGTGCGCGCGCGGCCGCAGCCGCTCTCTTCCTGTCACCAGCAGCCGCTTCTCCTTCTGCAGAACCGAGCCGGGGGAGGCAAGCCGGCCGCCGTCCTCCCTGCCGCTGGCATCTCCCGCCCTCCGCGGCCAGCGGCCAGGCTCCCGCGTGCTCCCGGCCCCCTCGCGGCTCCCTTCCCGGTCCTCTTCCGAGCGGAGCGCGCGCGCCGCCGGGAGCATTCGTCCCCGGAGTTGCGGGCGAACTCGGGCTTCCGCCCCCCCTCCATCACCGTACACTTTCCTGAGGGTTCCCCCAGTCGCCCGGCTGCAGTTTTCCGGAGCCCTCCAGCGGAGGAGAGCGCCCGGACCGTCGCCTTCGCGTTAGCGGGCCGGATCTCCGCTCTCCCCCGCGCCCTCGGGCTGCACCCGGGTCGCTGCCCGGGCACTTCCCCGGGGCGGGCGGGGGTCCCAGGAGCTGGCCCGCGGCCCCCGCCCTGCGAAGTTTGCCTCCCTCCTCTTCCGGGGTGGGGGAAGTGTGCCTCGGGGCGGCCGGTCGCCGGGGCCCTAACGCGGCGTGTGGTGCCTGCCGGGCCTGTGGCAGGTTGTTGGAGGCAGATTTAATGGGGTCTTCGGACAGCCCGGAAATCTAGCTTTTTGTAACGTGGAGCGAGACTGGGGGCGGGGGGGGGGGAGCCCGCAATATGGAGCCGGCTAGAGAGAGCGAGAGAGCGTGCAAACCCGAGCTGAAAGATCGTGCGGAATTGTCTGGAATCCACAGCTCTCACGCTCACTTCCCAAGGGCAGAAACTGCCCGGCAGATCACAAGACAAAGAGAACAGGAAAGCTCAGGCCAACCGCTCCAGTGCAGAAATGTACTTTGGTAACTAGATTCGATCGAGAAATGAAAGGGTGTGAGCGGAATGGCTGTTACATGTTGAATGCCGAATGTGTGTGAACTGGATTTGGGGAAATTCTTCTGCTTCTGTGGACGCAGTTAATATCGGAAAGCTCTCCCCTTTACCGTTAATCTCTGGTGGAGCTGCAGCACTGCTGGGATATGAGTATGAGTTTACTGGGTTTGGGGGGGTTATGACTTTAGAAGCGACAGGGGTTTTTCCGGCCTTCCCCCCCCCCCCCCCAGTTCTTTCCTCTTTGTCAGTCTGTGCGAAGTACGAATGGATAAAACAGTTCCGGGTTTTGAATGCAGCATTCGATTTTTTTTTCAGTGTGATGGGGCTGAAGTTTTAGTTGTTAGGGGGGACATCCCAAATTTAAGGGCCCCGGGGGTTGGGTGAAGGGTTTTTTCCCCCCCCCCATTAGCTTGTGTTGCTTTTTGGCAACTTTAAAGATGGTTAGGTGTTAGAAAAGGTCAGAGTAGGTAGGTATCAGCTAGAAAAGGCCGAAGTGAGGAAGACAGGTTTATCAGTCATCATCAGAAATTGGGTGACTTCTGCACAGAAGGTCACAAACATCGAAATCGTTGAAACACACAAATCTTTGAAAGAGAGGGCAAAAATTAGCACTCGTAGCCATAATTTCTGATAGAGTACACTGTCTTGAAATAAATAGTTTTTTAAAAGCGGTAGATGATAGTTTTCTTAGGAACAAGAGTTACTTAAGCTTTGGGAAGTGTTTTGATGATTCCAGAGAAAATACCCAGAGTAATTTCTTTCTTTCTTTCTTCCTTTTTTTTTTTTTTGAGGGCTCCCTCTTCAATTTGGAAAGGCCTGTGGAGGAGGCTCTCTGCCTTGCAGAAATGCTGGGTTATGTCAACTACTGGCCTCTTTAGCTTTTATATGCCAGTTGCAACCAGAGAGTTGTACTTTTTTTTCCATAGAAGTATGTACATTTTTGTGATTGGAAGAAAGTTTTGTATATCTGATACTGGCTTTCAGAGTATGTTATGATGTAGCTTTTTAACTTTCATCTTGATTCTGGACCTGTTCTTGTCAGTTGTATAACAGATATTTGCATTGTACACATTACTATCTGCTGTTTTATCTGCTTTTGTAAAATGATGGTATCACTGTGTCTTTTCACCTCTGTAATGCTGAGAGTCGACATGAAAAAAGCATTTCATTTTCCATTGATTAATTGTATTGTCTTTCTCTAGTTGTTTCTTTAAATTTACTAAGAATAGTAAACTCCTTAAGTATTAAGTTGATTTGGGAAATAGAAGTGGTACAGTAAGTCATTGGTGATATGTATTTTGGTTGACAGTGGTGATAAGAGTACAAATTTATCTGCTGGAAATATTAAGTGCACCTAAGCTGGTTATAGAGGGTTGTGTATTTTCATGCAAGCCTGCTCCACTTACTCAAATTTTGTGTTGTTAAAAGTTTTGCTTATATCTTTAATTAAAATTTCATGAATGCCATGTAATTCTTAGGCTAGTATGTTGGTCAAAATCTTCTTTCTTAGGTATTTTAAGGGAGTATTCTAAAAAGACATCTAATCTGAAAGATTGTCCACTTGCTCATTAAAACAGGAACAATTCTAGTTCAGCTCTCATTGTGTTTGCATTTTGTCATATGCAAAATGAATTTTAGTGAATAAAGAGATGGTCAATGAGCAGATTAAAAAAAAGATTTAGTGGTCAGGTAGAATATTGAAAGCTAAGGCCATGTTTGCATGTGGTGTTTTGCTTTTAATTCTCCCACAACTTTGGCATACCCAATGCAGAAGAAAAGGGGAAGTGCCTTTTTTTAGAGTATTATACATTTAGACGGGCTTCCCACAGCTCTTCTGTATTTTGGAGTTCACAGGTATTTGCCACTGAAGGCAAGAGAATGGAGTATCCTAGTGAAGCCCTTGGAAGAGAAGATGTTACTTATCAATGGAAGGGAGGGGTTATCACCTTAGAAGGCAAGGCATAGTATCAATTAGATGACAGCTTTTAATAAATAGCTTAGCCTGCAATTCATTTTTGAAACAGTCATCCTATTCCTTTTTCCACCGGCCCCTCTGCATCCCGGTCTCCTCCACCTATACCCTAAAGTGATTAGCTGCCATGGTTCTACCAATGCTGTTATGGGAATTAATTGCTTAAGAAAGTGGCAATTAAAGGCCATTTCACATACATTATGCCAAAGCAGCTGAAAATAGACTGTGATTACTCCTAACCATGTCTGTTTGGGTGATGTTAGGGTTTTGTGTATGTATTTGAAAGGATAGAGTGAGTGTAATATACCTTTTGCTTAAAAAAAAAAAAATCCTAGTATAAAAACATCTTTGGAGATTTTATCCTCCCAGCCTCATTTTCCTTAAAGTATATCTATCCCCCCCCCCCCCCCCCCCCCCCCCCCCCCCCCCCCGCACCTGTAGTCAAAATGGTGTTCATGTTAATGATCACCCCAGAGAGTATTGCAGTCATAGGAGTCTGGCAGAAGTGGGGAAGGAGTGAAGAAAGGGAGGTGCCTGGGCCAGGCCGGACCCCTCTCCTTCCTCACTGGACTTCAGTGGTCCAGCCCTGGGCTCAGCCTTAGGAGCTAGGGCTGTAACGGGAGCAGCCACTGCTTTCAGTCCCTGGAGAACTGTGTGAGTGGGATCACCTGTTTTCCTTTGAAGGCAGCTAGGAAGCAGCCACCAAAGCTTCCTGGAGAGGAGTGGTGTCCCCTAGCCCCGCCCCCTGCCTCTGGCCCCTCCCAGGTCTCATCAGCCCTGACCTCTACAGAGCCACCCTCTCCCCCAGGACTAGATGGACAAAGTCCACCAGCAGCCCTTATCTGTCTATCTATTTACTCTGAAAAGGAGTTAAAGAAACAGAGTTTTATTTTGGCTAGCTTCAGGAATCTTTCTGTACAGTTTGCAGGATTTAGAAGCAGTGCCAAAGAAAAATTCTTGGCAGATGTTTCCAGTTTTAAATAGGAATTGTATTAAGTGGCAATCAGTGCTAATAATAACAATAGTAGTAACAATACTGCTGCTCCAGCTGTGATTTACTAGCTGTGTGACCTGAGGCACATTGTTTAACTTCTCTGTGCTGCTTCTCCTATCTGTAAAATGGAGATGATAAACTGTACCCAGAATGCAAGGATTAAATGAGTTGATGCATACAAAACGAGAACAGTGCCTGGCCCCTAGGAAGCACTGTGTCGGTGTTAATTATATTAAGCTCTGATTATCAAGCCCAGAGCTCAGTCTCTGCCTAAATAATTTCCTTTCATCTTCATAATGAACAGTGGCACAGAGAGGTTTAAGAGACTTGGTCAGGTTTGAAAATCTAGGCCTCCGTGGGGACAAGCATCTTCGAGAGTGAAGTTCAGTGCTTACACTCACCTGCTTGCTGAGAATTTTCCACAGTAACAGCTTATTTTCACAAGAGGAGAGACACTTGAGTGTCTTCTTCCACCCTGCCATTCTAGGGCAGACTCCTCAGGGCTTCCTTGCCCGGGGTGATGCAGAGAACTGGAATGGCCCACCCCAGGGCCTTTTCTGGGTGATGGGATGTACTTCTCAGGCTCTGGAAGCCGCAGCCTTCCCATGCTGACCACTGAGCCTGAGAAGTGTGTCCAGCTGGGGCTGTGTTTCTGCGCCTCCGGCAGTGCTGGCGCCATCCTGTCGCTTTGCTTTCTGGAGAGCCCCATGTCCTTGTTGTTTGACCAGGGCTTGTCCTGTCCCCACACACCCAGCCCCCAGAGGGCCTGCTGGCAGAAGTCGTGGCTCAGATGCCCAGCTCCCCCAGAGCATGGCAGCCTGGCGCTCATTCTGGTTGGTTTGAAAAATGAATGGCGATACTTGAGGACTCTGATTTGGGGCTTCATCTCAGCCCATCATTTTATTTTAATTGAGATGAAATTCACGCCTCATAAAATTTTACCCTGAGCCCAGCATTTTAGGTTGAAATTCATTATGTTTAATAGGAAAATTTGATTTTCATGATTTCCAGGACACGATATTTGAAAGGGGAAAAGATTTTTAGATGATGAATTATGTTTTCTGTTTTTTTAAAAAGCAAAGTGAGTGTAGTTAGGGAGCTTGCCCTACTCGGAACCGCCACGTTGAAGAGGAAAGGATGAATTGGAGGGTTGGGGGCCCAGGGATTGATCCGTAGCTTTGCAGCTGGATTGAAGGTCTGTCTTGTGCTGAGAACCAGGGCCAAACAGCTGATTTTGTGGCGAGATATGATCACATGATTAGGATATATTCTTGGTTTATTTTAAGTGATTTGAAAATATTCTTTATTCCTGCCTCCCCACTAAGATTGCTAAATCTCTGTCCTTTGTAAATGGGAATGAGTTAGTCAACAAAGTCAGAGGATTTTTCAAAGAGTTGTGTTTGGTTCTTTGCCCAAATGCCTGCGGGTTAGAGGGTTAAATTGAAAATTTACTTTCAAGCAGTTTTACATTAAGAAGTCATGGATTGCTTCTTGTGGGGCATCAGAAACAACTTTATTCTGAGGAGTGGAATGAGAATTGGTCAGTATTTTAGCAGAGAGAGAAAATCTGCCTTCATTGCAGGCAGTCTGTAAAAGGCTTGAAAGATAGGAGCAAAATAATTCCTGTGAAGGAACTTTGGAACTGTTTCATATGATGTTCTATAAGAGTAAGTTAATTTGTTATTTGTTCCTAGGTTTTCTTTATACCTTTTGTTACAGTAACTCAGGTTATGCACTGGCTTAGAGCCTCTGTCGTAAAACTGCCTCAGTTATTTGAAAACATTAAATTACAAATGGTGGATACTGTTGTTGCTTAGTCGCTAAGTCATATCTGACTCTCTTTGTGACCCCATGGACTGTAGCCTGTCAGGCTCCTCTGTCCATGGAATTTACCAGGCAGGCATACTGGAGGCGGTTGCCCTTTCCTTCTCTAGAGGGATCTTCCCGACTCAGGGATCGAACCTGCATCTCCTACATTGCAGGCGGATTCTTTACCATCTGCGCCACAAGGGAAGCCCCATGGTGGATATTATCTGCATATAAAAACCTAAACTGTGGAAATAATTCCATTGGAACTGAGTGGAAATACTTCAATGGACAGGTGCGTGTTGCCAAAGAGGTCAGAGAGATAAGCTTGTGAACCTGGGGAACGTATAGTTTGGGCTCCACACTGATCACAGGCGCGTAATCTAGGCACTGCCAGTGTCCGAGGCTGCAGAGATGTCTGCTGCGCTGGGCCGAACCTGAGGGTGAGAGAAAGAGAACTTGCCAGTCCTCTAAATGTCATCTCCCCAGTGACTGTGGATGATGATTTACATCTCCCTCCCCCACCGCCCAGGAGGGACTGAGTTGTCAGAAGTTGTGCAGTGAGAGGACCGGGGTAGCCGCAGGAGGCATTTAGGTGACAAGCTGAAGCTTGTAGAGCAGAAATGGACAGGATTCCAGAGGAGGGCAGCCTTCTAGAAGTTAGGTGCCCAATATTTGATTCACCCCTTTATGGACTTGTTTGGCAAGGATGCATCTCAGTGAACTCTCTTAGGAAGAAAATCTGCCTGGTCCAGGATGCTGAGTCTTGGACTCGAGGGCACTCCTGCTGAGTTATAAAGGCTTTTCTTTGTGCAGGTGTTTCTCTGTGAAAGAGCCACAGATACTGCCAATAAGGCCACTATCACAGAAAGTAAAAAGCAGACCATCAAGAGGAGTTTGAGAGGTCTGAGTATGCAGGCAGGTAATCTTCATGGGTGACCTTATTGACATATCTGGCCATCCATGGGCGTCCAGGGAAACTGAGTTTGAGCAACAGGTTTTCGAACATTAAAAGTGATGACTCTGGAGCCAGACTGCT
This sequence comes from Antilocapra americana, assembly GCA_007570785.1. Lineage (NCBI taxonomy): Eukaryota > Metazoa > Chordata > Mammalia > Artiodactyla > Antilocapridae > Antilocapra > Antilocapra americana. The sequence continues at coordinate 1,314,667 of ML661337.1, read as the reverse complement.
TGGATCTGAACTCTAGTTTTTACCTGTCACTTGCTGAGTGTTGTCATGGCCAAGATATCACAGCCAAGACACAAACTCTCTGCACCTCACTTCCTCTTGCATAAAGTGAGAATGTTGGTAGTACCCACCTCACGGTTATTGACCCATGTTAATACACATATAGCTCCCAATAAATATTTGATGGTGATGGTTGAATGGGTTAATACATCTGTAGCTCCCAGTATTAGATGATGACCATGATGACGATGGTGGCCACCAGCAGAATGTGAAAGTGTGCAGCAGAGAAGCCACATACCTCTTCCCTCTAGCCAAGGCCTCTCTGTACCTTTCCATAGGATGCCCTTCACCTGCCCCCCAGATGGCTAGGCAGCTCTCCCTCTTAATTGGCTCCTCTTTATTGCTCTCCACTCACTTAATTGCCACTGAATCATGGCTGACCTTGGATTGTTGCGATTGGTCTTCCTGGCCTTGATGGCAGAGTCCCAGAAGATAAGAGTGGTGCGTGCTACTTGTGACCCTAGAGTCATAGAAGATCTGGGGTTTTGTTTTCGGTTGAGAGCCCAGAATTCTGCACAAGATTCTTACAAATGGTGAGGAAGGGGGGCTTTGTAGAGGCAAGTCTCTGGCATCTAAGGCGAAGATTGTTATTGCTGCTCTAGAGTCGAGCAGTTGCTAGAGACTTAGGTTCCTCAGGGTTCTTTATCTCTTTGCAGGGATTTAGCCTCAGGCCAGTGTAAACACAGTTTTTAGGTTTAGAAAACCTTGAGCAGACCTAGAGGCTTTTCGTACTACAGTGTCCCCTGGTGCAGGACATGCATAGCTGCAGAGATATGCTGTGAGCAAGGCTTGGTGGTTTGCTGAGGCTTTTTAGCGGGGAGAGGAGGAATGCAGGGGACAGGGAAGAAGGGAGAGAGGGATCATTATACTGCTCATTCTGTTAAGAATCTCACCAAACTGGCCTTCTGGGTTGTTGAAACAGAGGAAGCCATGGGCAGCAGCTGGCGGAAAGATCTACCCAGCTTACTAGTTGAGGGTTTTATCCCCGCCTCCAAAAGACATAAATTGCCAGGAAAAGCTAACAAAAATTTCAAGGCAAATTTGGAGGAATTAAATTATTCTTAGGCATATTGCCTGGTTTCCAGGCATTTAGGGATATGTAAATTTCCATGTTCTTTAGAGTTCTGTGTCTCATTTGTAACAGAGTACATTAGTACTAAAAATGGGATTTGCTAGTTCTACATTTTCGTGTGAATTTATGCAGTGAATATTTAATTTGATTCTGGATCTGGCAAAAGGAGAGGCTGTCTTCAAACATAACATAGTTTATTTTTCTCATATGCTCTGCTGGCTGCTTTCATTTTTTTCCTCTGCCGACTGAAATGCAAAGTAGAATACTACCCCAAATTAATGTTCTTGCTACACAAAGATCTCCAATGTTTGTTTTTGCTTCTTTTAATATGTAACTCTCCTAAGAGCGTTATTGTATTACAGCTAAGAGGCTTTGGCCATGTAAAGTTGAATGCTTTACACTTCTGAATGCCAGCATAACAATTAATCTGTGATTAGATTTTGCTTCTTAAGATGCCTGCACCGCAGAGTGCCTATAATATTAAACTTCTAAAGGGTTCCACTCTTGAAAACTCACAAAAGCTCTCTTTGACATAGCACACCGACATTGTGAGGCTATTGTTTTTATTGCTTTATTGTTCAGCCAGCTTAACTGAAAGCTTGAGTTTGCTTTTCCTCTTTATGACCAAGATAACGTGGAGAAATGAACGTGGAACGCATAGCGTGTCCGAGTGCACGCTGCTCTCTGTTCTAGCGGCAATCCGCTAGAAGTATCAAGATACTGCCTATCTTGAGAGAGTCTCTTGACTCTAAGCCCTCTGCCTCCACTAGTTAAAAAAAAAAGAAACTTGCATTTCCTCCTCCACTGAACTGTCTTCATAGAGTGATCTGCAGCAGCTCTCTGTTTTCTCTTTATTCCTTAACCCCTTAAAGGCGTGCCACAGTCCACGGGGTCTCAAAGAGTCGGACACGATATAGCAACTGAACAACAACAGATCCTCTGTACCATTAGACTAGAGTTGCTTGCTCTGCTTTTCTGCCACGCATCCGCGATGGACGCAGTGCTGGGGTGACCTAGTCCTGCCTATTTTATACTCCCAGAGGCCTCTGCAGGATTCAGTCTTAGAGATCACCCTTTTCTACCTGAACCTTCTTACCCCTTGTTTCCAGGACATGGCATTGTCTCCAGACCTTGACTTTCCCATTTCAGCAGCATTCAGTGAGCCTCAATTGTTCATCCTTGGATCTTTTTTTTTTTTTTCAACTTTTAATATCTTTTTTTCTGAGTTCCTTCATTCCATTGAGTTTGGCTGTGTCTTATTTGCAGCTGATTACCAAACTTCAGGTATGTTCCCTGTCCTGAATCACCAGGTTTTCAGCTACTCGCACGTGGGTTTGGATGCTCAGCATCACTTGTAGCCCACCAAGGCCTCCTGGCTTCCCTTTGCCTGATACTGGTATCTATAGTCTTCTCATGAACTCAGAGTCAGTCACCCTTTTTGCTCTCTTTTCTCTTTTTAAAAATAATATCATTTTTATTGCTTTTTAATATCAAGCAGTAATAACCTTTGGGATAAAGGAGAAAGTAGGAAGGAGAGAGCATTTTTCCTTTTTATTTTGTACTTTTCTGTACAGTTTATACTTTCTACTTTGCTTTTCTTTTGCTTGGAAGGTACCAACAAAATGACTTACATTCTGGTATTATATACTAAATTTTTGGGTCTTTTTTATTTCTTTGTATTACCACATACTAATATGTTGTTAAACAGTCACACAAGTAACCATTTCTTGACTATCTGATGTCACGTAGAAATGAGTTCTAAAATAGTGGATGGAGTAGCTGATCTTTAAGCTCCAGTAGTTGGATAGTGCCTTGAACCTTCATTCAGCTCTCGAGGCTGGGAAGAGCCCTTCCTCTTGGCTTCTCTGCCATCCTGTTCCTCATAATGCTGCGGTCTCTCTGTCTCCCCCACTGGGATGCAGTATCCTAGTCTCTTTCTCCATCCATTTTTCAGCACTGCCATGCCCCCCCACACACCTCTGTCCCATTTCAGTTCCCGCCCTTGCACACCTTCTCCTGCCGCTTTGGTTCATGCCCTCATGGCCACTTGCCCAGATGGCTGCAGAACGCCTTGCCTGGCTCTCCTCTTCTGGCAGCCCCTGCAATGCGCCAGGATCAGATTGAGATCCTTCACATGTAACCCTGGTCCTGTCCATCCCCATTCTCCACGCCTTTTCCTGGCTCCCCATGGTAGATGGCATCACTCATGAACTCACCACGGCCATGCGTGGTGTCACACAACCCCTACTTAGCTTTCTAACTCAGATCCGATGCCTCCTGTTTGGCTTCACACATACCGGACTGCCTGTTCTGGCTCTTAGCAGAACGTGACACGCGCCTCATCACAGCTTTGCCTAAGTTCATGCCACATGTTCCTTCTGTCTTCAGATGCCTGCAGTGAGATGTGGGCTCTCCCCTGTTTGAACTCCCTAGCGTTCAGTCTCTGCTCTCTTAGGACATTTACCTCCTATTACGTTTCCTTGTGTCCCTTCTTGTCTCAGAGATGTTGCCACACGCCAGCATCCCTCTCAGCCCGCCGAGCATTCTTAGAAAGCGGGGACTACCGCCTGCCTCCCTCATCTGTGTGTATACCGTGTCAAGCGCAAGGCTGCAGGCCGTGTCCGTCTGCCAGGTTGATTAAGTCCTTGCTGAATGGCAGTCCAAGTCCTGAGTCACACAGATGGCCCAAGTGTGCTGCTCACTCATAAGTCTTGTTTTCCCTTTGCTAGGTGCAGCGCGCATGTGGCGTGCCTCAGTCAAATCAGACGACAGATGGGCAGTGTGACGAGAGTGTCAGAGAGGATCGGGCCTCGCCGGCGGCGTCAGCCTGGGGTCAGCGGGTTGACGAGTCGCTGAAGAGGAAGCCGGTGGCGGGACCGCCTTGACTTCAGTCGCACCCTTCATGGAGGACAGATGGACGGCCGGATGGCCAATCACCTCTCCTCCTGAGCCTTTGGAGATTGATGCTTCGTCCCCCGCTGGAGGTGTGTTAGGAGCCTTCGCACACACTCTGAATTCGCGTCCCCTAGAAACGTCGGGGTAGACTGCAGTGCGCAGGCAGCCTCAGCTGTCGCATGGTCTCGGGTCTGCAGCCATGAGTGCCGAGGGATACCAGTACCGGGCGCTGTACGACTATAAGAAGGAGCGGGAAGAAGACATTGACTTGCACTTGGGGGACATATTGACTGTGAACAAAGGGTCCTTGGTAGCTCTTGGATTCAGTGATGGACAGGAAGCCAAGCCTGAAGAAATTGGCTGGTTAAATGGCTATAACGAGACGACAGGGGAGAGGGGAGACTTTCCGGGAACTTATGTAGAATATATTGGAAGGAAAAAGATCTCGCCTCCCACACCAAAGCCCCGGCCACCTCGACCCCTTCCTGTTGCCCCAGGTCCTACAAAAACTGAAGCAGACAGTGAGCAGCAAGGTCAGTATTGATGAGTGATTGCTTCATGACTCCGTTTTTTGTTTTCTTTTTTTTTTTTTAAAGTCTCAGATTGGTTGGGCTGGGCTAAAATGCTCTGGGCGGAAATTGTTTTAGCAGCTTGAGTTGAATTTACATATGGTGCGTAAAAATTGGTTAGTTATTACATGGCTAGAAATTTGTATTTGTGGGGTGGAGAGTTGTTATAAAAATAGGACATGATACCTGAGAACCTGTTTAGTAAATGTCTCTAAACACGATTATTAGAGTCACCATGGATTCAAACACCTATTGCATTCTTATTCTTGTAACTGCTATTGTATATCCAAATAATCATTAGGGGAAAGTAGAGGGTAAGTTTAATGTAAGTATATTTAATGGAAAATGATCTTCATGGAGAATGGAGAGAGTAATAAAATGACCATAGAACTCAGCAGAGAAGAAACCAATGTTTTTATAACCTGGTGTCTACCTCTTGATTTCCTCTCCAGGAGTACTGGCTGAAGCTGAAACTTGATCCTGTAGTTAGTATAGATGCACAGGGAACCTCTTCCTACATGGGTCATGTCGTCTGTTCATGGGGAAAAAAAAGCCGCTGAATGTTTTTCTCAAACGGAAACCCCCTTGATCCAAACCCACTCATGTTTTTTTGTGTTTTTCTTTATATATATAATTTTATTTATTTACTTTTGGCTGTACTGGGTCTTCATTTTCCCTAGTCGTGGCCAAAGGGGGCTACTCTCTAGTTGCAGTGCTTGGGCGTCTCGTTGTGGTGGCTCCTCATGTTGCAGAGCACAGGCTCTAGGGCACTTGGGCTTCAATAATCGTGATTCCCCAGGCTCTAGAACGCGGGCTCAGTAGTTGAGGCATATGGATGTAGTTGCTCCGAGGCATGTGGGATCTTCCCAAATCAGGGATCGAACCCGTGTCTCCTGCATTAGCAGCTGGGTTCTTTACAACTGAGCCACCAGGGAAACCCCAAAACCCGCTCATTGTTGATTGGAGATGGTCCTCACTTCAGCTCTGAGCACAGCTGTTCCTTAAGGTGTTTCACAGGGAACACCTTTTGCTGTTTTGCTGTTAACAGCCTTGTCAAATCATTTCTTCACTAGTAAATCTCAAGCGTTATTCCCCCTGTATAATCTTTTGCCCACAGACTGAGAAAGGTATGGAAAGCTGTGTTTCTAATGGGTGGACACAATTGCAGTGGTTATTTGTCGAGTAAAACTGACTGTGTATTTCTGGATAAGCTCCTGGTACTCTTGTGTCTTCTTGAACATTGACTTATTCTAGTGTAAATGAATGAAGTACCAAGAGTGAAGAAGCAGAAGGAGAGGGCAAATAGAATTGGAACTATTTTATAAAAGTCAAGGAACTCACTAAAGATACTTGAAGAGAAGAGCTTTTCTCTTCCATCCTAACCCAAGAGGGATACTTGTTTTATAAACATTATGCCATTTGTTAGAAGTAATGTCCAAATGATACATTTAACTGACAGTTCAAAATAAAAGTTTTTCTTTCTAGATGAGTCAAAAAAGCTTGACACGTATATATGTAATTTTGTCAACTATTGTGTTTCTTGCATAGTTTCACTTAGCCGGGGGGAGGTAGATGCATAATTGTTTCTTTTTTCCTACCAACTACATATTCTTCATTTGACTTTTGATATTTTAAGTTAGAGATACTTTCTTATATGGAAACTAATTCAAAAGGAAAAATAATATAACTTCTCTCAGCATATGAAAGATTCAGTCCGTTCAGTTCAGTCGCTCAGTCGTGTCTGACTCTTTGCAACCCCATGGACTGCAGCACACCAGGCTTCCCTGTCCATCACCAACTCCCAGAGCTTGCTCAAACTCAGTGTCCATTGAGTCAGTGATGCCATCCAACCATCTCATCCTCTGTCGTCCCTTTGTCTTCCTGCCTTCAATCTTTCCCAGCATCAGGGTCTTTTCCAATGAGTCAGTTCTTCACATCAGGTGGCCAAAGTATTGGAGCTTCAGCTTCAGTATCAGTCCTTCCAATGAATATTCAGGACTGATTTCCTTTAGGATTGACTGGTTGGATCTCCTTGCAGTCCAAGGGACTCTCAAGAGTCTTCTCCAACATCACAGCCCAGAAGCATCAATTCTTTGGCGCTCAGCTTTCTTTATGGTCCAACTCTCACATCCATACATGACTACTGGAAAAACCATAGCTTTGAATAGCCTGACCTTTGTTGGCAGAGTAATGTCTCTGCTTTTTAATATGTTGTCTAAGTTTAATATGTATGTCTAGGTCATAGTTTCTCTTCCAAGGAGCAAGCATCCTTTAATTTCGTGGCTGCAGTCACCATCTGCAGTGATTTTGGAGCCCAAGAAAATAATGTGTCTGTCACTGTTTTCACTGTTTCCCCATCTATTTGCCATGAAGTAATGGGACCAGATGCCATGATCTTAGTTTTTTGAATGTTCAGTTTTAAGCCACATTTTTCTCTTTCCTCTTTCAGTTTCATCAAGAGGCTCTTTAGTTCCTCTTCACTTTCTGCCATAAGGTTGGTGTTATCTGCATATCTGAGGTTATTGATATTTTTCCTGGCAATCTTGATTCCAGCTTCTGCTTCATCCAGCCCTGCATTTCTCATGATGTACTCTGCATATAAGTTAAATAAGCAGGGTCACAATATACAGCTTTGAAGTACTCCTTTACCTATTTGGAACCAGTCTGTTGTTCCATGTCCAGTTCTGTTGCTTCTTGACCTGCATACAGATTTCTCAGAAGGCAGGTCAGGTGGTCTGGTATTCCCATCTCTCTAAGAATTTTCCACAGTTCGTTATGATCCACACAGTTAAAGGCTCTGGTGTAGTCAATATAGCAGAAGTAGATGGTTTTCTGAAACTCCTTGCTTTTTCTGTGGCCCAACGGTTGTTGGCAATTTGTGTTGGATCAGATGATAAAGAAACTGCCTCCAATGCTGAAGATCCAGTTTTGATCCCTGGGTCAGGAGCATCCCCTGGAGATGGGAATGGCTGCCCATTCTTGCCTAGAGAATTCCATGGACGGAATTCTATGGGCTTCAGTCCATGGGGTCACAAAGAATCGGACACAACTGAGCGACTTTCACTTCATTTTTATTTGTCACAGTTTGGGACTTTTCTGGTGGCTCAGATGGTAAAGAATCTGCCTGCAATGCAGGAGACCCAGGTTTGATCCCTGGGTTGGGAAGATCTTTTGGAGAAGATAATGACTACCCACTCCAGTATTGATGCCTGGAGAATTCCGTGGACAGAGGAGCCTGGTGGGCTACAGTCCATAGGGTCGCAGAGAGTCAAACCACGTATGCACACAATATGAAAGATTACAAAATCATAATAATATCTGAGTTGGAGTAGAAAAGCTTATTTAAAAGGTGGAAAGGGGTGCCTTGCCAAGATTAGGGACAAAAATTTTGTAAAAGTAACTGCTAAACAAAAGTTGCATTTGATATCTGCTGTCAGGTGTAATGTTATTTGATTATAGTATATGGAAAAGCCAGTTTTTCCTTAAAAATAATTTTCTCTTTGTAAGATATAAAATATTTTATAATGCTTTTTTTCTCATGTACTATGGTAATAATTGAGATTTTTAACAGCTTTTCTTTCTTTTTTTTTTAATGCATAGAAAGTTAGAGTAAATTGAAAAATTTTAGCAGAGTTTAATAAGAAAGAGACTCATAATATGCACTAAAGTAAAGAGCAGGCCTGAATATAAATGAAAAATTAGGAGCTATTGAAAGGTTGAAAATGAAGTATGGGGGGGTTGGGTAGGGAGTTGAGATGCTAAATATTAGATTTTCTAGAAATGTTAATCTTGTCTTCTGAAGAGGATTCAGCAGCTCATGCTAGTTGCATGTCAGATTGATAGGGAAAATAGTTGTAAGGCCAGATTTGTTCGAACCTGTGGGACTCCAATTTCTTTTGCCTAAGAGTGTGTTTATTTGAAAAGTGTTTGCAGGGACAAATTATGTGAGGATGAGAAAGGATGGTTCTTTTCTTACTGTAATTGAATTCTTTGGCCTTTTTTCCGTTTTTTACTTTTTCACCTGACTTAACCTGCTTTTCAGGTTTGACTGTCTTTATTTTATTGAGGAGTTACCCCTGTGACATGCAGGTCTCTTTTGTGGAAGGAGTGTCCTGGGGATGGTGGGCCGGGCACTCCCGCCCCCACAAGCTTGGAATAAAAGGAGGGTGCTGGGGCATGCCTTGAAGGCCCCTCACTGCCTACCCTCTTTGTAAAAGGAAGTTGTCCTTAAACTCTGCCCACAAGTAGAATCTGTGTGAGAAATTCCCCCTGAGATAACAACGTGTTTTCCCCACTTTTCTTGTATGTTCCTAGAAATAAAGCTGTCATGTTTCACTTTGGGGTAAAAGAGTCACAAACCTATTTGAAAATCTAGCACCCAGTTCTTCTCAGGAAAATGTACCATCCACCTATCTGGTTCGCATCCACTTTTCTTACGAAGCGCTGGCCCGTTGTTTGGACTGAGTTTGTGTACTGGATAATCTTGTGTTCCTTGGAGTTTAAATGGACTGAGCCCCTCTTCTGTGTTAGAAAGCAGGGATGAAAGATGAAGTGAGGGCCTGGGAGAGATGGCATGCCCTCTGATGCACTTTCCAGCCCCCCCAAGCCCCTTCCCCACCTTGTGCTCTGCTTGGACACCCTCTTGGCTGACCTACTCTCCACTCTTTGCTTGAAGCTTTCTTCTCAGGAGACTGGCTCTGTCCACCTCGGTCTCATGTGGCAGCCTGCTTCTCCACTTTGGCAGAGCGTTTGTCATCTGACTTACTATAGTATTTACCTGCTGTGTCCTTTGTTTCTTTTCTGCTCCCTCAGGTAGACGGTAAGCCCCGTGAGGGCAGGGGACTCTCCATTATCCCAGCAGTGCTGTCGGTGTGCAGCAGGCAGACCGATGCCTGCTGTTGAAATGCATCATTTAACTGGCTCACAGCCCACGTGACTGTGGAAATGAGCCATATGCTTTGTATGTCAGGTCTGTCGCAGCCCATTTGTGTTTTTAGACATCGTGGTGTACTGTTCATTCACATCATTCACATCTGAGGAATCTTGCAGCCTTGGCCTTGGCGGTTGCCTGGTTGTCTCCAAAACTGTTATTGTTTTATCCCATTTCCTAGGACTGGTAGTTCTGCTGGCAAGAAAGTTTGTGGCGCTGAGAGTAGGCTCTGTCAGCCACTTAAGCAAAGTGAATAGAACTTGTGTCAAGATCAGCGAGTATCCTCGGGCACTATTTTTATGCCCTCACTCCCTGTCTTTTATCTCCTCTTTGAGTGGAAGCTAGAATCGCAGCTATGAGCAGCACATTGCATTTTCCCAAAACCCAGTCACACCCTGTTTTACCTTCTCTGGAGAGAACCTCTTCCCTGCCTGGTGATGGGTGTGCACAGTGGGGGTGGTACGTGTGAGCTCTTGAAAAGCCATCTTTCCGCCCTCTCTGCATCAGGCTGCTTGCACAGGACATGGCATTCCCATATACGCAGCCCTCTTCGACCACGCTGCCATATTTCCTCTGACACAAGGAAATGAGTTCATGAAAGTGGGGATTTAGGGATAAGAGAATCAAGAGAATCAAAATGTGTTTCTTTCAGATAGCGTCCAGTGGGGCTATTTCTCAGACAGTCTTCTGCATTACTTCAATTAAAGTCACGCTAATGTGGAATATTTAAGACTAGCTAGGTGCCATGACCACGTCAGTTTGTATCGGATGTTGAAATCTGCTAGCCTGAACGATCATTTAGGAATCTGAGTTCATCCCCACCTCCATCCCCCATCCACACACTCCTCCCCCAGCTTCTCCTTTGGACTCTGACATTGGGTCCCAGCTGGTCCCATATATAAAACATAAAGCACACATTTGGTGTGGCTTATTTTAAACTTTGATGAAAATTCCTTCTAAACAGAAAAAGAGAGAAGCCTGCAGCTTGGGTTTGCTTTCACGGTCTCCCCGGGCACGTGATTTTTCCATTTTTCACACTCAGCATTTGTGTGTCCCTTCACGGTTGTCATTCCCGTCTGGGAAGCCAGCTGTAATAAATCACATAAATCAGCTACACTATACAGAGGTCATAGAGGATGGCGACCTGATCCCAAATTATACACCTCTGCTGAGCCCCGTGGTAGAACGTACTGCTGTTACCCACAGAAATGGTACCCGTGAAAATAGTTTGCTTTGCCTCACGAGTCCTGCCTTATGAACTCTGTTTTAGTTCAGAATCTGCTTTGTCACAACTTTCCTCACCTTTTCTCCTGCTTAAGTGAGACTTTGCTGTGAAGCGGGAGGACTGTGGTTAACCACCCCCAGTGACGGGGTGAGACCTTTCACTTTGCTGCTGACTCCCTGTTTTTCATCAGTCACTCTGCTTTGGGGGGCAAGCAGGCCTGGTTATAGGATATTTGAAGATCAGGGCCTTGGAGCCCTGTCTATAACTTCTCACCAACCAGAAAAAAATCAGAACAATAGAAATTTTTACCCAGATAGTAATATATAAGTAGTTCTTTTTGTTGGGGGGTGGGGAGCGCAGAAATCTTAGTTCCCGGGCAGAGATTGAACCATGGGCCTCAGCAGTGGAAACACCCAGTCCTAACCACTGGACTGCCAGGGAATTCCCAATATGTGTGTTTGCTCTTTGTGTATTAGTAAGAAGAGAAAAGTACTGCTGAAAGATGTCATCAATGTAACTGATTAAAGAGCAGGTCTGGGGGAAGAAAAAGTGATAATCATTTTTGATAAAATCAGATGAGCCTAACCACTTCTCTCACGATAGAATATATCACTCAGGCATTTAGTTACGTATTATAACACAGTTCTCTCTCTCAGAAGCACCAACATTTCTATTCTTCTTACTGAATTCTCTAGTTTTAAGATGTTGTCCCTATTAATTTGAAATTTATTTATTTTATTTCTCCAGAGGAAGTTCAGTTCAGTTCACTCAGTCATGTCGGACTCTTTGCAATCCCATGAACCACAGCACCCCAGGCCCCTTTGTCCATCACCAGTTCCCAGAGTCCATCCAAACCCATGTCCATTGAGTCATTGATGCCATCCAGCCATCTCATCCTCTGTCGTCCCCTTCTCCTCTGGCCCTCAATCTTTCCCAGCATCAAGGTCTTTTCAAATGAGTCAGCTCTTCACATCAGGTGGCCAAAGTATTAGAGTTTCAGCTTCAACATCAGTCCTTCCAATGAACACCCAGGACTGATCTCCTTTAGGATGGACTGGTTGGGTCTCCTTGCAGTCCAAGGGACTCTCAAGAGTCTTCTCCAACACCACAGTTCAAAAGCATCAATTCTTCGGTGCTCAGCTTTCTTTATAGTCCAACTCTCACATCCATACGTGACCACTGGAAAAACCATAGCCTTGACTGTACGGACCTTTGTTGACAAAGTGATGTCTCTGCTTTTTAATATGCTGTCTAGGTTGGTCATATAACTTTCCTTCCAAGCAGTAAAGTGAAGTCACTCAGTCGTGTCTGACTCTTTGCGACCCCATGGACTATAGCCTACCAGGCTCCTCCATCCATGGGATTTTCCAGGCAAGAATATTGGAGTGGATTGCCATTTCCTTCTCCAGGAGATCTTCCCAACCAGGGATTGAACCCAGGTCTCCTGCATTGTAGGCAGACTCTTTACGGTCTGAGCCACCAGGGAAATCAAGGAGTAAGCATTTTTTAATTTCATGGCTGCAGTCACCATCTGCAGTGATTTTGGAGCCCAGAAAAATAAAGTCTGACACTGTTTCTCCATCTATCTGCCATGAAATGATGGGACTGGATGCCATGATCTTACTTTTCTGAATGTTGAGCCTTAAGCCAACTTTTTCACTCTCCTCTTTTCATCAAGAGACCCTTTAGTTCTTCTTCACTTTCTGCCATAAGGGTGGTATCATCTGCATATCTGAGGTCATAGATATTTCTCCTGGCGATCTTGATTCCAGCTTGTACTTCCTCCAGCCCAGCGTTTCTCATGATGTACTCTGCATATAAGTTAAATAAGCAGGGTGATGGTATGCAGTCTTGACATCCTCCTTTATCTATTTGGAACCAGTCTGTTGTTCCACGTCCAGTTCTAACTGTTGCTTCCTGACCTGCGTATAGGTTTCTCAAGAGGCAGGTCAGGTGGTCTGGTATTCCCATCTCTTTCAGAATTTTCTATAATTTATTATAGTCAAAGGCTTTGGCATAGTCAGTAAAGCAGAAGTAGATGTTTTTCTGGAACTCTTGCTTTTTCGATGATCCAGTGGATGTTGGCAATTTGATCTCTGGTTCCCTGCCTTTTCTAAAACCAGCTTCAACATCTGGAAGTTCACAGTTCATGTATTGCTAAAGCCTGGCTTGGAGAATTTTGAGCATTACTTTGCTAGCGTGTGAGATGAGTGCAATTGTGTGGTAGTTCGAGCATTTTTTGGCATTGGCTTTCTTTGGGATTGGAATGAAAACTGACCTTTTCCAGTCCTGTGGCCACTGCTGAGTTTTCCCAATTTGCTGACATATTGAGTGCAGCACTTTCATAGCATCATCTTTCAGGATTTGAAGGAGTAACCCTAATTAACAATTTCCATATCCACAGTTATTTGAAAAGGAAATTGACAAGAAGAGAAAGAATTCTTACCTTTGCTGCTTTTTAGCAGGAAGATTCCACCCTGAGCTGACCCAGCCATGTTAGAAACTTATGGGCCACCCCGAGGTGAGAAGGAGCTGGAAGCTCCCCTCTCCCAGGTGAGAATGAGCAGGACACTCTCTTCTCCTAGAGAGTTTAGAACTCCTCCCTCCTCCTTTCAGCCTGTTATTAAAAGAGAAGGTCTTGATACTCTTTTCTGGAGCTTCGGTGACAGCTAAGTTCAGGGTTACAGATAAGACATTATTCGATGAAAAGCTTTCCTGCCAGGCTACCATGGCCTATGTCATTTAGAATCTCAGCTATAGTATGAAAGTAATTATTATTTTTTAAGTGAGTTATGTTTCGGAGGCTTTTATTAAGGCTACTGGCTCTAGAGGTTTTGTTCTGTGTTCTTTTTTTCCAAAATGGGTAAAGGGTCCAATGTTTATATCTATGCAACCTAATAAAGCCCTCACACTTCTGATTCAAACAGGAGCTGTATAAATGGAGTGATCCTATTTTGTTTATTAGCAACCTAGCTAAGGTTAATGTTCTAATGCAGTTTTCTTTGTTGTGAAAGTAGACACTGTTTGTTAAAAGTGTTTCTGTTTTAACTTTTTAGTTTAGTTGTCTGTAGATCCTTTGATAACTTTGATGTCAGTCTTTCTGGTTTCTAAGTGAACGCATCTTTGTCTAAAACAGGCAAAATTCTGAATTCTGATTAATAAGCACTTTTTCAATAAGTCAGAGTTTGAGAAAATAAACAGTCAAAATTCTGAAACTCAACAGCAGTAGCACCTTATATGCTAAGTAGCTTCCCAAAAGGGGAGACTGTGATACCTCTGGCAAATAAGAATACCAAGTATTAGATGCTATTTACATATCCATGTTTTTCTTAGTAAAAGAAAACAGATGTTAGCAGTACAGCTGGCTGTTGCATATTTGTGTATTTTTGTTGCTAACAAATTTCCATGAGGGATATAAAATTGATTTGAAGGCTAAAATAGGAGAAAATAAGCTGATATTTTAACTAGAAATGAGAAGCATAATTACATGATGGATTATATCTTAATTTTTGAGGTCTTGATTGAATTTCTAGCATTCAATATCAAAACAGTGTTTTCAGCTTTCAATGAAACTAATCTAAATAGAGGAGGTCAGAGTGAACTAGAAATTGGCTTTATTTGAATTACTCTGTACAGCTCCCTAAAATGTCAAGTTTAATGAAATGTTGTAATACTTGATATAGTAAATGTGTTATTCCTAGTTACTAATTTATATAAAAGACTGTGATTTGCATCTGCTGTGATAATTGCATGCAGTATATATTTTTAAATTCTGATAAGACATACCTTTGCAGTTAAAAGCAAAACAGGCAAGTGGAAGATCTTTATGTTTAATTTTTATATGCAGAACTTTGTCTCACTGATTTTATGCCACCTGAAGTTTGGCTGTCGTTTTCATAAATACCTTCTTTACTCTGTTTCTTGGTTGGGGGTGTTTGCATTCATCTATTTTAACTGTTCTCGGTTGGCTGCCTGTATTATGCAGCACCTATAGATTCTTCTGTCCTGTCACAATCTGATGTGTACTAAATTCACCACTGTGAGTTCATTACACTGTATTGTAGGAGACTATTTGTACTTTGATGATCAAATCTGATACACAAGATGGTGAAGATGTAGGCATATGTGAAATAGAAATCCCTATGATACATTATGTGAATCAGAAATTCCACTCAGCTTTGCTTTCTGTAAATTATGTAACCCTTCTATCTCAGTGGTCTCTACTTATAAAATAAGAAGTAGATGCTGGATCTTTTCAGTTCTGGCTATATTTTTATTTTAACCTCTTAATGACGCTTGACCAGTAAAAGTTTCTCCATTCCTGTTTGTAAGAATTGTCGGGGAGCCAAAACCCAGAAAATGTAACTTCTTGCTAGTAGTGTTTCCCCAGTAATGCACCCCAGGACTTCCCTGGTGCCTCAGTGGTTAAGACACCCATCACTTCTTGTGCACGGGGCACGGGTTCAGTCCTTGGTCAGGGAACTGGGATCCCACATGTGGAAGGGCGCAGCCAAAAAATGTATGTGTGTGTGTTAGTTGCTCAGTCGTGTCTGACTCTTCGCAACCCGATAGACTGTAGCCTGCTCGTTTCCTCTGTCCATGGAACTCTCGAGGCAAGAATACTGGAATGGGTTGCCATTCCCTTCTCCAGGGGGTCTTCCCAAACCAAGGATAAAATCCAGGTCTTTCCTGCATTAGAGGTAGATTCTTTACCATCTGAGCCACCAGGGAAGCCCCTGCCAAAAAGTAAAAATAATAATAATGATAGTGTAACCCAGAAGCTAGAAGAGAAAACAAGGAAGGAACTCAGAGAAATAAATAAGGACAGTTGGGCAGATTTGCTCATGTGACCTCATGCGAGATCTGATTGTAGGTCTGTGCTTGGGATGATACGGGATTCTTGCTAATGAAAGTACCAAATTGGTACTGTATGATTTTAAGATCTATTTCACCAGTGTGAGAATTTATGCTCTACCTTTATTGCTGACATCAAAATTGGTTTGAGAGCCTTCCCATTTTACACATTGCAGTTCATCAGCGAGTTAAAAGACATTGATGGAATGCCTCCCTTGGACTGTGTCTGTGTGGCATAACTGAATCTGTGGACGTGATATGTGCTCAGAGCTCCTAGGGATTTTTCTAGTGGGTTTTTTGTTAAATTTTCCAAGGCAGGAGGTGATGTTTATAACATTTGTCTATTCAGATTTTTTAAAGATTTATTTAGACTTCTTCCAATTTATGAGATAGATGTACTAAAATATCTACCCAAGAGAATAATACTCTAGCATAAGCTTTGGGTGAGTGTGCATTGTAACACTAGAGGGACTACTGGGTGGTCAGTGTTATCTCTGGAACTTTAAGAAGGAAAATGGCATGGTGCCCTCAGACTCAGCACATGGGACCACCACACAGCAAGAGAACGGCAGCATTGGTTCCAGTTTGCTACTGTGTTTTGGAAAATGCAGTTTTCAAAATGACGTGAGATTGTTCGTAGAATAATCTATTACGAATCTGCACTAAACACTAGTGGCTTTATTTTTATTCTTCTAAAAATTTTTCTAATGTTTAAGAATGTTGCTTCTTTTATCAGTAAATAATTCATTTGAAATTTCTTTCTATTCCTGTGTCTCAACTAAGTTAAATGGAAATGTCATTGAATATCTGTACCATTATTAATTTATAATTTCAGAGTATTTTACAGCGTGGTTAACTTAGGTGTTACCATGTTTTTTCCAGGAGCAAAAAGTAAATTTTCAAGTTTCAAAGGAGAGAGGTTCAAAGTAGTTAGAGCAAGATGTGATTTTTATTGGTAAATAATTGTTCAGTGATTAGCTACAGGGTACCAAGGAATGAGATGTAATGAATTTAGTTCTCAAAGTATATGTTAGAGTCATTATCCCATGTTCCCTGATACTGAAAATGGCTTTATCAAAATACACCCTAAAAATTTGCTGACTTAACAGTTTGCTAAGCATTCTGACTTAACAATTTTGAAGACATTTTTCCTTTGATCCTTATAGCCACCCTGCAAATATGGCATTATTATAACCATTTCCCAGATTAAGAAAGAAGCTAAGAAACTAGAGCTCAAATGATTGTATAAATATTTGAAAGGGGAGCTCCCTAAAAGCAGCATTCAGAGGTTCAGAAACACTCCAGCAGGCAGTTGGGTGGGTCTTGTGAAGCAGGCTTTTGCGGAGTTACCAGTAACTGAAGAAATCAACTATTTTCTGCTTTGTGGGTGGTCTGTAATTATGTGTATTTAATCTGTTAAGTTTAATTGGCTGTTACATTCATACCCTCACACAAATTATCTTATTTTACCTAGAACTTAGAGTTTTCTAATGTTGCTAAAAATATGAGAGTTGAGTCACAAATAGACTGGTAGTGGATAAGGCTATGAACCTGAAACAAAGGTTGGGGTTACATGAGTGT
Source organism: Antilocapra americana (assembly GCA_007570785.1). NCBI lineage: Eukaryota > Metazoa > Chordata > Mammalia > Artiodactyla > Antilocapridae > Antilocapra > Antilocapra americana. Next base: position 1,297,484 of record ML661337.1, on the reverse strand, counting down.
ATGTGCAGTTTTTCTCAGATACTTAAAAGCTATGTACCATTGATAAGTGAGTAGTTTTGAAGAAGTTAAATGTTTGCTTCAAATGTTTCCCTGAGCTCCACATTTTCTGACTTCTGATTTATAATTGAGTTATTTTGGCTAAAATTGAGTACAGGCTGGTTATTACCAGCTTCTTAAAAGCCCAAAGCTGAGGATATCCACATAAAAATTAGGTGTTGTGGTATGTGGATAGCAGCTGCTTAGAATTCCCAATTATAAGAAATCTCAAATGAAGTCACGTGAATCTGAAGTCGTGTACCTGAGTTCTGTCAAAATTAGCAATAAATGCCATTTTTAGAGTTTGGCTAAATGACTAAATTTCTTTGAATGTCAGACTTTATTTCCCAGGAATGTTAGTCACTGCCAAGTTTATAACATAAACATCGTGTTTTACGTCACCTGAATTCCGACAAGAGGGTAGATGAGGGCAAGTGAAAGGCTCAGGTGAATTTTATTTCTAGGTGTTTAATTTAAAAGGACACTGTGACATTACACAAAGAAAGTTTCTCTAGGGGTATGAGTGCCAGTAAAAATTCTTGGATGCTTTTATTTTTGATTATTATTATTTTTTTCAATTAAAAAGGAAACATTAAAAGTTTCCTAATTTAAAAAGGTGTCTGCCTGGTAGTCCTGACACACTTCTTCCTGAAGTCTCTAAGTAGGTAGAGAAAAGCCCTTACATTCTAAACAGTTATAAAAACTAGAACTAGCTGGAGAAATGTCTACTGTAAACCAAACGGAACTGGGTTTAAAAATACAGGCAGAATAAGTTTTGACACCTAAAAATAGGTAGGCAGAGCCATGTCCTTGCTGACTCTGCCTGTATTTCGGAAAGAGCCTCCTAGCAGCTGTCCCCAGAATGCTCTTCCCTTCCTCTTTCTAATCTCCTCCAACAGTGCCTTTTTATTCAGTGGAAGGTCATAACTCAGAAAATAACCAGGCAGAGCTGGGGGTGGGGTGGGTAGGGGCTGTATTACTGTACATCCTGAGAATCTTACTCCATAAAAGTCAAGTGCTAGAGGTCAGATAGAGTTAGAGCTGTGTTTCCTGAGGGTTTGAGTGTTGTTTGAGTCCGCCGTCATTCAGAGCCTGGCAGTAAAGGTCGGAGAAGGTTTGCTTTTAGCAAAACTATATTGAAATGAAAATCACATTGGAAATTGGCCTGGAAACTATTCAGCTCAACTTGCCCACCAGCTCTTGGTCTGAAGCCAGCATCCATGTGGACCAGCAGTAGCTCAGAGCAAACACCAGGGCTGGGCACATATCTCCCTGTATAGTGACCAATACATAGGAGGGGGAAGATGGCTGAAAAACATCGCTTTGTAAAGGAAAGGAGAGATCTAGTGAAGATTTGAAGGAAGAGCAGACCGCCAACAATGGTCCAAATGAAAGAGGAGCAGAAAGCAGTTAGCTGATAATGAGCTAAAAAGAATTAGATGGGATGAAATGAGAGTGAAACCATTAAGAAAAAATTGTAAAGAAATTAAGAATGCTGTATAGCGCATTAAGAGCCATAGGGGATGGCAATAAAGAATAGAATTAACACTACTTAAAGTAAAATTAATATCATGGAGGAGAAACTCAAAGCTCTTCCAGAGTCCAAAGAGAGAATAAAAATAAGATTGTAGATGCATTGTGGAAAGATACAGCCTGGGGATTTTAAATGTTGATAAATGAGAAAGAAATAAGTCATATCAAATGAAAGCAAACATAAGAATAAGCCTGTGTGTGTTTTGTGCTGATTTGAGGGTGTTCCTCACATTTTGCAGATAAGATCAATGAAAGGCCACTCTAGATATGTTCTGACAATTTTTGAAAAAAATTATAAGAATACTATCAAACATCTTGCCAAATATCTGCTTAACTATGTCAAACCCAAATTCAGGCTGCCTTCTCTTTATACCAGTAAAGCCAAGATGGTGGATGGAGTTTTGAGGAAGAAAAACGGTAATACAAGACCTCAGAGGGTCGCTTCCTTATATCTCATGTGGAAGGAATTGAGAGGCCTTCTCTGATAATCGAGAACTCAAGGAGATGCATTCGATTTCTCGTGTCAGGAGGGTGAACTTCAAAATTGCCGTTCCATTAAGTTTTATAATTAGAAAAGCATAGATTGGAAAGGAATTCATTTTGATTATCTAAAAAAAATAATTCGCAGAAGAGTAAAACTGTAAGATATATTTTTTCCAAATACCTAGGCATATTTATTAAAAAAAAAAAACTAGATAACAAAGGGCAAAACTATTATTGACATGGAGAAAATGTTTACCGTGTATGAAAATCTAAAGAAATACATATATCAACATATATAGATGAAAGGTTGCGGACAAAATCACAACAAAAACGCCGGGAATCTTGGCCTCCGGAAGAGAAGAATTCAATCCAGGGCCAGGGACAAGGCTTGATCGCTCAGAGCTTTTGTATAATAAAGTTTTATTAAAGTATAAAGGAGATAGAAAAAGCTTCTGACATAGGCATCAGAAGTGGGTAGAAAGAATACCCCCTTGCTAGCATTAGCACTGGAGTTATATACTCTCAAATTAGTTATTACAGTGAATCAAAAGAATGTCTGGAGGTTGTAAAGACCTCACCAGGCCCACTCCCATAATTTACACTTTAAGATAACAGGATTAGCCAAAAGGTTTTAATCCAGGGACTGTCCTCAAGCAGGATACATTATTGTTATATAATCCTAAGGAATGTAAAGAGAAAAATAAGTTTGTCCTTTCTTCCTCCTTGAGAATTCCAGACTCCTCTCTCCTTGGTGACCCCTAGACTTCTTATCAACCTGCCTAGGGGATGACTCTCTCATATACATACATAAATATAAAATTGAATTTGTACCTATCTATATTTGTGTGTTCAACAAATACTTGTTTTGTGTCAGAAGCTATTCTAACATTTTGCTACATTGACATGTTACTTTGCAAAAGCTTTCGTGACATTGGCTTTAATATTTTACCTGTTCTAAAGGTAGAGGAATTAAAGCTTAGTTAATGGCCCATAGTCACACCGCTTCTGCAGGAGTTAGGGTTTGACCCCAGCCGTGTGACTTGGACCCAGCTTTCTCTCTCTGTTTGTTTGTATCTGGCTGTCTGGGTCTTGGCTGCTCGTGCAGTCCTCTCTAGTCGCTGTGCGTGGGTCGTCTCGTTGCAGAGCACAAGCTCGACGGTGTGCGGGCTTCGCTCGTTGCCACACTCGGGCTCAGCAGCTGGGGCTAGAGGGCTCAGTAGTTATCACTCACCAGCTCAGCTGCTACACGGCATCTGGACTCTTCCTAGACCAGGGGTTGAACCCGGGTCCCCTGCATTGACAGGCCGCTGAACGCTGGGCCCCGAGGGAAGTCCGGGCCCAGCCTTCTTCAGCGACTGTGATACAGTGGAAGGCCTTTGGGCAGTGTTGGTGGGCCATGTGCCACTACTGTTTCTGGCCGCGGCACACCAGCCAGGAGGACAGATCATCTCCTGGTTTGCCAGTGACCTAGGCTGTGGTCTGATACGGGGGTGGGGGAGAGTTAACCAGGTTTTTCCATTTTCAGGCAATAGACCCAGGAAAATCTAAAGAGAATGAAACAGATGCACGAGTTACTCTCGATTCCAGCAAAACCTCATTGAAACAGACTGGGAAGAGGTGATTAGTTTTAAGAGACAGTTCCTTCCCTTGGCAGTTGGAAGCTGCAAGGCTTATTAAATGGTTAAAATACTAACCTTTGTATTAGCCCTCACTTGGCTAGGGTTTCTCAAAATGTTTTATATATCTATATACATAGATATATTATGTATATACATAGTTATATAAAACATAAACTTATAAAATGGTATAACTAATATATAATCATTTATGTAACACATAATTTATTAGAATAAATTATAATTATGTTATATAATTTATGTGCTTAATAACATTTATATAGACAATGTTTATGTAAACATCTGTCTGCTAGTGCAGTATAAAAGGCAATATAGGAAAGTCATTGTTGGGTTGATTATGCAAATATAATTGATCTGCTGTTTCACTAAAACAGGCTTTAAAGGATTGAAAGCTCGCTACTTTCCTGACCATTACTCTTTGCAGTTACATGCACAGTTATATTGTAACTGTCATTTGTGGTCTAATCTTCCCCTCAAGGGAAACTTGAGAAACCTGGTCAGCTTTAACATTTAGAGGAAGTTTAAACATACTGAAACATAAAATATACAGTTGTTTAGGTTAAAACTCCGTTTCTTGTCAGGTCACATCTGTCCAGCTCTTCTGTGATTAGAGTCATCTGACTTTGACCCGAATTAAGGAAGAGCCTCGCAAGACCCACAAAATGTTTACTCTTGTTTTCTCTGCCAGCTTCCGGAGACTGTGCAGTGGGCTGAGACCTGCTTATCTGAAGGCAGTGTGGCCACATAAACCAGTTGTCACTGGTTAGCTGTTTTCATCCCCTGAGCTGCTTTTGGTGAATTTCAGCCTAGTAACTACATCCCTTTAATATTTTCAATGATTTATACTCTTTAAACATGGAGATATTTGTGGGATTTTTTTTTTGAGGGGGAGGGGTTCTTATAGTCTAGCTATGAGGCTAGTTCCTTTCATATACTCCAGAAGAGAAAGGATAGGGTCAGTTTCACAATGGTCTTTTTCCAAAATGCAAAACCACTGTCCTTCTCATCTCTTGGGCAACCCCTGCTCAGCCCATTTTCTAGAACAATTTAAAATACAGCCAAGGCTTTTGCTTCGGAGTCTCTGGGTCCCTAAAGGACCATCTTTTGCCCGTGTCAAATGTTGTGTTTAGTTTGCATTTTGAAATGTTCCAAATTTTATATGCTAGTAAATATAGTTAATAGTCTTCAGATTATATTGTCTCACATTTGTGTATAATTTCCTAAGAAAGGGAAATGGAGAGGGTGGGAGTGAATAGAGGAATTAAACCTTCTTAAGAAGAAGGTGGGGGGAGGGAGTCTCTTGTTTATACAAGTTGCATAGACCACTACAGATTGATGGTAGTCTTTTCCCAGAAATCCATCTCACAGAGGTAATACTCTGTGTTTTAGACAGAGGTGGTATAGGCTCTGATAATTTTGTTACCTTATTCTAGACCTTTAATTTATGGTCATGTAGTTGAATGATGAGGGCTCCCTTGTTGGCTGAGTGGTAGAGAATCTGCCTGCCAATGTAGGAGACCTAGGTTTGATCCCTGGGTCGGGAAGATCCCCTGGAGGAGGGCATGGCAACCCACTGCAGAATTCCATGGACAGAGGAGGCTGATGGGCTACAGTCTATGGGGTCGCAAAAGAGTTAGACATGACTTAGTGACTGAACAGCAAGTTGAATGATTACATGAATTTTTGATTTGCTAAAAAGGTTGTATATGCAATTTTTAAAATTCTAGTTTTTAGTTCATTGCATCTGAATGCTGCCTCTTTCTTTTCTTAAATATGTGTCAGATGAAATGTTTTACCTCCGAGATGAAAAGTTCCAAGTTTATTCTTTACTGATATGTTTGCTAGAATTTACTAGAATTTACTCTGTGCTTTATCTCCATTATATTATTTATTTAGTGCTATTTATAGGTGGTGGCTTAGAAAAAAATGACCTAGTAGATGGTAGACAGCTGAGACTTGGCATGCAGACTCTGACCTGAGGATGTGTGCTTTCCAACCTGTATCATCCTCAAAGGAAAACGGGGAAGGAAGGAACCTCTAGGAGAAGTAACTTCTCCAGAAATCATGTCTTTAAAGCAATCACAGGTTTTGAAAGCAAATACTAAAAGGCAGACATTTTAAACACAGTCTCACATCTTTGTGACCTTTGCCCCATAATCAGGTTACCCTCAAATTAATTGAAAAATGTTAAAGACAGATACTAAAAATGCTTGACTGGTTAATATTTTGTCTCTGTCAAGATCATGTGCTTGAACTGTATGTCAAACCAGAGACTTTTTTGAGACAATTTGTATGAAAATGGCAGCTTCTCTAATGGTTTTCTTGCAGTAAAAAGGGAAGAATATGAAATCTACAAGTTAAAACAGTGACCTCATCCCATTCATGCAGAAGTGTGCTATCACAACCGTATCAGTGTGTAAACCTAGAGTTGAACTCCTTGATAGCAATGCCAGTCTACAAGAGTATGTGTGTTTTAATGTGTCATTTAAATAAAAGGTTAATTGTTACTCGGAAAAGAGAGCAGCTCTGACTGAGAACAGCTGAAGCTAGAACATGGATCAGGGGACTGACTGAACGTTTCCATGTGGCTTCTGGTTGAGTCTTCCTCAGGGAGCGCAGTAACCAAACGTCAATTCATGTCAGTCATGATGTCAGAAGCCAAAGAAAAAGTCCTAGGTGCTAGGTGGTTTTTAAGTCATCAAGATGGACTTGATGTTTTTACTTGAAGCATTACTTCCACTGAACCACAGCTTGGGGGCTCAAGAGAGTTTTTCCAAGGGTAGACAGGCCCTCAGATGCTTTTCCGGTGTCCATTACTGCAATCTATGTTAACTCTAAGGCAGAAAACTTCTCCCCTCTTAGAAGTTAGGGTGTCCTCTGTAGTTGTGATAGGGGAAGCCTCACTCCCATTAAATGGGAGGTATGCAGGCTTGACCAGTCAGCCCAAAGCTCAGCCATAGACCGGGACTTCTCAAATTGACAGGGCCTCTTTCTAAAGCTTGTCTTCTTTCAGACTTAACCCTCAGTTTCTGGGTAAGTTGCTGTATGTATATCTATAGGGAAAGCCCCTGGTTTGAGTTTAGTCAAGCTTGCCAGAGAATACTGGATCTAAGCGGGAATAAAATTTACTGACCCTTGTTCTCAGAGGTTAACATTTTCATTTATGTTTTACGTGACTCATTTTAAATTACAGTGCTCTACAGATATAGAAAGAAGCCTTCCTCTTCCCACCCTCCCCCAGACACCACATAATGGAAAAAGCAAGAATTTTCTGCATAAGCAAGACTTTTTTCTTTTTTAAACAAAAAGCCAGTCTCTGATGGGACTTTTTTTCCTGCCAGAATTCCCACTGGTCCACTGTTGCAATATTTACAAAAGGCCACGAAGAAAGAGGAAGGCCCATTTTTGAACGTTTTGCCTCTGTGTTATGTGAAAGTAACTTGTATTTCTGTTCTTGGTATCAGAAGAATTGTTCTTTTTTCACTTCTCTGATAGGTTTATAAACCTACTAGGCCCTCTCACTCTTAAGGTATCATTTTGAGAAAAGATTTTTTCCTCTGCTCTAACTAGACACATAAAACTTTGGAGGGTTTTGATGTTCTATTTCCTGTGTTTTTGGTTTGTTTTGTTTTTAAAAGTCCTCTCTTGCAAACTCCAACTAGATGAGAGGATTTTCCTCAGAGAAAGTTCAGCTCTGGGAAGAACCAGCCGCGGAGGTCATAACCTAGAACGTTTTTGAAGGGAAGTTTCAGTGAATTAAGAGGGCAGGGTTAGGAAACAATGTTCTGTCCTACCATAGCTGCAGCTAAAATAAATCATTTCACTCTAGAGCCTGTGCAGTATCATAATTTGTGGCCAATTGTCCACAGAGGTCACTGATTACAGTTCATTGTGGAGGGGAGAGGAGGCCTGGACCCCACTAAGAATTTATATTAATAGTTGTCTCTTTCCCAGAATGTTCTTTGGAGAGCATTCTGTTAACCACGGATCCTCAGTGATCTTTTATTTCTACATCAGTTCAGCTCAGTCGCTCAGTTCATGTCCCAGTCTTTGCGGCCCCGTGGACGGCAGCACGCCAGGCCTCCGTGTCCATCACCAACTCCTGGAGCTTGCTCAAACTCATGTCCATCGAGTCGGTGATGCCGTCCAACCATCTCATCCTCTGTTTCTACATAAAAACCTTTTAAAATGGAAATAATTTGAATTGATTTTTCTTTTTCTTTTTTAAGTTAGGTAAAAGATAAATGAATCTGCTCAAAGCACAATTAAAAGAAATGTATTTGCTAGGGTACAGGACTGAGAGATGGAACATGTCTGTTCTTTCATTCAATGGGACAGAGTAAGCAGCTGTGGTAAGCACATGTATCCCATTGTGCAGCCTTTCTTCTACTTCAGAGACAGTCTGAAAGGGTAACCAGAAAGAAGCTCCAGCATGACTAGCTTCCAGCCCAGGGCTTTAGCATAAAGCAAGTGCTCAGTTCACTTTGGGGGTTCAGGAGGAGAAGCAAGTTAGTTTTGGGATCCAGATTCTGAAGAGTCTGCTGTTGAACAGCCACATGAACCCGGGTGACAAGAGGCTGTTTAATTGAAGCGTCATAAAATGGTTCCTTAAGCTTCATGGACAATTAAGTAACTTCAGTTTCCTCTCTTTACCCTTGTTTACTTCCTGCTCTTCTAGAATCGAGCATAGGTACTCTGGTCTCTTACAATGAGAAGATTAGACAGCTGTAGTTTAAAGCATTAATTTGGAGTGTTCTGTAGCTGCATTAATTACATCTTTACTAAGATTACATTCCTGTGGATTCAACAGATGCATACGAGCAGCGGTATGACTTATCTGGGGCAGACCCAGATTCTGTTAACCATTGAGCCTTGGTGATCTTTTATTTATACATAAAAACCTTTTAACAAGGAAATAATTCACCTTGATTTTTTTTTCTTTTTTTAATACTAGTTAGGTAGGAAAACAAAAGAACTGGCGTGGTACACAGTTGTGAAGAATGTTTTCATGGATGTAGGACTGAAGTGTGTATGAGAAAGTCTGTTCCTTAATGAGAATTATTAGCAGAAAGCATGTGTTGAAAGTTTCTCACCTAAACAGGTCATAATTACAGACTTTAGGATTTATTTCTTTTAATTAGAACATGAAGCTCACTTAGTGGTCCTTCTGAAAACTTTCCTTCTTAACTGCACATTTTATATTGAATAGTAAGTTAAATTTCTCAGGTAGAAAGAAGAGTTTTTTGTTGTAACTGTAATTGTAGCTCATGCTGAGTATACCAATGCTGCTTTTCCCTAAGTAGTCGACTAGTCAGCTTTTAAGTTTTCTGCCTTTGTTTTCTAAGAATAGTCTTAAGACAGTGTATGCTTTTAGAAAAATGCCCTTGTTTGGAATGTCTGAGATCTACCATGACCATCAGTGGGACTAGAGGTGAGAAATTACAGCTTCACCTGAACGTCATCTAAAGTTCTGTAATATTCCATTGCATGTCACATCCCATGTGTTTCAGTTTCTAAGAAATTCAACACTGTGTGCAGTTTTATCAACCTCCCTGCATCGCTGGAGCACAAGGAATTATTTTTGTTATTGAGGGGACCAAACAAGGGTGAAGTAACTCAGAGTTAATTGCCGGATTAAATCAGGCATCTAAGCCTCTCTGCTTTGGGTGGATTCTCAGACTCAGCTGCTGTCTTCAAAAGGAAGAACTACATTGCCGCATCCGAGAAGAACACAGTGTTCAATGTGTGATGGGTCTTGTTAACTATCCCTCGTTTTCTAATCAAAATAGCCTCCGGGTTGGAAGAAAATTTTGAACTTATGTAGTAAATTAGCGCATCTCTTATTATGTTTCATCATTATTTATCGCATTGTGAATGAATATGTTTAACAGTGGCAAGTTGTGGTAAGTTGAGGAATTCTAATTTTTTTTCTTTTAATTTTAAGATGGTTGAGTTTTACATAGGCTAAGTTTTGATTTCTGTGGGCTTGTAAAGATGCCTCGGAGAATGCGTTTGTTGTTGATCTTACAGTTGCAGCAAAGCAACCAACACACTTGTTCAGCGTCCTTTTTCATTGTTCTTGCTTTCGTGGAGCCCTGTGCACCGGCCGAGCATCTCAGGGCTTTGAATAATGCCCTTTGCCAACCGTTAGTCCTAATTGCTGTAACTAATTTGCTGTGTGACCTGAAGACAGTAACATCCTTAACTTTGGTTTTCTCATCTGTAAAATAGAATTAATGACACTATACAAGCCAGGGATTTATGGGAGGCATCATCATCACAATACTAATTAGAGTATTAAAAACCAAATATTTGGTGAAAGCCAGATAAACTCACTGATGCCAGTCAAAACCATGAAAAATACATTTGCCACAGACACATAAGAAATATTTCATAGACTTAAGTGATATGTTTAGACCTGAAGGAAATGAAAGGAATTGAAGTTGTTGAGCTACAGGAAATAAAGATCTGGGGCCGATTTAAACAGTTGAAAATTATTTGAAGAAGTGTTTTGTCTCCATAGTAATGAATTCTTTTTTAGCTTCTTTTGAGGCTATCCAAAGAAGAAGTGAGATTCAGTTACAGCAGAATTACATAAGTTAGACAGCAACGGTAGTGATACCAATTCTTTGTAAGACGCAAACTTGAGTATTCGCCTCAGTTTCAACGAAAAGGTCAGTGAATTTGCCAGGGTTGTGTATGTGTTGCCTCAGAAGAAAATCAAAAAACCCCCACAGAAACACGGGCTAGTGCTCTGAAGATGTTTTCTAGTTAACCCCTGTATTCTTTTCCTGTTTGTAGGGCTTCATTACCTGTGCAATTTCATTGATAGACGTTCCAGAATCTTCACTATGCTATCTGGGTATATTGTGTACTTTTTCTTTGCTGTACTTGGAGATAATGCTGTCAAAACCATGCTGGGCTCCCCTGCCCCCCCCCCCAAATATCTCCTGCTTTTGGTGTGTTTGAGGAGATTGTCTTTTTCTCTTCCAAGCCCAAATTACAGTAACTTAGTAAATTACAACTCTTTCATTTTTTTTTTTTACCATTACTAATCATTTGTCAAATAGCTCATTTGTTTTAAAAAAAATTCTGAACCTTGACAGAAGGGAGAAAAAAGCAATCTTACCCAACTCAATCTTTTTGCCTGAATATTCTTGGCAATAAAGATTGCCATCTATTGGTTAAAGAAAAGAACTAAAACTAAAAAAAAGATTTGCCAATCCCAAGTACTGAGTGTAGTCAAAACAGAATTATTTCGATGGTGCTCTGGGTGGAAGTGTTTGAAAATGTGTGATTTGATGAGAATCTTTACTCTGGGCTTTGAACTTCACACAGCCAGTATCATTAAAGTATAGCAGATATATAAGGAGAGGAGGTATACTGCTCTTGGGATCCCTTTTAAACATGTATTTTTGAGACTGTCAGAATTCCATTTTAATGGAATACTAAGTGGGTAAGTGCATTTTTAATTGGACAAATGTTGGAAGCTTGATTTTGAAAACATTTTTCTAACTGTAGTTTGGCCTTGCCGTCAAAACGTCGGACTTTGAAATCCAGTGTTTCCTTTCCAGCCAAAACGGGATGGGGTTGGTGACATTGGCTTTTCGTGCTCCTTGGTGCCAGGATATGTTTTTTCCAGATCACAAGCACTACATAGAGCACAGTCCTGGGTGACGTTCTCTCTGCGGTGTCATCAAGTGTCCTTTTAAGGTGCATTGGATAATCCAAAAAAAGTTACTATTTTCTTTTTGAAAAGTCTCAAATGGTTGCATATTGGGAAAATGTTCTTTTTAATTATTTTCCCCAATATTATATATGTATTTATACAAACATATTCAATTATTAGGAATACTTGTACTTAATATAAAACACCCGTGTAGCAATTCTTTGTTTATACTATACCATCTTAAGTCTACCTCCCTCTGTTTCCTCAGTGTCTAAACACCCTTTACATCTACATTTAAAGTTTACACTGCTTTATCAGTGATTGTGTGTTACATATGTATATGTAGGTATATATCCTAATAAATTTAGGATGAAGGCCACCACTGCCCCAGTGTTGTTTACATTTTTTGCTGATGTGTGTTTGTATTTAAAATGTGAAGCTTTTTCATCTTAGGTACTTCCCAAATAATTTGATGCCCTTTGTTGGCATCATCTATTTTGTTATAAATTTGACAAAGCCTGTTCATCATCCTTCCTGGCCAGGGAACGAAGTACTCTTAACAGCTACAGAAGAGGTGGTACAAGGGAAATTAGGAGACCAACCATATGTTATTTGGCTTAATTTGTACATAGCACACCTATATGTGTGTTAAAAATATACATAAACTGTTATAAAGCAACATATTGATGAATTTCAATGAGTAGGTACAATAAAAAACAAAAACCAAGCAGCAGAGTGGTTGGAGTGAGGCCATGTTTAATCAAGGAGTGTTTTTCAGCAGATTCCTATGGCTGTCGGGAGTAGGCTTACATACCTGCTGTGTACTTTGAAAAGCTATGATCGAGAAGGAAAGGTAGCTTTGTCAACACTGTCGAAGAATTTAAGACCTGAGCATTTTTATGTAGGAAAGTTGGAATGCATTGTTACAATCAGTCTGTGTAATTTCCTTCTGTAAAGGCCTGCCCATTTACCAGTAATGATACCTTCTTTCTCTTCTATTTTTGTCCCTTCCTTTAGGAAAAGGAATATATGCTTACTCATTATTTAAAATTCAGAGTCATTTTCCTGTTCCAGTTGGTGGGGTTGCTACCATTATAGAAGAGTGGAATTAGGTACCTGTGAAACTTCAGCCCTCCTTAACTTACACTCTTTCCAGCTACCCAACTTTTAGACCTTTTAGAATTCCACTCTTTCAACCATCAGGTCTGTCTAGTGGTTATCTCACCTTGGTCTTTTTGTAGTTTCCATCAAAGCAGATGGACTGGGCTTTTTCAGCTGCTGAAATGGTCTGCCTTGGCTCCAAGAGGTGCTGTCACAGAATCCAGCACTTAAACATACAGGACTGAACTGTTTAAATCCAAACTCATTTATAAAGAATACTGTACAGGGCAGTGGAACTTCTTAGCTAAACAGTTTCTTTCCCCAAAGGACATGTTAGTCCAACAGGCCATTCTAGGACTTGTACTAGCCCAGTAGCTCCTGTTACCATGCTGCTATGATAATGATTTAATCTCCCATAAAACTGCATTTTAAGAGGTGTTTATAGGCATCACTTACCAAGCATTTCAAGTACTCTTTGGATGGAAACTGCTAGGGAAAAATGTTAGCACAGGCACTTTCTCAATCAGACCACCATTTGAACATTTTACATAGAAAGCAGTTGGTAGATGATTTAGTGAGTAAATGCATATAGTCGTTTACTTTTAGATGGTATTTGTTTACCAGCTAATAATATTTATTATTCAGATGGTAAATGAATACCCAGCTCAGGCCAGTGACCTTCAGTTGTTCCCGTAGGGTTGTGGGGGTGATTCCCTGGGCACCTCTGTTCACATTTATTATGCATTCCCCATGCTGGGCTGGATGCTGGGGTCACCATAATGAGTGAAGCGTCCTCATTGCCTGCAGGGAAGCTCCAGAAGTGCAGGCAGACAAAGAGCGTGAGCAGAGTGCCACCCCCGCTGTGTGTACAGCAACCTTGGAAATGGAAGGAGGTGCTTTCTTTCACCCCTGCGCCAAGCCTCTCTCCTGCACCACTGCCCTTCTTCCTGATGTAGGTTGCTGGGGCTGCAGGAGCTGGGAGGGGGTTGCCTCTCACAGGGTCTGGGGTGTCAGTGACAGTCCTCAGCTGGGTAGAACCCATGTGTTGCTTCCTGGCATCGCTAGGTCTCTTCTGACTCTTGCTTCCCATCCCTTGAAAGTCCCCCTGCTCCGTCGTTGCCTGCACCTCTGATATCATTGGCAAAGGGAGGGAGGTCTGGATTATTCCTATTGGTCTTGAAATACTTAGAGAAATTAGTACAAGTGATTTCTGTATTTATTTACTATAATTTCTGTTACCCATGGTGCCATGAAATACACTAATTTGCAGTCATCGCCCATGTAGTTGCTGAAAATAGCTTGTGAAATAGATTTTGGTGGTCTAATCTGGGGAACCTATAACCGCCTCTTACAATGTTTCTAGGGAAAATGTGTTCCAAGTTTTGCACAACCAACTTACAGATGAGCTTGGGAAAGAGTTCATATGTAAGTCAGACTTACTGTACTGACATTCAGTCATACTGGGAGAGCCTCATTTTGCTAGTGCTGGTGTGTCCCCAGCCTTCTGCTCCCAAAAGCAGTCTGAAAGCAGTGCTGCTGGGGATTTCGAATTGACTCTGGGATTCTTGAAGTTAGGTACGCGATTTCAAAATCTGCTTACCAGCACCGCAGACCTAAATGCAATCTAATTTATATCCGAAATGGTCCTTTCAGATCAGAAGTGTGTGTTTTTACCTTTTATGCATATACTGAAATTAACCTGGTATTCCAACAACTTTGTTGCCTTGTGATGCTCTGAGGTATTAGGGAAGTGAGGGAAATGCTTAATTTCCTGACACAGTAATCACCTCTTGGGTATTAAAGATTTATCTTCAAAACTTCTCACCATACAGTGGGTTACCCTTGGATAAGGATCCCATTTAAACTGCCTTAGGGTTTGTATTATTTGTTTGGTTGAGTTTTGTTTTTTCTTGGCCAGCAAAATTCTCTTAAAGTAGGTGATTCTTAGTTAAAATTCCTGAATTCTAGATTTGATTTTAAAATAGCTATTTGACAATGTGTATTGTATTCTTTTTTTTTTTTTTAATTTATTGTGTTGGTTTTGCCATACATTGACATGAATCTGCCATGGGTATACATATGTTCCCCCTCCAGAACCCCCCTCCCTCCTCCCTCCCGATTCCCTCCCCCTGGGTCATCCCGGTGCACCAGCCCCGAGCATCAAACCTGGGCTGGCGATTGATTTCACATATGATAATTAACATGTTTTAATGCCATTCTCCCATATCATCCCACCCTTGCCCTCGATAAAGCCTTTCCAGGACATCTCCAGTGGCCCTGCTGTGCATGAGATGACCCAGAGTTTCTTGGTTCAGCAGATGCAAGGTGTAAACAGTGTTTCTGAGTTGTTTTTTCATTGTACCCTGTGTTTTTTAAAAAAACTTTATCATGAATATATCTTTTTTGAGCCTTACTGGTCCTCGATGTTTTTGCTTATTTGAACTAAGCAGGCTGAATGTTCCTGAGCCATTGACTAATACAGGAAATGCATCAAAGTCAGTCTAGGTTAGAGCTGGGGTGAGTGGAAAGGCGGGTTCCTGGAGCCCTGGATTCATCAGCCGCTGAATTTGGATGGTAGACCCAGCTGCAGAAAGTAGGAGGCCTCCCTTATGGGCTAGAACAACTCCTGTTCTTTCTTTCAAAACTTCTAGCCTTTTCATTAGTCCATTTTTCAGATTTTGCAGGTTTGAAATTGTGCCAGAGGAAGGCCCAAAGTTGACGCCACTGAGAGAGACAGAGAGAGAGAGAAACAGAGATTGGAGGAGACTCAATGTCCCCCAAGGAGGGCCTCAGATCTGGAGGTCTGCTGGTCCCCCACCCTGCTGTGGGTAGGGAGTGTGGGTGGGGCCTTGGCTGTATGGAAGGAATGGCTGACCTGGGAGATGTTCCGGCTGAATCATGTATTGGGGCTTGGAAAACCCTGCCTCAAGTTCACCGGCAAGAATGAGGCAGAATTCACGGTGTGGCGTCTGAAGACCCTGACGTTCGCCAAGTGTTTGAGCAATCCTTGACATCTCCTGTGGAGAAGAGCTGTGCCTTGTCCCACAGTAAGTCCAGCCCAGATGGAAAAGCTCAGTCCCTTGCATCTCTCTTGTGCGGTTTAGACTAAGACCTCGGCCTTGCTGGCCCACTCTTGGCACACTGTCCCGAACCTGAGGACCAGCAGAATTACAGGCCCAATTGCAGGCCGGCTTGACTGGGTGTCTGATGACAGGCAAGTGCCTGCATGTGTCTTTCATTATTCCGTTGCCTTAGGAGATGCTGTTTAAGTTGGCAGATAGACTTATTGAAAGCAAAGCTTGTCACTGGTGAGATTACTGATTTCACCAAAAAAAAAAAAAAAAAAAGGATCAAATGCCAAGGGAGAAGGAGGGGCGTGTGTAGCATTTAAAAGTGTGGTGAAGCCATCAAGTTAACAAGAAAAAGTAGAATAAAATGTGGTTTCAATTTGTTGTACTGAGCTTGGGATGATAATGTTTCAATAGTAAACTGTAGGGAGAGCGAGAGTTTTCTGAATTTCAGAATCCTGGAAGTTATTTAGGAGGTTTAAATTTGCTTCAGTTCCCAATTCTTTACTATGGTAAATCAGTATTTTTTTGCAGGACTTGCTGATGATGAGAACAAAGGTTGGCAATTCCTAGGCTGGAGGTCCTCAGCCTCTTTGTGGAGAGAGGAGCTACTTTTTATCTCCTGAAGCCTTGGGTTGTGGGGCAGAGCATGTTGGGGAAGTTGAACGACCCATCCTAAATCTTCACACTTCTTACCTACATGATGCCCAGCTGCCATCCAGTGGCAGCTGCTAGACAGCTCGGGAGCTATAAAATCTACCTCGTTTTGTTCTCCCTTCCTGAGCGTCCATTTCTCTGCTGCTTCTAGTATGGGGGTGTTTTCCCCTAGATAATACCTGACCCCGTCTTTGATAGAAGCATTGACTGTATGTCTAGTTTCAGTCTTTCAGGGTGAATGTACATTTCTTTACCTTGTCCCTTCTTACTTGTGATACTAATTATTATCCATATTGATATTTTTCCTCCAATTAGTGATAATGTGCATACTTTTTCCTTGAATGTTCTTGTTTCCTTGGCTAAAGAATTAGTGCCTGATGGTATTTCCCCTTGTTACAGTTTTAATTCAAAGTGAATCTTCACTTATATCTTCATGTTTATGCTTTGAGCTGTGGTTTCCCAGTTCCCAAGTATGTTTCATGACACTTATCCTACATTTCAGACAAAGATTTGTGTGTCCCATAGGATTCAAGCTGGATTTGGAGAAAGCGCCAACTAGCAAATGGAATTATTCTGTCTTGTGAAAGGTTCCAGCCCTTTTAAAACTCGACTCAGCAAGATAGAAAACAAATATTCTTGGGAAGAAACTGGGTTTGTTAGTACTTGGCGAGAAACTTTCAGAAAGGAAAGAACATTTCCCCTGGCCTCAGGAGCACATTCAATGTGAAATATGACTGTTTTTAAAAGAGTTAAACTCAAATTTATCTTTGGGTCATTTATTTGACTTGAAAATAAATGGATCTAGTCCTTACTTAAAAAGAAAAGATTCAGAATCCTATTTTAAATAAGATGGAAGTTCAATACATTAGGCAAGATGCTCCCAACATCAACTCTTCACTGAAAACAGCTGGGATTCCAAAGGTGTTTGCAGAAATCCTTACAAGCTGGGGGATGGGTGAAATGTGGCACAGGTTCGCTCCAGCTGCACACATTTGCCTCTTCTGAGCTCCTCATGGTAAATGAAGCACACGCTTCAGACTTACTGTGGTGGAGTCAGATTCTCTCAGCAGCGAACTGAGCAGGTGGAAAGTTTATTTAGTCAGAGGAATGACTGAGAACAGTGAGCTATAAATCCATCAATAGCCATTCCAAGAAAGAGCTGTTAAATGCCTTCTTTTTATTTTCCCACAAATCCCATTTTGGGGGTTTGTTTTCATATTTTTATAACCTTTCCAGAATCTTGAGTGATTTTGAAACGCTTGCCATTTGGTCATAAATGTGACAAGCGAATAGGAGCCTGCACACTTGAATATGATTTAAAGCAGTTGACCCACCAGCGCTGGGGATAACTTCTGAAGATGGCTCTGTGAACACCCTTTCTCCTGGCACTAGCAGCAGACAGGAAGTGAACCAGGAGAGATTTGTTCTTGACAAAAGAATGATCTGTATCCTAACTCTAAACTCACACACTGTTTAGATGTTGCTTTGTTTGGTGTGCTCAGTTCCCTTCTCTTGTCCTCTCTTCTCTTTAATTAGGGTGGAAAATGGAAAGTTTACTGAACAGAATTTTGAGTGGAATTTTAAATTGGAAAAGGACCGTAGGGATCATCTAGTCCAAATTGAAAGGAAAAAAAAAGTCCAAAGAGGGTGAACGATGTCCTGTTTGGATACAGGAATCTCTTCATATAGCAAGAATCATCTCAAGGTGTCTTCGTCTCAGACCTCTATCCAGAAGCGTAGCTTTACAAAGATTGCTTCAGTTTAAAAAAATGGCTCTTTGTCAGGCATTCTAAGGACAGGATAATGGGTATGTTTTCTCAAACAGTAAAGAATCTGACTGCAGTGCAGGAGACCCACGTTCGATCTCTGGGTCGAGAAGATGCTCTGGAGAAGGGAATGCAACCCACTCCAGTATTCTTGCCTATGCCTAGAGAATTTCATGGACAGAGAAGTCTGGAGAGCTAAAGACCATGGGGTCGCAAAGAGTCAGACATGACCAGACATCTAAACTTTCACTTTCAGCATTTCCTGAACTGGTTTAATATTGAAGTCATTCTTACCTTGGTGCTGGTCTGAATAGACTGGTAATTGAGTTAGTCACCATCTCTAACTTACTTTGTGCAATTTTAATGTGGTTTAAGGGAAGACACCCTTGGAAGGGCTTAGCTATGGTTCATGCCCATAATCAATCATATTTCTTTTTGGTCTTAAAACTTTATATAATACAGGGAAGTAGATTGCACAAGTACAGTCTTTTTTTTTTTTAAATGAAGCAGATGAAGCAGTATCTTAAATTAAATCAAGGTTTCCTGAGGATCCAGAATCTTATTCCTAAATTTTCCCCTGGGTAACCTCCAAATCCTTCTCTTGCCTTTGTCCCTAGTTGACACGAGTCAGGTCACGATTTACACTGAATGGATATGATGCTGTTCTGAGGGATACTTGGCTAGGCAGGGAAAGCTTTCTTCAAGGGAAGTAAATCTAGACTGGAATGTGTGTTGCTGGGTGGCTCCAGAAGCATTTCATTAGAGCTTAACTCCTGAGATATTTTAGTAAGGGGAATGAAATTTAACAGTATATAATTTTCTAAAATTACTGAAAGAAAATGGTTTCAGCTCCTGATTTGCAAAGTACTCATTTTATAGTACTCTTGAAATTTTTGTTGGATAAAGATTTTTCCATGCCACGGATGTGGAGGGAATGGCTCACTCTTGCTGATAAAGGGAAGCTAGTGTTGGACAGGAACAAACGGTGAATTCAGGGCTTTTCCGGAGTCTTTGGAGGTATTCATTCTTGACCAAGCTATATGCGAATAGCATCTTTATCTGGGTCTGCCTCTGATTCAGCTTCACCATCTCCTTCAGCAATGGATTAAACAAATGTCACTTGTTAGCTACTTCTTCCTGACCCTAATGGACCAAGCATTAATTTAAAGCCATGTTCTGTGAAATAGTCCTTGGGGGAAATGGGTCCATGATTTTATAATGATAGTGGGGGTTGGAGAAAATGCTTAAGCTTGCTCATAATGATTGTATGTATCTTCATTTTGATTCTCGGCTTCACTACTTTCATAGCATTCTTTCAGGATCCCAGCCTGACTTCATCCATACTGCACTGCTTCTTTTAAGGGCCACAGAGAAACAGGCAGGCCATCGGGGTGAAGCCGCTTTTAGCGCTGGTGTCTGGTCTGCCATCACTCTTGCACCGGGGAGATTATAATGGATACATTCATCGGTGTCCTTAGGTTGGCTGGAATGTTACTGATGCTTTGCAGAATTCCCAAGAGTGGTGCTTGGAACTTTGGTCTTCAAGCCATTTTGCATTAAAATGCAGATAACATCTTTAAAAACCACGAAGTCATGGGCTTTGCAGCCTTGGTAACTGAGTGCCTCTGTGGTGTGGTTTTACTTTTTCTGAAGTACTTGGTTGCAAGTAGTGGGACACTGAACTCATAAGGGCGTATACACTGAAACCTTTAAAAATAGTATCTATTTATTCCACATAGCACATCGTTCAAAACAACTTTGATGACCCCAACTGGATGTTTTTCTGATCTTAAATGATAACATCCTGAACTTATTTATTAACCTGGTCTTTCTCCCCCTTGACCACTCCCATCTGCTTCTTTCTTTATCTAGTTTCTCTTGAGGATCTCAAAAACAAACACATATGAACTCATTTTGTAATCTTTTAAAGGGTCTAGAAATTGAAGACATTATTGCTCTCCTTCTTTCTTTCACTGTTGTGGTGTGAAGTGGATTGTTGCTGAAGCACTAACAGCAAGGGTGGTTGGGTGTCTTCAGTGATCATCCCGTCTCAGCTTTGCACACCCACCAAGAACCTGAGCATTTGCTGATTTTCATTAGACACGTCCTGATGATTCATTCATAGCAAAGTACTAAAGGACCATATAAGTGGGTGTATGTTTTCAGAGAAGATTGTGCTTGGAATTTCTGTAGAAGGGTTTTGCTGCAGACCCTGTTAAAATCAGCCCTGTCCCTCTGATACGACACAGAAAGCTTTGTTGGCAACTTCCATTTCAGTGTGATTGTTTATCAGACCTTTCCTAAGAGACTGGTTTCTGAGTGGGGGCGGCGGGTGGAGGGGGTGGGTGGTGCGAGAGAGACCATGGGGCAGTGAGCGGTCTCAGGGCTGTGGGAGGCGGGTTAGCAAGAGAGCGGGATAATGGAGGAAGAAAAGTTTGCCAAGCAAGACCAGGGTTTAGGAGGAGAAGCTGGAGATGCTCAGGACCAGCCCCCTGGTTCTCCATTGTTAGGCCTTGCCCTGTTGAAGAAGGCCAGTGCATCCACCTGGCCGGGTGGGGCTCGGTGACTGGCCAGGTCGGGGTCACGTTGGTACCTGTCCTCCGCAGGGCATGGCCACGCCAGGGAGCACCCTGGTCACTTCTGTGGTGGGTCCCACAGGGACAAGAGCCACTGTGTGGTCTGTAGTCTGCGGTGGGAACCCCAGAGAGGGGAGGGCTGCAGGGCCCAGCCAGCCCCCACTCACCTCCACATCCTGACGTTCCTCTCCTCTTCAGTATTGTGGGTTACAGGAGCAAGTAAAGGGGCTCATAACTCAAAGAAATGTGTTAGATGGACAAGGGAAGCTGCGTCTTCATTGGAAGAGGTCACAGAGTTCCTCTACCCACAAGTTCCAGCCCCTCTCATCTACCAAATAGCCTGCTGAAGGGCAGACTTTACCATGAGAGACCAACCTGTTCATACAGGCCTGATCCTTATTAATTTAACATTGGTTCCTAATGCCTTTGGCTTATTATCTGCGGAAGATCCTAAAAGGGATTGATAGAGTTTGATAGTCGGTAGGATAGGGAAAGGGGCTTTCACTACTCTGAAGTTATGATACTTTTACTTGCATCTTGCAGAGCAGTATTCTCCTTCCTTTGTTAGATAATTTTTGCAGAGCACATTAATTGACATTTTCAAACATTTACTATATATGGTGTCACTTAGCGTTTTGTTTCATTGTTTTGTTTTTTTCCCCTAACACCATAATAACATCATTTTATTGTTCATCAGTAATCTCTGAGTTATTCATATACCATCTTCAGGTGCTGAGTAAGGAAAGATCTATTACTTATGGTTGTAAAAATCTTGGTGATATGTTACGTTAGGTATTTTAACATATTGTTAACGGAAATACACAACACAGTTGCTCAGTTATTTTCAAACAGCTAGTTCAGTTCTTAATCAATGTTCAGAGAGCACTTGAAAAGATCTTAGAAATGATAACCCACTCCTTATAGTTTACGTCTAAGAAAACTGAGATCCAGAAAGGGTCAACTTAGAGGAGTCCAGCATTCATTCATTAAAAGGCTTTTATGTATCAGGCACTTCACAAAGTGCAGGGCCAGTGATGATCATTCTTCCCTGTCATAGACTCCACCCGGTGGAAGAGAGGCAGCCGTGTCATTTGAACCCGGGTCAAACTAACTCTAAAGTGATTGCCCTTCCGTTAAGTACCTAAGGTTTCTTAATTAAGCACCGCAGATGGATTGTAATCTGTCCAAAGTTTTAACTTCCAGTGGTCCTCGTAGAACAAGAGTTCTTAAACATTTGGGGTGACAGGGACCCCTTTATAAATGCATTCAGTCAGCTGATCACATCCTCTGTGTCCTTGTACAGTGAGTTTGGGGCACATTCCAGGAGTGATCTCCCCAAACCTATATTGTCTTCATGATCTTGAGCCCCTTTTTGAAAATATGATTTTGCAGCTGAAATGAATCTCCTGGCTCTTCAGTGTAGATGGTGTGGACCTAGTTTTACAGACCACACTCTTCAGCCAGTTTTCCTGGGTATTAGCACCATAAAGTAGCACATTATACCAGGGTTTCACCTGCAGAGTCAAACCCTGAAACCATTCACACTGACACCTCAAAAGCCATGCTCCCTCGGAGCTAACTCTGTCAGCTGCCTTTCAAGGAGCCAGCTCATGCAGACTTTTGCTTAGATGTTCAGGCATTCGTGCTGCCTTCAGACCTGTAGACCTTATGCCAGAAAGAGCCCAGAGGCTCAGAAGGACGCACTCACTGGAGATTTCTATTCTTTTCTCATTGCCTTTCCTGCAGGAGGAATCTTGATTTGGTGCCTTTTAGCTCTTTCTCATGTTATCACCTCATCTGAATTGGAGCTGCTTGCCTCTTCCAGCCTCTGCCACCCATGAAACATTTCACATTTGGAGAGAACGCTAGCAGCTTGATTTTCTAAAGGAAACAGCTTCTCTTCTGGGATCAAACTGGAAGCAGATATTTGAGCTGTGAAACTTTTTTCTTTTTAAGTGTCAGGAGCTGAATTGAAGCATCATGTTTTATGTACTAGGACAAAGTCAAGTTTGAGGGCTAGAAGCAGGCGGCGTGGACATCTGCTGCAGAAGAGACCTCCTCGGACAGTTCAATCTGTCCCTCGAGTGTCTCCACTCCTGTTCACAGCCCCATGTTTGAGCCGAAGTTTGAAGCTCAGAAGGCATTTACTGTTGTAACCCAGGGGCTTAGTCCCCAAGGTTTTATAAGAATGGGTACCTTAAATTATACATTCTGAAAAGAGTCAGTGTATTAAGAGATTGAGTATAAAGATGCTGGGTAACACATGGGACCATCTTATCAGGAGGAACGCTCGCTCTCTAAGGTGCCTGCCTCTGCCCATCAGAGTAGGTAGACATTTCTACCTTCATCCTTTTGTTTTGACTTCTGTTTATTTACCCTGCAGCAAATATCAGACATGTTAACGAACCCTAATTTTATAAATGGAATTATTGCAGCTCACGCTGTCAAGATGTGAACCTAACCAGACCTCAGATTTTCTGACTTAATAGCTGTATATCTATAGCAGCCTTCCCCAGATAATGGAAGCTTCTGTCAGCTGCAGTCAGCCACCTGTTTCTAACAGGAGGCACCCAGACACACAGAATGCAAATTCTCAGGGTAGCCAGTAGCAGATGGAGAGCTACCAGATGAAGCAATTTCACTAATCACGGGCTTTTCTGAAGAACTGACTTACAGGTCTGGGCTCGTGTCCTGACCCCAGGCCAGACACTGTGATGGACACCAGGCATCTGCTGCCTCATATTCCAGAAGGTTCTTTGTCTATAATGAACTCTGCAGGTGCCCCGGCCTTCCAGTCAACCTGGACTCAATGCCTTCACAGTAGGGTTAAAGCTGGTTGTACTCATCATACACAGTAATGAGTAAAGAAGAGTAGGAAACTCAGAACTCCTGTTTGGTCTTTGGGGATCTAAGGAATATATTTCTTTTTTGTCTGTCTTTTTAGTTTTGATCCCACAGCCGACATCTTTTGCAGATTACCAAATTCACATGAAGACAAGCCGAAAGCTGTCCCTCTTTGGCTGTGCTTCCCGGTACAGGGTCCACCAGCCACATGTTTCAGAGTCACCCTGAGCCATGGAAATATGGCTGTGAGTATGAAAAGAGAAATGAAAACTGTCAAGTAGCTCATTAATAACTTTTATATCGGTCGTATGTTGAAATAGTAATATTTTGGATATATAGTACTAAATAGAAGATTAAACTTTGACCTGTTTCTTTTTGCTGGTAATGTGGCTGGTAGAAACTTTTACCCAACATGGCTTGCATTTGGACCCCACCTTTAAAGGTACAGGGAGTAGGAAATGGCAAACCACTCCTGTATTCTTGCCTAAAAAATTTCATGGACAGAGGAGTTGGGTGGGCTGCAGTCTCTCGGGTCACAAAGAGTCAGACATGACTGAGGAACTAAGCGCTTTGAAGGTACTGAAAGCCTCTTCTCTCTCTAAGTTTCTATAAACTCAGTGACTACTGGCGTATTCTGTTGGATTCCATCTCATGCATGCATATCAGTGTCTTCTTTTTCTAAATGAATTGTCACTTACTCAGAGATAGGACATAGTCTATCCCATAGATATCCCATTATCGAAGGTAAATAGACTATTACCTTGGAAATAGTCTGTCCCATGCCCTGATTTTCAGCAGTGGAGAGGACTGGTGGTCCGCATGCCTGGAGGGGGTTTCTCTCCTTTGTGAGTACAGAGCACACACGCTCAACATCCTATAGAATGTCAGAATTCAGAATACATGGTTACCAGGGGCATGGGCCAGGTGGGGGCTGCTATTCCTGAGCTCTCTGCTTTCCTGATCTGTCCTTGGGAGGACTCTAGGCAGCTTTGTGCTCTTGTTTTTTCCCTTGGTGATTCTGACTCTCGGCTGTACCAGTTTCCAGAGTAGACAAGAAAAGGTGCAGTCTTTGAAGAAACCACATGCCCTGTGTCTTCAGGGGGAATGACAGTACGGAAGAACCCTTTGCAAGGGAACTGCTGGGTGGTTCTCCAGACCAGATAACTCCCTCTTAATTAAGTCCTGGCCCTGACTGGTACAGCCGTGTGAGCCTAGGCAAAGCGCTTAACCTCTCTGAGCCTCAGTTTTCTTCTGTGTAAAATGAGAATGCTTATAGAACGTTCCTCATAATCAGATAATTTCAGTGACATAACTTAGCACAGTACCTGGCACCCCACCCAGTTAGCTGAAGTAAGTTTTGGCTTGGGGCCAACACTAGCCATCTCCCAGGTACCTGTGATTTTTGTCAGATTTACAACCTGGTGGCTAACTGGGATTTAGAATTATTTTTACAGTAATTGGTGATTAAATGCAATTTAGTATTTTATATTGGGCATATGATCGCCTTGGCTTTTATCTTCAAATCATGGAATTTTAAGGACTAGTAGTTATTTGAGAACTTATCTAATCCTTACCAATTCATTGATACAGAAGTGAAGACCCAGAGGTATTAAATAACTTTCCCAAAGTTCCCAATGTGTTACTGACAGATCTAGAACTCATGTCCTTGCCTGTTGTCTTTTTTTCCCCCCTACAATGACACAGTGGCTTCTCAGTTGTTTTTCGTGTGATACAGTAACAATCCTGCTTGGGTATGGCATTTTAAAAGTGGTGTTGTTTATTTTTTTTTTTAACAGAAGTCACAGAAAGTCTGGCAATGTATTTTAAGACCCTAATTTTCAGTTTTTTTAATAGATTACATCCAAGTAATACCCAGAAAGTATTTTACAGGCTTGAAATGAAAGCCTTTAGTCTTTAAAAGACTGATGCAAAAAGTGACCAACAGGGGGAAACCTTCTACAGCCTTTTGGATTAATTCGCTTAGGTTTAGCCCCTTTTTAAAAGTTCTTGTTGAAGTCAGCAAAAAACATCTGTTGACTTATTTATAGCCACAATTTCTGAGAAGCATATTCTATAGCAGATGAAAAAGTAGTTGACAGCTCATAATTCATAAAGTTACTGAGGCCTAATCTAATAGAACAAAATGTACAAAACTTGCTCCTGTGGTTCAGGCCCTATCACTTCCCTTTCAACCGAAGGCAGGATGGTGTGACAAAGTGGAGCACAGGTTGTTCTGGTGGTTAAGAAAGAGGCTACTGGGTCCTTTTTCATGAACAACATCACAGGTGTTTCTGTTGTAGGAAACCAGAGTTTTTCTGACCAATCTCACTTTTCACTGGGACGCTTAAACTTGGTGATATCTGCAAATTGTTACCAGTGTATTTTTCTGTTAAGAGTCTAAGATGTTGATGAGAATGACTGATTGAATACTGCTGTATCTGGGTTAAGCTTAACTTTTTACTTTGTACTTCACTCCTTTTCTTTGATCACGTATTGAATTATATATTTGACAAAGCCACATAGCCCTTGGTGACTTTTAAGCAATTATAAAACTATACCTAAAAAATCTATATTTTTTAGCTCACTTCTGGTCATCTTTTTGGGAACATAGTCAGATTTCTTATTATAATTAATTTATTTTATGCTTTGCTTCTGTTCTATCTGTAGGACCTCCTGTATCTCAGAGTTGGGTTTTTTGTTCCTTGTTTTTCTCTTTTTTGTTTTTTTTTTTTTAGTCACAGTTTAGGGGAAAAGAAAATGGTAGATTGGTCTGGCACAATTAAGTCTCTGTAGCATAGTACTATTTATTACCTTGTGCTTTTCTGAGAATTTAATGATAGGATCCAACTGCTGCCAATACTGACCCATCTAAAATTGTTATCCTTAAAAAGAAAATTATGTCCAGACTTCTTTAGCTGAGGGGTGAATAGCCTGGTGTTCATTTCACAAATGATTGTTGTACATTGTGAAAATGGAGAATTTATTAACCCATCAGAATTGCTCACATTTGTCTGAGGTAGTAAAAGTATCACTCTATTTTTTTTAAAACTCTTGATTTCTCACACAATTTTTAATGGTTGTGTTTGCTTTTATCTCACAATTACTATCCTTTATTGTATATATGAATTGCTTAGTTTTCTGTGATTTAAAAAAAAAACAAACATTTAATCAAAAAGCATGATTAAGTTATCCCTTCCTTTCTTAGTTTTCTCTGTTAGCTGATAGGGTATTTCTATTCAGTTATTTTCAGATCCCTTGTCTTTCTCACCTTTTTCTTTCTAATCTTGTAGACACATCATCTTTTTCCTTTTCTCTGCCTCTTTGATCATGAGCATTTTAACTCCCTTCATATCCTTATTAAGCAGTCATATCACATTAATATTTCATTTTGGACTCTTTGAAATATAACTTACTATGTAAATCTTCAATTTTTTTTTTTTTGTAAATTATTTGCTGGACCCTTTCCCCATCTGATGATTAACCAAAATAAGTCCATCTGTACCTTGCAGAAAGTGATAAGTTAGTCGGCTATATTTAGCTAAATAAAACCCATTACATCCTTGGGGAAGAATGTGCTTAGTTTAGCCTTATGAGAAAACATTTAATAAATGCTCTCCTGAAAATATTTAGCCTGGCTGAGTAGACTGGCGAGGGTTCAGTCCTGATAAAGCTGCAGTGATGGTGAGAAGCTGGCCCTCTAGCCCAAGCTCAGGTTGAACAGTCACACCTCTTGTCAGTAAGGGGTGTAGCTGTGGGTGTCTCCTGTTGCCACGTGCTTTACCATTGGCTTCCTGCAAGGATTTTCCACCCACTTCTCATGGCTTGTAACCTCCAGAAGGGCATATGTGTGTCTGCGTAAGGAGGAAATGAGGTTCATGGAGTGGTTTTATGGCCAACGTGCTGAACTTGGCCTCAGTTTCCTTCTCTGTAAAATGGGCACAATTATAATACCGCACGCGGTTCTGCACACTAAATGAGGTAAAGCGCATCAAGTGCTGAGCAGTTTCCAACGCTAATTGTTCAGTACATAGAAACTCCTGATTGTAGGAGTAGTAATTTGTCAGGTCAGCTTTTCTAATGTTTCCTTTCCTTCCTCCCTCCCTCCCACCCACTCTGCAGTTTAACAGGCTGAGTCCTCTGAATATGGCAAGGTAGGAAAAGCTCTTGTGTGAGCATCAGAACTGGGTTCTAGCCCTTGGCCTGAACTTCTATGGGACCTTGGGCACGATGGGACCTGCGTGATCTCTTCCCACACAATGGCACGCATATGCACAGAGCAACAGTAATAAGATCACACCTTGGTCTCCATTCTGCTGGTGATCCTTAACCTTGGAAGAGAAGAAAAATGCTCATCTCTCTCTTTTGGTATCTAATTGGGTATGATAGCAGATCTAATTAGGATTAAGAGCCAGACCCATCACCCGCCTGACACATAGTTGGATACTGGGCTGTGGGATCTGGTGTAAGATCAGCCTGTGAAGCCCAGGGCAATTTAAGTGACAAGTTATTAGTGTGTGAAGGTTAACTGTTGGGAGTTTGTCTCCCACAGTGATCTGGATTTTCTCTCTCCGATTGGTGGGCCCAACCCTTGCTATTCAGAGTGGTCTGAGGACCAGCAGCTGGGCATCATTTGGGAGCTTGCTGGAAATGCAAAATCCTGAACCTCACCCTGATCTACCAAATCAGGTTATTAATACACATTAAAGTTCAGGAAGCAGTGCCCCAAATGGCTGCCATGGGGAATATTCTATCTGACACAGAGGATGTTTACTAAATACCTATAGAATTGGTATTTGGCATTGATTTTTTTCCCCCCTAGATTTATGGCTACTTTCCTCTCTTTGGGTATAGTGTGTTGATGGGTTAGGTAGCTCAGTTTGTCATGACAAAATACCATATCGAAGTGGCTTAAATAGCAACAAAAATAGTAGTTTCTCAGTTCAGGTCTTGTGGCTGAAAGTCTGAGATCCAGGTGCCAGTGTGGTTGAGCTCTGGTGGGGGCCCTTTCCTGGACTGTGTACAGTAGCTTGTTTTGTGTTCTCACATACTAGGGGTGGGGCACTAGTGGTAAAGAACCCACTTGCCCATGCAGGAGACATAAGAGACGTGAGTTCGATCCCTGGGTCAGAAAGGTCACCTGGAGAAGGAAATGGCCGCCCACTCCAGTATTCTTGCCTGGAGAATCCCACAGACAGAGGAGCCTGGAAGGCTGCAGTCCATGGGGATCTCAAAGAGCTGGACATGACTGGAGTGACTTTAGTACATATTGGGCCTCTCTGCTATCTCTTCTTACAAGGGCACTAATCCCATCGTGATGGCCCCCACCCTTATGATTTTATCTCAGTTTAATTACCTCCCAAAGGTTGCATCTCCAAATACCACGTTGGGAGTAAGGCTTTAGTGTATTAATTTGGAGGGATGTGGTTCAGTCCATGGCAACTGACTTCTGCAACTTATTTTGAGATTCATCCAAAAAAGTAAAATAGGCAGATGGAAAGATATGTAATAAATATAGTAAAATGTTAATAATAAAATCTAGGATGAGGATATATATTTATGTCCACATTCAGTGTACAGTTCTTTCTGGCATATTCAGAATTGTTGGAGAAAAAGCCCTGCGCTCTTTAGTTCCTAGAGTGAATCTAGTGATTCTTTTCTCTGATTTCCATCTAGGCTTTCTTAAAACGGCCTCTCAGGACAGCTCTGCCTCTTTGGCAGGAGCCCCATCTGCACGCCCTCCTTGATCGGGTAATGTCCTGCTTCTACACTTAGTTCTAAGGTTCCAGCCTCCACTGAGATGCTTCATACTGGCGTCCAGTTTCCCCAGCAGTATCTTTCTGTTCGGTTTCTCGTTTACCTTGGCCCTCTCCTGATTAGAGGATCCTTCAATTCTTACGAGGTTGGGGCTTCTCAAGTTTCATTGAAAGAGCCTACGTTAAGCATTCCTAACTTTTTCTGCACTTGACTGTGAAACCTATTATCAGATGAAAGTAGGAGAGAAGGGTGTACTTCCGTGGTCCACTCGGCCCCTGAGAGAGACAGCGTGACTCACCTGGAGCCCCCACCTCCCTCATGTTATTAACGGGGCTCCCATTGTTTTCTTTTTAGGACCATCGGGATCTGAAGTTCAGGGTATTTTCTGGTGAGGGGGCTATGTACTGGCTTGTTTATTTGGTCAGTTCAGTTCAGTCGCTCAGTCGTGTCCAACTCTTTGCAGCCCCATGGACTGCAGCACGCCAGGCCTCTCTGTCCATCACCAACTCCCAGACCTTGCTCAAACTCATGTCCTTTGAGTCGGTGATGCCATCCAGCCCTCTCATCCTCTGTCGTCCCCTTCTCCTGCCTTCATTCTTTCCCACCATCAGGATCTTCTCCATTGAGTCAGTTCTTCGCGTCAGGTGGCCAGAGTGTTGGAGCTTCAGCATCAGTCCTTCCAGTGAACATTCAGGACTGATTTCCTTTATGGGTTGATTGACTGGTTGACTGGTTCGATCTCCTTGCAGTCCAAGGAACTCTCAAGAGTCTTCTCCAACACTACAGTTCAAAAGCATCAATTCTTCGGCGCTCAGCTTTCTTTATAGTCCAACTGTCACATCCATACATGACAACTGGAAAAACTATAGCTTTGACTACACAGACCTTTGTTGTATAGTAGTAATTAATGTCTCTGCTTTTTAATATGCTGTCTAGGTTGGTCATAACTTTTCTTCCAAGGAGCAAGTGTCTTTTCATTTCATGGCTGCAGTCACCATCTGCAGTGCTTTAGGAGCCCCCCAAAAAAGTCTATCACCATTTCCACTGTTTCCCCATCTATTTGCCATGAAGTGATGGGACCGGATGCCATGATCTTAGTTTTCTGAATGTTGAGTTTTAAGCCAACTTTTTCACTCTCCTCTTTTACTTTTATCAAGAGGCTCTTTAGTTCTTCTTTGCTTTCTGCCATAAGGGTGGTGTCATCTGCATATCTGAGGTTATTGATATTTCTCCTGGCAATGATGATTCCAGCTTGTGCTTCATCAAGCCCAGCATTTCGCATGATGTACACTGCATATAAGTTAGATGAACAGGGTGACAATACACAGCCTTAACATACTCCTTTCCTGATTCGGAATCAGATTGTTGTTCCATATCCAGTTCTAACTGTTGCTTCTTGACCTGCAAACAGATTTCTCAGAAGGCAGGTAAAGTGGTCTGGTATTCCCATCTCTTGAAGAATTTTCCATAGTTTGTGGTGATCCACACAGTCAAAGGCTTTGGCATAGTCAAAAAATCAGAAATAGATGTTTTTCTGGAACTCTCTTGCCTTTTTGATGATCCAACGGATGTTGGCAATTTGATCTCTGGTTCCTCTGCCTTTTCTAAATCCAATTTGAACATCTGGAAGTTCACGGTTCACATACTGTTGAAGCCTGGCTTGGAGAATTTTGAGCATTACTCTGCTAGCGTGTGAGATGAGTGCATTTGTGCAGTAGCTTGAACATTCTTTGTTTATTCGGTGGGGAGTGCAAAAGCTGGTGTTATTGGGGTCATTTTACTTGAAGACACCAGAAAGTATCGATACTACAGCTGCCCACTTGGAGAGCGCCCGCTGTGTGTCACGTGTCTCCCTTGCCACTGTCACCTTAAACTAGGGAGCCTTGGGGGGGAATTCGGGGGGAACTTATCACAGATTTCTGTCTTTGGAAGAAGAACTAGATTCTGGTGGAAATAAACAGGTCCAAGCTGAACTCAGGCACTATTCAGGAGGTTTGTGATTAAAGGACTTCATTTCTCTCAGTCTCCTTGCCCCTAAATTGAGGGTGATAAGGAACTGCTATGAAAAATAAGTGAAAGCCTTTCTGTACGATGCTTAGTGTGGCGGTGTGATTCCTAGTTGATGTTCAGTAATAGTCATTCACTCAATAAATGGTCAAGGGCCTGTTGGGTTTGTGTCACAAGATTCTTCCTCTCTTTCCTTCCCTTTTGGGGCCTCTCAGCACACTTTGTATGAAATCTTTCTAAGCCAACCAACTTTCCTTATAAACCATTAGGTTCCCAGGTCCTAGGGACTCAACTACAGATTATTTTCCGTGTGGGGAAAGGGGGAATCTTTTTCTCTTCCCCATTTATCTCTTGGCCAGCATCTTAATTTGCTATATGCTATAAATGGTAATCTTTAAATCAGGCTCCAATTTAGGTGATAAGAATCACAGTTAATTAGGCTAGCCTGTCAAAGATTAAGTGTAATCTTGCATTTCAATTATCTCAATGCCGAGACTTCAGCCAAGGCCATCAGAAGTGAAACTGTAATGTCTGCTTATGTTTAATAAAGTCTTTGCCTCCTGTTTGTTTCCTGGACTCGTCTCTTGTCTAGAAATAAATTAGATGGGCATAGGATCTCAGATCCCTTTTTTTCAGCTGTGGAGCAGAGGAGATAAATGGGAGAAGATAAACTTAAAGCTATTAAAGACTAATTAGTTTAGGGGATCTGAAAAGATGTGCAAACTTCTTGTTTAAATCTGCTGGCAACTCTCTAATTCCCTCCAACTAGTTATGCCTAAAAATAGTGTAATTATGGCTGAAGATTTCCTTTGACATTAACTTTCTACTCCCATTTTCAATTGCTCATATTTTTTTTCTTCCTCCTACTCCAAAAGAAAAATCCTAGTTTCCACCAAGTTCAATGTCATTCCAACCACATCTTTCCTTTACATTCAGAAAACTGAAACACAGTAACTCACATAGATGGTCCTTACAGGGAAAAAGTGCACTGTAGTGAAAATCATGTGCTAATTTAGATAAGATTTCTGGAAAGATATTGAGTGTTTTTTTATATATAGAAAGGCAAAATGCAGATATCTACTCTAATTAAATGTTTCCTGTTTGCCACCTTAAAAAGAACTGTTGAGAATTCTGTCTTAATTAATAACTTCTGGTGTTAAAACTTACCATTGCTTTTGGGTATTTTAAAAATCTATGAATAATAATAAAAAAGATTAAATGGATAATTCAAAATTAATAATAGCTACCCATTAGCTTGTGCTTGCTACATTCTAGGCACTGTGCTTACCCATATTTGTTTATATTATTATTTAATGCTTGTTACGCTTAAAATTATTCCCATTTTACAGGTGAAGAAACTGGGTTTCAAGTTAAGTAACATACCCAAGATTATACTCAGTAAGTGGCAAAACCAAGATTAAAACCCAGGTCTCTTTGGCTTTAAAGTTGTGCTTTTAGTAATTTCTCTGCTGCTGATTGAACAGTTCCAAAGTTAAGGAACTCATAATTATTTTATTTTGGTGGGGTTTGTTTGTTCATTTTGTTTAGCTTTTTTCTGTATTGTCCTAGCCAGCATTTGTTATGGCTTTGCCCATAGAACTTGAGAAGTTTAAACATTCGGAGTACTAACCATTATAAGCATGAAGTATGAATGTCCTTATAAGTTATTTAAGAAAGGTATTATTGGGATTTGTTAGATTTTAGCCTACCAGAATGTCCATTTTTCATTTGAAAGAATGAGAGAGATTGTTCCAGGTGGAAAAAAGTTTTGATTGAGCAACAGTTAATAGGCAAGCATCTTGATTTAATATTGATCCACACTTTGCATATACTTTCTTTTCTGTTTATTTGTATTACATTTTAAAAGGTAAGTGGCAGCTTTTTATGTTCTTTCAAGCTGCTTCCATCAGTAATGAAATACTTGGCTTGGGCCTTTTCTAGAGTCCCAGAATTTCAGCTTAAATTTTCCATTCATCCCTGCCAGGCCCTAATTCTAAAATATCTTTTTTTTAATGGAGAAGGCCTCCAAAAGGTGCAGCTGTGTGCTGGTTTCATCTTGCACTTTGTAGCGGCGTTGGCACCGTTGAACGTGAGGAATGCCACTATCTCCCACACACCACTGGCGCCCAAGGACTGTTCAGGCCTGTCCATGTTAGTGATTTGGGAAGGGCCTACGTCAGGAGAGAAGGCTCTCCTGTTCCATGCAATTGGTTGTTGCCAGGGCAAAGGGGGGAAAATAGAACTAGTGGAAAATGCAGCATCTGATGAGTCTGAGCAAACCCTGGGAGTTGGTGATGGACAGGGAAGCCTGGTGTGCTGAAGTCCATGGGGTTTCAAAGAGTTGGACACGACTGAGTGAGTGAACTGACTGACTGACTGATATGTCCTCAAGAATTCTTTTCTGCAACCTGGGACACCTAGTCCATTAGTTTGTTGCTGTTCAGTCACTCAGTAGCATCTGACTCTGCAATCCCATGGAACTGCAGCATGCCAGGCTTCCCGGTCCTTCACTGTCTCCTAGAATTTGCTGACTCATGTCCATTGAGTCCGTGATGCCATCCAACCATGTCATCCTTTTGTCGCCCCCTTTCCTGCCCTCAATCTTTCCCGGCATTGGGGTCTTTTCCAATGAGTGGGCTCTTAAACTATATGAATGGTTCATTGGTGTTCCTGTTAAAGGCTGATTCCTCTTTTTTTCTTTTTTTTTTTTTAAATAACACGCACCTTGGCTTCACCACCGCTTTGAGAGCCTTCTGCTTTGCTTTCTTGTCTTCGTTCTCTTGAAGTAATACTGATTTCTTTTGATGAAAAGTGATCCAGCTCAGTGAAAAACTGGTGTTGGCTTATACTGGAGGAATTTAAAATTCACCCAGCTTTAAGAGTAGACTTGGCTCTCCACACATGTACGCTGATTACAGCAGGATTCAAAAACCAAAAAACATTCCTCATTCAGGTATACAAATCTGGAAAGTGAAATCAAATGAGAATTTATATGTAAACTTGTTGAAGATTACGCTCTGCTAATTTGTGTTTTGTTTAATGGTCACCATATATGACCTCTATATTGTGTGTGTCTATATGGTAGTTCCATTATGTTTGAGTTTATTGAACTGTATGATGTACTTTATCAAGGACTTTTCAAAGGACAACTTGCCAAATTTGGTACTTCCTAGCAGTTGTCATCTCCTGATGAAATTCTTTAAAATGGGACCTAACAGAAGTGTAAATACTGACCTTGAGTATTTAATAAAATTAAAGGAATAGTTGATTTTAGAATTGTTCAAATAATTAATATTTTGCTTTAAAATGCTTTTTAAGACTTTCGCTGTTAATTGATCCTATCACTCAAAGTAGAAAATGTGAACTTCAAAAGGTTCTTGGGTAAAGCTTCCACATCCCCTGTGTTTAAATATTTTAAAGGGAAATGAACTGAATCATAGATATTGTACTACAGAATAGGAAATCCTTGCATTGTTATTTTAAAATACCTTGTGTCTTTGTAAAGTTTACTTTTTAAAACTCCCATTGCAAAACTTCAATTAGTTGTAATGATTTATACATTTGAGTAATAAGCTTGTTTCAATATTAAAAAAAAAATTCAGTGATAAATTTACTCGATGTGTTACAAAGGAGTACCTGTACTTCCTACTTCATACATCTGGTCTTTTTCTTTTTAAAATATTCTGGGGTGTACTTTGAGAAAGGTGTTGTTATAGATACCTGATAGCCATCACAGTGCTTTTTAGAAACTTCACCGTTGCACTTGTATGAATGAAACAAATGATACTCTGCATCTCAGGATATGGAAAGCAAACTGCCATGTTTTGCCAAAGAAACATTGAAAGGACTTAGGAAAGATTTTTTTTTTTCCCTCCTTCAAACTGAAGTGAAGAAATAAGAGTGGTAGAAACAATTTTATACGTAGTATTTGCCAGCCCAGTAATATAACCACCGTTGGGTGCATATTTCAATCACAGTTTGGTGAAATCTTTAATTATCACTTAATTTAACTTTCATATTTGCTTGCAGAAATGATCATGTTGATAAGATTCTGGGGGAAGATAAACTTTTATTAAGCAATTCCATCTTTGGTTGCCAACTTTAACTTTTTTTTTAATTAAAAAAAATGCCTGTGTAATTTATGAGGGAAGAGAAAGAGGAACTAGACGTGTTAGTTGGATGAATGTTGTGCGGATATGTGGGTTCATGTGTTTACTATTTAATCTTTAGCTGTTTGCACTTTGGTGTATGCTGAGATCTGCTAAGTTTGAGAAGGTTAAGAGATGCTATAGTGAGTCCTAATTAATAATATTTCTCTACATCTGATTTCTACCTTCGTGTTTTTCTCCTGTTACATGTGGCTGATAGGAAATTTCATTTTGCTCAGTGTAGAAGGCATAGGGGAGGATATTTTTGTGAGCTGATAATCTAAGGCAAAAGGAAGTAGTTTATAGTTTATCAGAGGAAATGAGATGCTGTGCTCTTTTGTAGTATTTTTTTTATTGTGCTTTTAATTAAAAAGACTAGTTAAAAAGAAATTTTCAAATTATTTGCATTTTTTACTAAAGAATAGTTGATTTACAGTATCATGTTAATTTCAGGTATACAGCATAGCAAGCAATTCATTTTCATATGTACATATATATAGTCTTCTTCAGATTTCCTTCCATACAGGTTATTGCAAAATACTGAGTATAGTTCCCTGTGCTATACAGTAGGTCCTTGTTGATTATCTATTTATATATAGTAGTGTGTATATGTTAATCCCAGTCTCCTAATTATCTCTCCCCCACCCCAAGATACTTCTGTTTTAAGGACTTTTCAGGTATACTCATTTTAACAGATTTGGGCAATGTCATTGCTGGATTTTTTTCAGGCAGTGAGTAGGGGTCACTTGCGTGGATTTGCTTCTCATAGTAGCATGTCCTAAAACTTATTACTAACCCGAAACAGATGACTCGCTCCATTCTTGGACATTCTGATTCTGGGCGTTTGTAGTTGCACCCGCAGTCTGTCTGCATAACGAGTGCTTCAGGTGATCCGTAAGCTCACGTTGGTGGTGGAAATGCAGGTGAGATGAAGTTCCCACTCGGCCCTGTGCATCGTGACTGCCTGGCAGGTCACTAACACGCCTGCTCTGCTTTTATGAAGTGCACAGTATGTTCAAGTGCCGTTGCAGCAGGACAAAGCGGCCCAGGAAACTCGGTGATAAACCTTGTGTGCCCTGTGTTCAGACATTGTTGAGTCCCATGCACCAGTGCTGGGTGCTCAGGGCTGGCTTTATAGTGGGGTCTTTGTAGTACGAAGTCAACTCAGGAATCTTTCATGTGCTTTTGACGAAACTTGCCCTTGTTCAGGCTCTGGGACTGTGCTCTTCAGGACTGTGGCCAGCAGTCGCTTACAGCTATTTCACTTTAAATCAGTAGACATTAAAAATTCTCTTCCTCCCTTGCAGAAGTTACATTCCAAGTGCTCAGAGCACTTGCTGAGTAGCACAGCTAATAGAGCATTTCATCATCACAGCAAGTTCTTCTGGAGAGCGCTGCTCTGGGATTTTCTTCCATAATGTAGCTCTTGTCCTTTTATCCTCGGTAGTTGGTATGGCTGACAGAGTCAGATGGCAAGATCATGCTACTGTGTCAGGGAACAGAGGGGTCTTATACTACAGGCTCTGGGTTTCCAAAACCACATAAACAATACTTAATTTTCTGAGGTCAAAGTTTAACGTAATCTTACTTGACTGTTGTTTTGTGAATCTGTTGCTTTTCTGTGCTAACTCACTATTAGAAAGATGGGCTGCATTAGAAATTGGCTTGACATGATATATGGCTTAGAAAGTCACACCACTGAAATCTCATTGAAACAAAATTGTCAGTATTTAGTCTTAAATTATGTGGGAGTACATATACAGCCATGAACCTTAAGTATCTAAAGGTGATTTATGGGTGGCTGATAAATAGACTGCACATGTAGGTATTTTTATAAGGACTGTTATTTACCTATATTTTGCATTTTGAGAAATTTGAGATGCGTATATTTAGCTCCCTCTTCTGGTATCTTATGAGAATGGTATTTGTATTCATATATTTTTTTGGAGTGAAAAATAGTTATCAGTGTAATGTTGAAGGACATTATTTGTGTCTCCCAATTGGATTTTTTTTCTTTTCTTATCATTTGGTAAAACATGTAAATAAAAGCATGGAAAGAGCAGTCTATGGCAGTATCACATGTGTTAAGACATTAACTGACCAAAACGTGTAAGCCAATAAAGGCATTTCAATAGCAGGTCCGTGGGGACTGGAGTGTTCGTTCAGTGGCCAGCGATCATTTGCACCTGCTTTGTATTTGATAGTACACCCCCCTTGGCATTTGTGGAGCTTGGGGCAAAACACAAAGGAGGCCCAAGCAACTTGCATCTGAATATTTGAAAGTTAAAATCACATTAACAGACGGTTTGATAAAAGCAGTTTCAACCTCCTACATTGACAGTTGTTTATTCACGATGACCAGGAAGCTGGATTTGAATTTAGATTTCTTGGGTTCTGAGTTCTGCCTGAGAGCGTGGTGACATGTGGAGAGCCGGTCCACCCCTGGCTTGGCCCCATGCCGCTGGACCCTTGCACAGCCGGACTCCATTCCATCCTGAGCCCACTCCCCTCCGCCCCAGCCCATGCCTCGGGCCAGTGGGGCATGCCGGAGCGCGGTCTGCGCTCAGAAGCCTTGGCCTGAGGCAGGGACCCCAGAAGTGCTGAGGCAGGGGATCTGGGCTTCTGGGGAGCGTTCTGATCGTGTCCTAAGAGAGGAGCAGCAGGGGTGTCCCCCAGGCAGCTCACATCGTGGGAAGAGACAGTGCTGGAGGGTGGTGGCCTGAGAGGAGCCTTCTAAACGCAGGGCCGTGCTCAGGCTCTCTCTCTCGTCCTGGCCTGAGTTTGCTGCTGTCCTGACTGCAGTCCGTGACCTCATGTTCAGATCGTTTTCACTGCTGTTGACTGCATTGGATTACCCTCAATCAGACATAACCTCAGGACTTTTTTTTTGTTTGCAGCTTCCACTCTCCCGGACCTTACAGAGCAGTTCGCACCCCCTGACATCGCTCCACTGCTTCTTATCAAGCTCGTGGAAGCCATTGAAAAGAAAGGTAATCCAGCTGGTCAGGGAAATCAGCTCATGGGTTATGGCCTGATCTCGTGGGTGTCATCATTTATATCTGTTGCGTGGACGTTCATTGAATCCACTTCCTGCCACCTGCGCTGGATACGTAAGCTGTTTGTGGCCGTGACCTGGGGAGATAGTCTTGCTCTGACTTCTCACTCCATACTAACATGTATTTACTATATGGAAACTTTTAAATGCTCCCTATTTTAATAAACAGAATTAACTTATTCCTCAGTGGCCTGATGATTTGCCAAAATTATTGATATGCCAGATAAGATGAATAGTGGGAGTTGACTTCCAGGAATGCTTGGTACACATCTCGAATAGACACTGGATGAAAACTGGAATGTCCCTCTGGCTGCAGGCTCGCAGGCTCCCCAGAGAGCTGTGTTTTGCATACTCGGTCTGTTTTGTGTCCTAGGTCTGGAATGTTCAACTCTATACAGAACACAGAGCTCCAGCAACCCAGCCGAGTTACGACAGCTTCTTGATTGTGGTGAGTGTCAAAGAGCTGGAAATACACAGGGGGAAAGACAGTTCTTACCTTTGCGCTTCAGGTAAAGCATAAAACACTTGAGCTGAAGCATGCAACGTTCTGTTTGGAGGGAGCTCAGAAATCACGCACACTTCCCTCTGTGCTCTTCCTGTTAGAGGGCAGTTCTTTGATGTTTGTCTCCTGAGCAGGGGTATCTGTGCCCGTCTGCCTGCAGGTGCATTGGCTGGCTTCACAGCCATGAGCCTCTTGGGCCTGCAGAAATTGCACAGAAGAGAAACATCTTGAGATTTCTCTGATTCCACTCATCTGTCATCTTTCTCCAACCTTGCCATTGGCTATGTCTGATTCATCTGGACTAGTTGAAAAAGTACTTATAAAGCTGTCATTTAACAAAGGTCTCTTCTGACCTTTTCCCTTATTTTCTTTCTGTCTTCATTCATTTCTTGCTTGCTTGCCTTTTCATGCCATATTTTTATAAAGTAAAGTGAAAGTCTCTCAGTCATGTCCGACTCTTTGCGACCCCATGGACTATACAGTCCATGGAATTCTCCAGGCCAGAATACTGGAGTGGGTAGCCTTTCCCTTCTCCAGGGGACCTTCCTAACCCAGGGATTGAACCCCGGTCTCCCGCATTGCAGGCGGATTCTTTACCAGCTAAGCCACATAACCACACTGTAAAGAATCTGCCTGCAACACGGAGATCTGGGTTTGATCCCTGTGTTGGGAAGATCCCCTGGAGAAGGAAATGGCAACCCACTCCAGTATTCTTACCCGGAGAATTCCATGGACAGAATAGTCCATGGGGTTGCAAAGAGTCAGACACAACTGAATGATTAACACTTGCAACATCTTGATATTGTTATATTTAGTAGTGTGCTGGAAAACCAATTCCTAGAGAAGCGGGGGAAGCCCTGGTTTGTAGCATTTCCCCATTTCTGTAATGTAAATATTCTTATGTGATTGATTCGCATTACCAACGTGTTACCACTTGGGAAGAATTGTGAGCCAATTCAGGTCAATTCTTAGCACATCATTGGTTAAATGGCGTCCATTAATTTAACCAAATGGAACCTTAACTATTAGTTCCTTCCCTCTTTGCCCTACGGAGTACAACTGTAAAAATATAAATTTACTTGCCATCATTCCAGCAAGTCATCTTCTACATCAGCTTCTGGAATCTCTTAGACCCTTTATTCCCTCCCAGTTCTTTTTACTGATAATTTTTTTTTTGACTTGCACTGTTTTAACTTGAATTTGGGTGCTTGAACTAAAAGAAGTAAAATCTAGTTTTAGAAGAAAGATTTTCAGATCTACAGTTATGCAAAGAATACCCACGTGATATTTAATAAATGAAAAAATTTGAAGTGTGAGGCAGCTTCAAAATGAGGCAGCTTATGAAAATTTCTAGAAAAGATGTTTCTGGGAAAAAAAGGAGATTAGATCTTCATCAGTCGATAATTTGACTTGAAACACACCACCCAAATGTTTGAAGCTTGAAAAAAATTGTTTTAACTTTCATTTTTCCTTTGTACATGGAAATCAGTCTTACACACAACACAGGGTACATCCTCCTACACATCCAGAGTAGGTCATTAGAAGTTGACTGGCAGAAAACGCAAGGTGAAAAGCCATATATATATATATATATATATTTTTTTTTTTTTTTCTAGCAGCTTTACCAGAGTGTTAAGGAAACACTGAATTTTGTCCTAGCCAACTGAACTAGAGATACATGTTTTGGTCAGAAAAGTGGTCAAATTGAGCATGTTAAAAGTCACAGGAAATGTTTCAACTTCAGAGACTGATGAAATGGGGGTTATTTGAAAAAGAGTAGTTACGTTTTCAAATGTGAACAAAACCAAAATGATGCAGTTGAGCTTTTAAAAAAATTCTTCACACCACCTGTAAGATGGAATAAATAACCCAAATTCAAGTCAACAAGATATTTTGATAGACAGCCTTCTTCCCCATTGAGATCAAAACACACACAGAAAACTGGTTTTCCTTGGATTCTGTGCTATAAAAGTGAATTTTATGGCAAAACAAAAAAGTAATAAACATTATCTCAGTTTAGGAGTGAGGATCCTCTAGGACTATTTCCAGCTTGAGGATTTGTCTATTTAAAAAAAAAACAAACGTAATTTCCAGAGGTAAAAACTTATCTCTGGAGGAAGCTCAGCGATAAGTCACTTAAACTCAAAAACAAAAAGCATGGCTTTTAACTAACCTATGAATTACCAACGTCAGAAAAGGGTGGGCGTGGGTGGAGGACGACAGCACCCACTAAGTTACTTTATTTCATCCACACGTCAGTCTTGTGTACAAAAGTTACTGCTGCTTATGGAGCCATGACTTGCATCCAGATTGCTTTGACCCTAAAAGTCCTGATTCTTTTTCTCCCCCACTGTATTGCCCAAAAATACATTGTCTTTTTAAAAATTTAATGGTGTGAAATATTCTCCCTCTCCCTACCTTTTTTGGTTTCTCTTAACCTGATTCAGGCTTTTTCTTTAAAAGTTCTCATCACAAGAAAAAAGTTTCTCTGTGTGGGTATCAACCAGACTTACTGTGGTGATGCTTTAACAATGATATATATAAATAAGAAATCATTACGTGGTAATCATATGTCAAGAGGCATCAATTTTAAAATTCAGACTCTTTCAGCCTCAGTGTGTGGACATTTTAGGATGGATAATTCTCTGTTGTCAAGGAGCTGTTCTTAGCATTGTAGGATTTCAGCAGCACTCCTGGCCTCTGCCCAGTAGATGCCAGTGAGATTATACCCCACTTGTGACCATCAGAACTGTCTGCAGGTACTGGCTGATGTCTCCTGAAGTCAGGAGTAGGACAGCAAAATCGAGGACCCCAACTGACAACCCTTGACTCAGCTAGAGATCAGTCAGGGTGGGGACTCCATTCCAGTGGGAGAAGGGCTGAAATGTGGGAGAGGTTACTGGTTACCTGTCAGGCGCAGACTCAGTGAAAAGCAGGGTGAAAGAGAGTATAAATGCTCCCAACCCAGACCTGAAGACTCAGCCAACTTCCACAGTCATCACGTGACAGCTGTGTCCAGCTCTTGGAAAAGCATGTTAGGATAGCTTTAATATAGAAAAGGAGACTTCCAGAACAGAAGTCAGAAAGTCCAGGGAGCTTTAGAAGTTATCTGTAAATAAATAGAGCATACTACATCAGCTCTGGTGGAATTTGACATAAGGTGAGCTTACCTGAAGATTCCAAGTAAGGTTATTTCCTTCAAAAGCTATAAAGTCTCTTTGGAATAATACGTCATGGGTTGCAGAAGGGCTCCGGTGAAGTAACATCACTCTCAGGACGTTTTGTGGCTTAGCCCACAAACATTTAACAAGCACATTCTGTGCTGAGCCCTGAGGGATGTGAGAAAAGCAGGTGAGAGCCACAGTCTGTGCCCTCGAGGGATGGCAGCCTAGGAGTGCCCATCACTCTCCGAGAGAGACTGGTAATTACCATGGTGGGAAGTGTCCCAATAGAGGGATGGCTTATCAGCACTGCTTCTGCACAGAGAATGCAGGAGACAGCCTGCCTGAGGGAAGGACCTGGGGTATTCCCACTTTGAGCATCTTAAAGTTTATACCTCATTGCGAAAATGGTTTATTATCCTTTTTAGGATGAGCGAATTAAGAAATACGAATTTTCTGGGCAAAGTGATATTAAATGGAGTATACAGGTGATTTGGCGGAGGTGGGCAGGGAGTGGCCAGCACCTATGGAATGCTCCAGCCGGGATGCACACACAATTTTGACAGTCACACTAGTAGTTGTATTACTTTACACATGGATGCTTTACACAGAGACCTAAGTCTTGCCCTTCCCCACACTTACTAGAGATGTGATATGTACCTGGTTTGTTCCTTGTGCGACATTTAAGTGATTTAACCCCTTGCTTCTCCATCTTTTCATTCTCTTCCTATCCATATTTGCTACCAGATGGCTGTCTCTGAGTTTTATGATATTATATGATTATCTTTCATAAGATCCACCTAGCAGCTGTGATTCACATCACCCCAGTGTTGAATTGCCTGACCTCTTTTCCAGCTGAAGGATTTACTGGACAGATTGCACATCTTATATTTCTTTCGAGATAGTTCGGTGCCCACAAGTTAAATTAGTAATACCTTAATCAGAATACTCTGTCAGTACTGGGGAGAACATTCTAAGCATGTTCACATTATTTTTATGGCTTTTCTTGAAATTGCTAACATTCTGTAATCGCTTGCTGTTAAATCAGTCTGTACTCTGTTGGGTTAAATTGATACTGATACTGAACAACTCAAATTTTAGGAAATCTGGGGACGGGATTGCGTTTCATGTTTCCTCATTGGGATTTTAGGAAGGTTTTATTATGTGATTCAGCATCCTCAGACAGAGCCCTTCTCCACCAGAGCAGAACCCCCGTCTC
This sequence comes from Antilocapra americana, assembly GCA_007570785.1. Taxonomy (NCBI): domain Eukaryota; kingdom Metazoa; phylum Chordata; class Mammalia; order Artiodactyla; family Antilocapridae; genus Antilocapra; species Antilocapra americana. Next base: position 1,254,268 of record ML661337.1, on the reverse strand, counting down.
CAGAACATATTTGCAAATGATGTGTGGGCTGCAGTAGCTTGCCATGGCTTCCATAACAAAATTCCATAGACTGGGTGGATTACAAAACAGAAGTCTGTTTTCTCACCATTCTGGAGGCTCAGTCCCGACTCAGGGCAGGCTTGGCTTCTTTTTGGCTTACAGGTGGTCGCTTCCTTGCTGTGTCCTCACGTGACATGTCCTCTGTGCACGCACCTTCGGTGTGCGTCTGTCTAAACTCTCGCCTTTTATAATACCAGTCAGGTTGACTAGGGCTCACTCTAATGGCCCCTTTTAAAAACACCTCTTTAAATACGTTCGTATTTGGAGGTGCTGGGATTTGGGGCTTCAACATAAGAGTTGTGGGGGACACATTTCAACCCACAACAAAGGCTCTGTTTTCTGTTGCCCCAAAGTCTGGGAATGTGTTCTGGCACCATGGGCAGGGGCAGGGGCCTTCATGCTAAATGCTTACAGTGTGGGCGACGGGCCTGCACAAGGAGAAAGTGCTCTGTTTGAAATGCCAGGAGCAACCCGAGAGAAACACGGCTAATAAATGCTCGAGCATCTTCTGTTTGTCCTCATACTGCTTCCTTTCATGTGTCACATTTAAGTTGCACATTCAGAAAATCGCCCCAAACAATGCATAACATGTCTGAATTTTTTTTTTTTTTTGGCACATATTATCATAGATGCCGCCTCCTTGGATTTGGAGATGTTCGATGTGCACGTTTTGGCTGACACCTTCAAACGCTATCTCCTGGACTTACCGAATCCTGTCATTCCGGTAGCCGTTTCCACTGAACTGATTTCTTTAGCCCCAGGTATGTTTTCTCTTCTGAGAGCCTCCTTGAACATCTGTTGAGATGTGGATGGACTTTTGTAAACTCAAGAGAGATTGCCTGGAAGAGGATCGTAGGACTCTGTCCCTCTCCCCCGACCCCACTCCGCCGCAACCATCAGCACAGACTCCCTGCCTACCAGGGCATCCAGTAGAAGACCCAGGTTCTCGTTTGCTTAGGAAGGCCATCCCCATGTTGAATGGCTAATCGTGAACCTTTTGTCAGTATTTTAAGGCTCAGTATATCAGAGAATGCCTCAGAGTGCCAAGTATCAACACTGGATCTAGGGAACTAACTGGACTAGGACTGAGGGACTGGGGATGTTCCCATCACTGTCCTCCATTAGAACCTGAGTTCAGGGGAGAAGACTAATGCTCCGTTAAAGTGCTCTGGGGACAGGAAATTGTGGTTCGTAACCTTCAAGGTTAAAACCTGTGATACTTATCTGCTGCTGCTCGGAGTTAGCCAATCACACTTGAAGCTGGCCCACAGAAGGCAGCACACCCAGGACCTCCTGTGGTTCTGCACACCGAGAGTTTCTTGCGTTTCCATTTGACATGAGATTTCAACTTTCTCATAATGCCTTTTCTAATGAGAAGAGCAGACGTACTCTGCTGTTTCTGGTGCCTTCGTTTTAAACGACTCCTCTGTAGCTAGAACAGAAATCTAGGTGTTTAGTCACTGGTAGCTACCAACAGTCTCTCAGTCTTTTCCTTGCTTTTTTTGTTTTCACCCACAGAAGTGCAGAGCCCGGAAGAACACATCCAGCTGTTGAAGAAGCTCATTAGGTCACCCAGCATACCTCATCAGTACTGGCTCACGCTGCAGTATTTGCTAAAACATTTCTTCAAGCTCTCTCAAACGGCCAGCAAAAATCTTTTGAATGCAAGAGTACTTTCTGAACTCTTCAGCCCTCTGCTTTTCAGATTCCCAGCAGCAAGGTAAGTGATAGAAGAGAAACCTGGATTTGGGGATGATGAGGGTAGTCCTAAGTCTAGGGTCATTAGACTTCTTCCAAAGACACGAGTTCACAAATGCATTTGCATACTTCCATCGGACCCGGTTGCCTGAATGTGCAGAAATGAAGATGAGTTTGTTGTTTAGGGAGCAAGGTTTCTAACAGACCCCTCTCTCTCTCTTTTTTTTTGTAGTTCTGAGAATACTGAACACCTCATAAAAATTATAGAAATCTTAATCTCCACTGAATGGAATGAACGCCAGCCTGCACCAGGTAATGCCTTCTGAACTTTTAAAATTTCCTCACTGTTCGTTTTTTAGAGCCTGAAAAATGCTGGCTTTCAGCCTCCTTTGAAGTAGCATAAGTTTCTCGAGAAGCTGAGATCCATAATAACATGTTACTTTATGATTTAAAGAAAAAAAAATCTGGGTGCTGCATATATAATCAGTATTATCCGGCTTTTGAAATTTGTGGATTTCACATGATCTTGGTTTTAGGGGAGGGCTGTTGGGAGCACTCCCCCAACCCTTCAACTTGATGCTGCTGGTTGCTGCGTAAATTATGGCATTCATTTTACTTGTTGACATTTCTGTTTTTATTTCTAATACTTATAAAGTAGGGAGTTTATAATTACTATATAATTTAAAGTATTTTGGAATGTGTTTTTTGGAAACAGGGAGGCCAAGAAATGTCTTGTCAAAATAAACATTTTTAGTAATGCAGGCAGTATGAAACTAGGGGTCAACTGCAACAAGTTAGAGCAAGCCATACACTTCTGTGAAAGCAGCTTGGCATTCAGTTAGCCTTTTAACAAAGTGGGAAATGTTGATGGAACTAGCAGTGGATTTTATCTAAGCTGATGTATTTTTCTTCTACTGTGGAAAGTCTAAACAACCTTGCTTTGCTGTATACTGGTTAAAAGTGAGCTGGTCATTTAGAAATAGTGATGAGGGCCCTAGAAGTGAAGTGAGAGGTTTCAGGACCAGGAATATTGCTTGTAGTCTGAGTTTATGTCTTGAATTTAATTAAAACATCATGAATTTATTGCTTACTACAAGTAACTCATGCACATTACCAAATTCATCTCTGTATGAGCAAGCAATGGAAATCCAGTTATCAGTTATACATTGGTACCTTATGTTGTGCTTTGTGTGTGTGTGTGTGTGTGTGTGTGCGCGCACGGGTTTTTTTAAGGGTGTTACATAGCCAGGCTTAGTTGTATCTGAACTGGGTGGACAGAGAGGGGAAGACCTCAACTTAAAACCCACCTAAAGGATGGGATGAGTAACCACTCATGACGTAGGTATCGGGCAGGACTTCTATGGACAGACCCAAAATATGGGATCCACAGGTGAAAGCTGTAGCAGAAACAGTCCATAAGGCAAGCCTGGTCCATTCCAAATGTTCCAGATCCCAGCAAAGATATCTTAACAGGGATACCCTGGATTGTAGGTCCACTGCATTGGAGAAACCTGTCAACAGGTATGGCCCAGGTGTGTAGTCCGGGGGTTGGCCCAAAGGTTTCACCTGTGTGACTGCTCAGATCACTCAATAATGGTTAGGGAGTTCAGAGGCTGCCTTTGGGCTCAGTAGGAAATGATGCAGTGACACGTTAGAAGTACTCTGTGGGACGGGGATGGGCAGGTGGGAACATGGCACAAGAGCTGTTTATAGACCACTCCCTCTAGACTGATCACAGGGTGGAGAGGAAGAGGACCAGCAAGAACAGAACAGGACCCTGGGTCAAAGCATCGAGCTGCCATCTTTCACTTCCTCCTGATTCGTGTGGAGGTCCATCTCAGAGACAGGGAGAGCTGTGCCCAGCTTGGAAAGAGGGAGATTCCTAGTCCTTTCAGCGCCCCACCCCCCTCCGGAGAAGAGGGGAAAACATGGAAGTTAAAAGCCAGACTGGGCTTGACAGAGACCCACAAATGATTTCATTCCGTGAGAGTTTTCAAGCATTTGCATTGCACGGGGTATACGAGAATCAGTGATGGAGTTTGATGCTTCTGCTTCTGATGTAAACTGGCTAAACATCTTTCTCAGTTTTAGCCTAATTCCACCCAAGAAAAGCTTGCTCTGCAACTGTTTTTCATCACGCACACTCAAGACTGCTTGCTATGTCATGGACCCTACCTACATCTTTCTGCTAAGAATTCACTGTGCCAATTTTAAGGGTGGATTTGTTCTATCAGCTCTGTTGAAAATGATCAATAAAGCCTTGAATATTTACTCGACTATCCTAGAATTCATGCAGCCTCTCCCCCTCAAATTGCATCCAATTAATTTTTAAACCCGAGTTGGAAGCATTTCCCCATTTGTGTGATATCTCTCATGTGATTATGGGAATCATATGGAACCTTTGGAATTAACATGTTGCTTCAGTGCCTCTCACTGGTGAAAACAGACCACCCACCCCAGGACAGCATCTCCTCATCCACACCTTTGTATTCAGGAATGGCTCCAGGGTAGATGATTGGTGGGACACCCCGGGTTAGAGAACGGACTTCTTTGGCCTGGTAGGAACGTGGTGTTTTCCTGGAGTCTCTCATTATCACCCCAACACGTGCTCGTCCCATGGGGCTGGGAAGAACAGCACTGGCGTGCCTGCAGGGAACAATCATAAATCATTCATTTGCAGTAACTTTATTATCGTGAATAGAAATGAACGCCTGAATGATATTTGGGGGGTGGAGGACAAGCAAGACTATTATGGGGCAAATAGATACCTTTTCTAGTTGTTACCAGTTAGAACTGGAAATGAAAGGCAGAACTAATGACATGTAGGCACCGTGTCAGTTCAGATAAGACCCATCAGCACATAGCATCTCATTAAGGTCTGGGTGGGAGGGCGTGTGCTGGAAGTATAAGAATTTGAGGGATGTGATTGGTGACTTGTTAGGGTAATTGAATAGACAGGAAAAAAAAAAAACTCATAGGAAAAAACACAGAACTTAAAACGGGCTTTGAAGAATAGGTACAACTTGAAAGGGAGAAGAAGAAATAGCATTTCATTGAAAGATTTTCAAAGATTTATTCAAAATAAAGGATAAGAAGTAAAGGATAAAAGTAACGGCTCGATATTTTTACCAGGTTTGAAAAGGCAGTAAATACTTTAAGTGACAGTATCACCCAAGGCGCCACTCTAGAGTTGAAGGTGTTGTCCAGCTCTTCGTCGGTGCCTGAAGGCCACAGAGCTTGGTGGTTTCACCTGGGACCCCCTCAAGCAGTAGGAGCCGGGGCTGGGTCTGCAGGGGGGACCTGGCTCGGGAGACCATCCTGTGGCTCTGTCTGCCGCCTGGACTTTTGGAACCTTCACTGGCAACAGGGCTGCTGTTAGTGTCCAGTCAAAAAGTCCTCTGACGTTTCCAGCAAGTAATACGTTAAAAATAGGCGACGTTTGCGTCCATGGATCACATACAGGGAACAGCCTCAACGCCACTATTATAGCTTTTGAGATCAGGCTCCACGTTGCTTCATCGTGCTTCACACATCGTGCAGTGGGGAGAAGCGCATGAGTCAGATATATCCGGGTGTTGGAACTCCAATTCTTGCTGCTTCCTTGCTGGCTTCATCACCAAGACATTCATTCAGCCTTTCCAAACTGTTTTCCAGTCTGTGAAATGGGAATAATGCCTCTCTCCTGGGATGGTCATGAGAACCAAATGAGGTGAGGAGGACTGAAGCTCATGACAACATAGTATGTCTTTAGTGTCCTCGTGTCAGTTTGAGACCCTGCCGGAGCTGGCCTCGTTCCCAGCTCCATCTCCTCAAGCCGCCTTCCTGGTTAGTGCTGTCCAAATCCCAGCAGGCAGTGCTCCCCACCGAAAAGCTGGAGGGGATTTAACACAGGTCTGAAAAGGACACTCTCTGGGCAGTCGCTGCCCCGTGGGCGCACTGCTTGGAGGTCTGATGCCCTGGGCCTGGGCCTGGATCTCGGTACCAGCCCTCCTCCACCACGCTGCCCTGCGTCCTTTACTCAGTGCGCATGCTGTATCGCTGTACCCAGCGGCCCCTGCCGGTGCCACCCCCTTCTTTGGGTTTTGCAGGGTTTTGACCCATTCAGTACATTTATGTTCATAAGTCCCTCATCCTCCTGTATTTAGCTGTTCGATAGTGTTCTGTTCGTTTTGTCTGCTTGGCTATATTTCTCAAGGACAAAGCCTTCTTTTCGGCTCTTCCTAGCCTAAAACTAGGCATAGCGTAATAATCTTCCAAGTGAAATTTTTAAAAATTCTTTGATAAACTTCCCTACTGTCAAAGAACTCTTACCCACCAGCCCATTGAATGCAACCAGCACACCTGTGAAGTAAGGCGTCTCTCCTATGGGGAGGAAAGCTAAGGTTGGAAAGACTAAGCACCCAGTATGTTCTTAGAACTTGGCTGACAGGTTGCTGTTCTCTTTGTTACTTAAAGTCAAAAATGGTTAAAGCGGAGCAGCAGGTTTTCTTGAATCACTTTGTGTTATATTTACCGTACTTGATTCTTAGGTCGCTAAAGCAGATTTCTATAGGGCAACTAAGGTAAAACAGGGGCTGTTTAACACAGGGTGCCTTTGAATGAAACCCATTATAAGTGTATTTACATATTTCAGATTTCACGGATATATTCAGAAATATTAATGTAGCATAATTGAAGTCTAATATTGCACCCCCAAGCCCAGAGGGGAAATAAATGACTTTCTTTCTCCCCCTTGCCCTTCTACACCTGTCAGAGTTAATTTTTAACCACTGGTGCATTGCAAAACATTTATCCTGAAGAGCCGGATTCATAAATCTTGTTTTAAATGCTCCGGGCTTGGTTTGCAACCAAGACTAAAGCAAGCACTAAGCCAGAGGGAAATGACTTTCAAAGAGTTTTACTTTTCTCTGATTTATTTTTTATTGGGTTTAAAATGTGGTCTGACATTAGAGGCTTGTTTCAAAGGTGAGAAATGAAACCTTGAAAAAACTGTGTTTAATAGATGGGTAGGAGTAAACAGGCCAGGAGTACTAGGTTTTGACAAAAAATAGGAAGTTTATTTGTGCTCTGAACAAGAGCGTGAATTGGAGGGTATGGTTCACTTTTACTTTTGTTTTCACATTGCAGCCTTCTTTGTCTCAAGGGACAGCTGAGAGGGAAATTGTGAAGGGGCTCTTTTTTTTCTCTGCTAAGCATTGGGCACACCTTTCCTGATAGTCTATAGAATGTATAACTTTGGTGCATCTGTAACTCTGAGTTTATGTATAAACTCAGATGGACATTTTTCTTAGTGTAGGGTCATTAAGAGCCCTGGATGTGGACTGGAGAATTGGCATCACCCTGAAAGGCCCTTCTACTCTAAGTTGTCTTCAGTTAAAATTAAGAAAAGAGGCATTAGTTTAACCCTTAAAAGAAGATTTGGGTTCATTTGTTTTTTATTCTCACTGCTTTTTTTTTTTTCCAAATGGGCTTTTTGTTCACAAATTGTGGCCCACAAAACCATTTAAGAAGCCTTGCAGGTTGAAAGCTGCCGGTGGGGCATTGGCTACTTACTGGTGATTGGCACATATGAGATTCAGCGTTCAGTCTGGAACTTTCACACTGTATTAACAATTAAGGAACCTTTTCCTGACTAGCTCACACCTGCTGAGAAGTGCCACATGGCCTATTTAGCCTCTGAAATGAGTTTTACAAAACTTTGAGAAAGGGGAAAGGCGGAAGGCTTAGTCTTTTGAAGAATCTAGAAGGTAAAGTTAGGTTTTAATTGTGTGAGTTTTCTATTGTGGAAACCCAGATTTCTGAGTTGAATCATATAGATTAAATGACAGTTGGGCAATTATGTTTTTTTGTGTGAACTTTTGGACACAGTGGGAGATGAGTGAAATATACAGCAAGTTTTCTCTGGAGCCAAAGTTACTGATTCTGTTCTACCAGCAGAGGGCTCCCTTTTTAAACTAATAAATAGCATGTGTTTTGCAGATTACTAAATTGACTAAAATTGAATGAAAAGAGACTCTTCTCATACTTTGAGTATTTAATAGAACCTCTATGGTATTTGACTGTACATATTGTGAGAAATTTGAAGCAAAGTTTTCAAATCTTTTTTCAAGACTTTCTATAAGTAGACAGTGTCCTGTTTCCCAGTGGATAATTTTCTTCTGACATGGGAAACAGACCGTTGGACTAGAGAACATTTTAATCTTAAAAGGTTTTGACATGACACATCCTGTGAATCCAGACAGGTATGAGTAAGTGACTGATGTTTCCAAGATTCCCAAGCTTTAGAAAGACTTTTTTTTTCAGGTAGGGCAAAATTATTGCAGCTCAGGATGCAAGGATATTGTCTGAACTAACCCCATGTCTGTAATCAGCTGGCAGGAGCTAGGAAACTCACTTATAATTTTTCCCCCATTGGAAAAGTAGGTGCTTTGTATTCTATCTGTTGCACCAAAGGAGAGCTTATAAAATCACTCTCATTGTGAGTTTGACAGCATTTCCCAGATATTGCAGTAATTCTGAAGCTGGTTCCTCCCTTGTAGACTCTGGGTCAGCACTTAGATCTTCCTTTATCATTGCATGTGACCTTTGACATTGCATGTCACCTTCTCTATAGAGTCTACGGGTATCACAGAATGCATGTTTCTTCGAAGATAATTAGAAGGCAGCTTTTTTAAAAAAAATTAAAAATAGGAAACAAAAAGTTTTGTTCTAGATGTGAAATTTTTTGCATGTGGCTTAAAAGAAATTAACTTCAGTTTCACTTGTTAATTTTTACTTTCTCTGGCAGAGGGAAGTAAAGAGCAGGGCCAGTGTGGAGAAAAAGGAGTTTAGGACTAGTGCTATAATCTTATGCAAACCACTTCACTGTGGGTCAGAAGAGTGTGTGTGTGTGTTGTACGAGGGAATTGCTTGAAGTGATCTCTAAATTTTGTTTTGGACTTCTAGCAAGTGTTCTGGTTTTCACACGTGTGTGTGTTACAGTAGGAGAGAATTGCTTGAAGTGATCTCTGAATTTTGCTCTGGTTTCCAAGCTGGTGATTCTGTGATTTTACATTGGGTTAAGGTTCCTGAGATAACAGTAAAGTCATCTGTGCTGATGTGAGTGAAAATTTTCTTTGGCTAAATTTTAGTTTTTTTTTTTAATAGAAGCCAAGGGTCCCAAGTTTGGTTCCTTGCAACTTTTATCAAGTAAAGAGAAAAGAGTCCTCTAGAATGGAGTGCCATCTCCTTGCCCTCCTACTCTATGCTCCCTGTAGAGTATGCATGAACCTAATGCATTTTTAAGGCCATTTTAGCTGGTGTTGAAATTGACTCCATACAAAGAGCTGCAGAGTACAGTTTTTATCTGAGTGTGTTTTTAATACTGTGACACTTCCTGTAGGCATGCGGAGTCACTCTTCCTTAGGAGCCTCCTCCTGTGGACCCGTTTGTAACCCTGCTCCCTGCAGGGGGCTCCCCTGGGGGCTCCCCTGTGACACCTGCGGGGCGGGGGAGGAGGTGGCCGCGAGCGAGGCCCGGTGTCCTGGGCCGTTCTGAGAGGTTCAGGCCTTTACAAGCAAGGCTTTGATTCTATTTTTTGCTGAACTAGCTCAGCCACTTCCTGTGTTTGGCAGCGCCTAGTGAGTGCCTCGCTGCACTGTGGCCACTTGAGCTCCACGAGCCTGCGAGCCGCGCTGCCGCCGCAGCCGGTGGAAAACCTATTTTAGGCCCCCTGACAATGGCCTTCTCACTTCCTCGGCGAGGAGGAGGAGGAGGAGGAGGACCCGGGCTGGCACTGGCCACTGGTTAGCCGCCGATGACAACTTGGACTTGGGCTCCCCTCCCCCACCCGAAATCCTTAGCTCAGCAAATATTTGAACCTGCCCGAGTTAATCATGAAGCCGCGATCTTTATCTGAGAGGGACGTGCGAGCGCCCCGGCTCCTTCTCTCGCCGGCGCAGCCCCAGCCCCGGGCGGCCGGCTTCTGCACGGGCTGTGGGCGCTGAGCGGCCCTGCCGCGAGCCGACGAGTCCCGGGGTCCTGCGCCGCCTGGCTGGAGGAATCGGTTTGGGGATTTTTTTTTTTTTTTCCATTGTCGGATACAAGCATTTCCAAGGGAAACCGTTGAAATGCATAACCTGCAGAGTAAGTTGCCTTTCATTTGTGCACTGTTCTGCCCCGTGGCTTTTGCACTGTTTTCGGGGGGACTCCTTTGGAAGGTTCATTTCTACGGTGTGTGTGTCTGTGTGTGTCCCAGGGAGAGAGGGAGCGATAGTAAGCTCTGCATGAGGAGGGCAGATGAGAGATTAGGGGAACCACTCCCCCATTTCCTTGAGGGGCACAGTGTGAGGGAAAGATGGGGCTCCGGTTGGAAATGGGGAGGGAAGGTAATTACCAAGTGCTGGTCTGGAAGTTGGGGTCTGGCCAGGCCTGAGAGAGACGTGGAAAGTCACCTGTCTCCCTGCCCTCCTCCTCAGGTCTGTTTGCCACATGGGCTCCAGCGGCGGGACCGGTTTCCGCCAAGTGCGCCCAAAGGCACGGGGTGGGGGAAGCCCTTGGGGCTGTCGCGCTGTCCGTAGCTGCTGGCAGGACTTGGGCCAACATTTTTATTAAACTCAGAATTTTTTTTTCCCTGAATCTTTTTCTGAGGGCTTATTCCCCCCCCACCACCACCACTTTTACCATTTTTACCATTTGTCTTTGCATTTGGGGTTACTTAAAGCTGTAGGCAAAGAGAGCATGTGAGAGAGGGTGGGAGGGTGTAGGATGCATCTGCCTTCCTCCTTAGTGGGAAAATGAAATAAGCTGGAAGAGGGACACGTGAGCAGTGCTCAGAGACTGCCTTGCCTTTGCTGTTTCTATATATTTTATGATTCCAAATTTGACAGAACTTCTAAGAATAAATTTCAAGGGCTTCAGTGTTCTTTAAATTGTCACAGAAATATGTGACAGGCACACGTACGCAGATCACACAGCCCACTATAGTTTTTTAAATTAGCTACATTTACACGGGTGAGGGAAACCTTTTCTCCCTTCCTCCCTTCTCATTATAGAAGAACTAACATTTAGATTTATAGGGGAGTTGATTTCTTTACATTAAATACTACTAAGAAGGAATAATATTTGTTCCCAAAGTGAAGCATTTGAGATGGAAGGGAAAAAAAAGTACCCCCCCAAGTGATTACATCACCCACTCCCTCAAGCAGTATTTAGCACAGTAAATCTGAAGATGGGCTCATCAGTGAGAAATACTTTGCAAAGATAACTCTGCCTGTACTCTGCATTCTGATATATGGCCTGTCTTTTTTTGGGGGGGGTGTTGCATTCCATATTCTATAAAGTCTAGTTTCAACTGCAGTGTTTAATAGAGATTTTTGCCTCTACATTTTCTTTTAATTGTGCTTCTAATGTAGTACATTTGTGACAGTGTATAAAAAGTTCTGAGTGTACAGTGAATTATGGAGGACTGAAATGAAATATCCAGAGAGTTCTTGCTCCTTCTTGCTCTTAATATATATCGGAGGCATTTTAGGACTGTAAAACATATCTTAAGTATACCACTTGGATGCCTTTGTAAGATTTTTAAACCAAGAAGTGATCGGGCTATCTATAAACCCAGATGCACTGGGGGGAGGGGGGGAAGCTACGTGCTGCTGCATATCAGCTTTTGTCAACCTGCCAGCAGTGGAGCATACCATGCTGCAAGGAGCAATAAAAAAGGAATTAGAAAACTCACGGCTCGAGAAGAACAGTCAGATTAAACACCTTTTTGAAACGAAGAGCGTTTACACATTGCAGCTCTGTCAGATGTAGGATCTTCGTGAGGTCGGGGCTGTGTTAAGGCTGGTAGGAAAGAGAAATGATGAAGCAGGAGTGGTCTGGTGACATTTTTGTGACTTGATTGGCTGGGGTGTGTGATGTCATAGGTTACAGTGCAGCCCCTTATAGGTTTTAAAATGAATTCCAAGACACCATTACAAAGAAAGCCGGACTCTTTTCTTATAACTGAGCTCAGCCAAGGAAACTCTCGCACAAATGTACAACACTGTTTGGAATATGGAAGACCTGGATTTAGAATATGCTAAGACAGATATAAATTGTGGCACAGACTTGATGTTTTATATAGAAATGGATCCACCAGGTAATACTGCAGTATTCTTTCGAGAACTGGTTAATGTTGTGGCATTTAATTTTTTTGACAACTGCTATTAACAGCTCCTCTTTGGATGTCTGTTTTTATTAATTTGTTTTAAAATTTAATAAGAATGAGTTTGCTCACAGTGTGAAAATGAAACAAATGGTTTGACTGCCTGTGGAAGCAAGCAGGTCAGGCTGTGTTGGGTAAATGCTTATTCTTAGTTGAATGGATATAAATTGGATTCCAGTTTTTCACCTGTGTCTTTTGTTACTCGAGCTCGCTTGCTGTTTGGGTTATATTGTTGTATATCGTTCCTCTAATTAAAAGGCTGCATCCTTGGTGCCTCTTTTCTGACAGTGGTTGAGAACAGTGTGGTACTTTGCAGTGATAACACTCGGTACTTGAGAAAGCATGTCAAATGTAGCAGTGATTGCAACTCAGTTCTTGGTGCCCTGAAACTATTCTGAATCAAATGTTGAGACTTTGTCTGCTCTCTCTTCTTTTAAGATACTGCAGTGAGAGAAGTTGGCTTTCCATTATTGAGTCTCAGGCTTTATAAGATATACCTCCTAGACTCCTGAAATAATTTTTGCTTAAAATGTAACAGTGGTGCTTTAAAACTTAGGACTTAGAATTTAGCAAGATATCCTAGACTTATTTTACTTTCTCAATTATTTCAACCTTCCTCCCAATTAAGAAATTCAGAAATACTGCAGTCTTTATATGTCACCAGTTGGTATATGAATATGGATTTGACATTGAGGAAGAGGGGACATGGTTTTTAATCAGTGTTGGCATAATATAGAGCATAGTTATCCAATAGAATATTAACATGAATACTAAAGAGATTGAGGTCACAGAGGAGTCTCTTCAAGTGGCATTTGGCAGAACAGTGCCTGAAATACTAAGATTAGAGAAACCCAATTCCTTCTCTTAAAACATATTGCTGTGTAGATGAGCTTTTTTATTACCGCAACGGCATTTGTGGAGGACAGAAAGGAAATTTGTCTTTTGTAATTAAATAAGAGGAGGAAATTAAAACCAAGCCATGTGATTCCTCCTGCTCCTCTGTTCGTGGTTTCTTACTTTAGATAGATTTGACCAGATATGAAACTTTAATACAACTCAAACCTAAACGTAGAAGATGTGACTCCGGATTTACTTTGAAATTCATTTACATGGCCAGCCCATTTTATTTGCTGGTCTCTAGGCTCTTTTTTTAAATTTTAATCAGTAGTCAAAGATTTCTGACTTAAAAAAAAAAAGTTTCATGGACTTGTACATTACTGCTGTGTTTCACAGCTAATCTTTTCTACATGAAAATGTTATTTATCTAAGGGAACTTGGGTAGAATTTTAAATATTTATTTGCAGTTGGGATTGCAAAACTTTTTCTTTCTCCTCCATCTACAGCACTGCCTCCCAAACCACCAAAACCCACTACTGTAGCCAACAACGGTATGAATAACAATATGTCTTTACAAGATGCTGAATGGTACTGGGGAGATATCTCGAGGTAAGGCTATAGAGACTGAGTTTTTCAGCAGAGCTGGGGCGTTTAGATGAAGAGAAAGAAAAGCAAAAGCACCAGCTTGCTAAATTCCATTTTTAGGATATCATCCAACATAAGCATGAAGCATAGTTGGTTCCCTTCCAGAGACGACCATAGAAGTCACTGAGCTCTGGGGAGCTGTGGGTGCTGGATGCCGCAGGAAATTAAATACCCGAGAAGTTTCATTATTGACAGAGATGTCAGGGAGGCAGTGGGGTGAAGTGGCATTGCCTCAAGGCAGAGTGTAAAGTCACTCTATTAGACAAAAACTCAGAATTAATGTTAAACATAATAAAGTGGCATTTTTAGTCTAAGCTTTTTTTTTTTTGAGGGGAGTAAAGAGGAAACCTTTGGGGGATCATGATTTTCTGTGCTGATTTGTTCAGAGTGACTTGTGTGTTAATTCTGAAAATGCCTTTAAAAAACATAACTCAAGAACCATCAAATCTTCGAGGTGAGCATTGTCTCATGTTCTTTCCACTTCAGGGAAGAAGTGAATGAAAAACTTCGAGATACAGCTGACGGGACCTTTTTGGTACGAGACGCATCTACTAAAATGCACGGGGATTACACTCTTACACTAAGGTGAGTTCGGGCACGTGGCTAAAATTGGCATGTTCAAGATGATAGTAGAACACACTGTTTTTCTTTTAAGAGAATTCTAATGCCATTATTTTTATGTTGCATTTGCAGGAAAGGAGGAAATAACAAATTAATCAAAATATTTCACCGGGATGGGAAATACGGCTTCTCTGACCCATTAACCTTCAACTCTGTGGTTGAACTAATAAACCACTACCGGAATGAATCTCTAGCTCAGTATAATCCCAAACTGGATGTGAAATTACTTTATCCAGTATCCAAATACCAACAGGTAAATCACATACCCATATTATTATAATATTTGTAAAAAGATTCTTTTAATGCTTAGAAAATATTTTGAGGCAGATGAAATTAAACTCAAACTTTCAAACTGTAATTTTGTGATACAGTATTTTACTGTTATTTTATACTTTAACAAAATATCTGATGTGGAAAAAATCCTCCAACAATGGTCAATTTATTTTCCCCTTTTTCTTCCAATCTCTATAATCCTTCCAGGATCAAGTTGTCAAAGAAGATAATATTGAAGCTGTAGGGAAAAAATTACACGAATATAACACTCAATTTCAAGAAAAAAGTCGAGAATATGATAGATTATATGAGGACTATACCCGAACTTCCCAGGTGAGTTTTCTGTGAAAATCACATTAAAACTGTAGAGTTCTTAATTATTAGAATCAAGTACATATTATATTCAGCTTCAGAAAAAGACTGTAAAATGTTTTTTTCTGGCAATAGAGTGAGGAGGGGGATCATTTACTTGTGAATCATTGTTGATTATTCTAGTACTTACTTACTGTATCTCTAAACCTTTTAAATGAAGCCTGTGTCAGAATAATAAATTAAGTTGATTTGACATAATTGCTGATTGCAGAATTCTTTTTAGAGTAAAAGCTAATAATAACTGGAAGTTCTACAGACTTGTCTAATCTCTGAAATGGGGATTTAACCATGATAGGTAGGTCCTGCTGCAATGAAAGGTTGAGGCTACATTTACTGCCTTGTTTTCCTAGAGGCTTAATCTCCTCTAGGCCATCACATATCTGGGACCGCCAGAGGGAGCAGAAGGATGCCATAAACTGCTGATAAAAGTGGAATGGTTTTTTAAAAAAAAGATGAAAACTGTAGCAAAGTGTCAAGCAATCATCTTCCATAGACTGGGAAAAATCCTCCAAAGGAAATGTGTGCTTCTCTGATACTATTTTAAGGAGTTTTATGAATTAGAGTCCCACCTTGCTAACACAGGACTTACATGTCAGATAGCAGTGCCAATCAATTGTCTCTAGTAGTGTAAGAAATTGTCTGTTTTGTGAAAGGAATGACCTTGTCTTATTAAAATTTGTGTTTCAGGAAATCCAAATGAAAAGAACAGCTATTGAAGCATTTAATGAAACCATAAAAATATTTGAAGAACAGTGCCAAACCCAGGAGCGGTATAGCAAAGAATACATAGAAAAGTTTAAACGTGAAGGCAATGAGACAGAAATCCAAAGGTTGGTGACCTGGGAGGGTTTCATTGCCCTTGTGCTTGAGATCACCACAATTCTCTTATACTGTCTAAAGGTGACCTCTATTTCTGTGAAATGACAGGGAGAGAAAGCATTCTGTACCTGAGGCAGACTACTGGGAATCAATACTGAAACCTTGGGGGAACGTTCATGATTTTCCAGGTAATTACAGATGCATCTCTCTTGCCTACAGGATTATGCATAATTATGAAAAGTTAAAGTCTCGAATCAGTGAAATTGTCGACAGCAGAAGGAGATTGGAAGAGGACTTGAAGAAGCAGGCGGCTGAGTATCGTGAGATTGACAAACGCATGAACAGCATTAAGCCAGACCTCATTCAGCTAAGAAAGACAAGAGACCAATACTTGATGTATGTCCTGGAAGTAGAATCCTGCCCGTGCATGATAGGGAATTGCGAAAATAAAGGATAGGTTCTTAATGCATTTTCTTTCTGAAACTCTTTTCCAGGTGGTTGACTCAGAAAGGTGTTCGGCAGAAGAAACTGAACGAGTGGCTGGGCAATGAAAACGCTGAAGAGTGAGTAGTTGTACAGAATGGAGGGGGCAGGGGTGTCTTTTTCTTCTGAAGAAAAGGCATGCTTTGTCTGCAGAGCAAGTGAAGAATGGACTAGCTTGTGGGAGAAAATACATCAGTCTCGTTACCCAGAATTTTTAAAAAAGGAAAGTTTAGCAAAGGAGAACGTAGATTTATCTGCACCACCTCCCCACCCCCTGCATAGGCTGGGGGAATAAGTGACACTATGTCCATAAGGAAGCCCCAGAACCATCTGGAAATGCCCAGCATATTTTGGGAACAGTCAGGGGGGAGTTGGGAGGGAGACAACTGCTGTTTCGTATATTTTTAAAGCTTATGTATACCTTTTCTTTCAATGATTTAAAAACTGGCGTTCCTCCTAGTCAGTCAATTTCCTGATCTGAACTGGACAAACTGGATTGTTTAATACCAGTCCTCTCTGCCCAGGTAGCTGAGCATAGTTGCTGACTTAAAAACAGAAAGAGCCTCCCTTAGTGCTGCTAACTTTGTTCAGGGGGTTTGAAGGCTTAACTCTATGAGGAAGCTCAGGCCTGAGGAGCTGGTTGAGTCAGCCCCGTGACCGCCAGCCTGACTTGCTCAGAGGAGAGGCAGGAACTAGGCCGAGGCGACAGACGGGCTCTTTCTCAGAGGGGGAGGCAAGTGGCCGCCATGTGCAGTTCACTCAAACTTCGTCTTCTACCTTTTCAGCCAATATTCGCTGGTAGAAGATGATGAGGATTTGCCCCACCATGACGAGAAGACTTGGAATGTTGGAAGCAGCAACCGAAACAAAGCTGAAAACCTGTTGCGAGGGAAGCGAGACGGCACGTTCCTCGTCCGGGAAAGCAGTAAACAGGGCTGCTACGCCTGCTCTGTGGTGTACGTATCTCCAGCCAATTACCTGTGTTGTGAAACACCTCAAGGAGGTATTCCAGCCAGCCAGTCAACCTTGGGAGCAAGGACTTGAAAAACTTCTAATTTTCAAGCATTACAATAGTGTAGAAGAGGGAATAAAACCTAATACTTGAAAGTCTAAGCCAGGAGTATTCTGTTCAGAGGGTCTAGGAGAAAGAAGCCTGCTTCTCAGGCGAGAAACTGAGGCTTTGGGCAGCAGTTCAGTTGTAGCTGTCTCATCACGAGAAGTCTTGTTTTTCTTTTTCGTCTTTAAAATGGCAACAGCCCTACTCGCTGTTTCGGGGCTTCCGTGTAGTTAAAATCTAAGGAGATTCACGTGGAAGCACCACCACCAGGTCAAGTCCCCATCAAGGACAGGTTAAAACAGCAAGCGAAAGGGCTCTGCTCCCTGTCCCTGCCATCAGTACCCCCAGGAGAAGGCATTTCCCTCCTAGGGCCGGTTTTCCTTTGTTTCTCGTCATAGTCTGGGGAGTACCACGAAGGGCGGGGAGAGGTGGCTCACTAACATCTCAGCGAAGCGAGGGGCCTGCTGAAGGAGAAGGCGCCCAGGTATTTCCTAGCCTGTCTTCTCCCTCCATGTAAGCAGAGGACTACCGCTACAGGAAGGAAGGGAAGAGCACTTGAATGAGGACGAGGCAGTAGGGGAATGTAGAGTAGACAGAGGGGTAGGCGGACAGTTCCAGACCCGTCTCAAAACGCCCATCCAGCGGCGCAGGGAAGCTGGTTAACCTCCGCAGATCACTCAGCCTCTAAGGGCCACGGGACGGCGCCGCCAGCCCAGAGCCCGGGCGGCCCCGGCGCCCACGTGGAGACTGGGCAGCCTGGGGGCGCCTTTTCATGCCGCTCTTCCCCTAGCTCACGCGGGCCCGTGTGCGCTCTCTCTCCGTGCAGGGTGGACGGCGAGGTCAAGCACTGCGTCATCAACAAGACGGCCACGGGCTACGGCTTCGCCGAGCCCTACAACCTGTACAGCTCCCTCAAGGAGCTGGTGCTCCACTACCAGCACACGTCTCTCGTGCAGCACAACGACTCCCTCAACGTCACGCTAGCCTACCCGGTGTACGCGCAGCAGAGGCGATGAAGGGCCGCCCTCCAGCCTGCTCCTCGCCTTCGACTCCCCAAGGCCTCTGGCAAGCACAGGGCTCCCCTGCAGCCTGACCTGGGACCTGAGCTGCAGACACCCAGCCGCCTGTCTTCAGATGGGACTCGAGCCTTCGACCCCACGGCAGGAAGGGAAGACGCACCGCAGGGCCGCGCACCGGACAGCCGCCGTTCCTCTTCTGGAGTGCTTAGTCAGCCTTCCTTTCTTCCCTCTTTCTGTTTCGGTTTTGGTTTTTATTATTATTATTTTTTTTTGGTTTAATTTAAAGCCACAACCACACACAAAGAGAAAAAGAAATGCAGAAATCTCTGCATGCAGGGACAAAGAGGCCTTTAACCATGGTGCTTGTTCGTGCTTTCAGAAGCTTTACCAGCTCAAGAGTTGGGACCTTGGAGACCGGAGCAGGGACGGGCTGATGAGCCCGAGCCTGGGTCGCTCGGTCCAGCCTGGGTGTTGCCGTGCACGGTGGCCCCAGACACACTGCACTGTGGATTATTTCATTTTCTCACGAAATGAACCGATATGTAGCAGAAAGACACTTCCGCTCGCAGGGAACACTTGAGGGAACGTCTGCTCCGTGCGTTCAGAGGAAATTTTGTTGCAGCAGAGTGCCAGAAAGTGTTTTGTTGAAATTCTCAAACCAGGAAGACTCACCAACAGAAAAATGGAGCTTCGAAAACAGGACTTCAAAATGACATTTAGTATATAAAATATGTACATACTATTGGATGACTAACTATCAAATAGATGGATTTGTATCAATACCAAATAGCTTCTGTTTTGTTGTGCTGAAGGCTAAATTCACAGTGCTATGCAATTCTTAATTTTCATTATTATCTGTTTTAAATGTACCTTCAGAATAAGCTTCCCCTGCCCCAGTTTTTGTTGCTTGAAAATACTGTCCCTGATTTTTTTTTGTTAATATTCATTTTGTTACTCTTTTTTTTTTTTTCTAAGAAATGTACAGGATGCCAGTTTAAAAAAAAATGGCTTCAGAATTAAAACTATGAAATATTTTACAGTCTTTCTTGTACAGAGTACTTGGCTGTTAGCCCAAGGTTAAAAAGTTCATAACAGATTTTTTTTTTTTTTGGACTAAATGTTTTGTTGGGCAGTGCCTGATAAGCTTCAAAGCTGCTTTATTCAATAAAAAAAAAAAGATATATGAATATGACAAAGTATCGCTGAGTTCAACAATGTTGTTTCAAGACTTAAGATACGGTACCTGGCAATGTTTGTTTCATAAAGAATTGTGAACTTCTTGAATCTAGGGAGGGGGATGTAGCAAAGGGTTGTACAAGTGGGGTGGGGGTGGGGTGGTGAGTTGGCATGCACTTTCTCTTTTTTGTGATTACGGAGAAGTGGATCACTGCAAAGTGACATCTCTTCCCACTTTGATCTGCTACTTACTATGCCCTCATGACAATTACAAACCTACTGGAACGCTAGTTCTTAGGAAGGCAGGCAGGGTCTTCAAGCAGTGTTCGTCCTTGTTGGAAACACTGATTTCAAAGTATCATCACTGCATTAGAAAACCTGTCTCTCTTTAACATTAGACGACCCATTAACAACCAGCCAACATCCATTTTAAGAAAAAGCATGACCTGAAAAAGATATTTTTATCCAGATATCTGCTATTTTCCTAGCTTTCCATTCTACTTAGATCAGAAAGCCTCACATGGTCATCATCGTTCCTGCCCCGATTGTGGGGAGCTTGTTGAAGTCATGGACATTGTAGGAATCATAGTAACAGTCCTCGTTCACCCAAATAATTGTTTGTGTTACATTTCATTGTGGGGAAGAGGGAGGAATTGTTAGAGTATTCTTTCCAACTTAAAGCAAGAGCAAGAGGCCTCTATCCCCAACTTCTGTATGTAAAAGCCTTTCGGTTTAGTGGGAACTGTACCTGCACTGGAAGGAATAAAGGGGAGATTAAAATGGAATCTTACAACTTCAGTTCTTCTTGCTCAATATTAGATTCTCCACAGCTTTGTTTCTCTTTTCCTCCAACTACTGGGGTAAGGGGTTTTGTTTTGTTCTTTAATGTTGTTCCTTTGAAAGGATCAGTCCAGCAGCTGACTTAACTATAGAATGTATTTTTTTTTTCCTTTTTACATGAAGCTACTCATCAAGAGCAATAGTCAGTCTTACAGCCAGACTGTCATTCCTCAAACTTGACTGTACTGACCTGACCATCTCCCTTTCATCTCCAGACAATTGATGATTCCCCTAGTTTTAGTCTATGAGTCTGCTTTACAACTCTCCTTCCATGTCATACAGAAGCCCAACCATTAGTTAACAGTCATTTATCAATTAGGTTTATTGCTTTTTTGATAGCACATCCATGTATATTATTAACTAATTTCTAAAATATCTGAGGTGGAATATTTCGTGAAAAAGCTACCATTCTGTTCACGTTTTTGCTTCAACACTTTGCAAGTGGGCATGGTATTAGGCACCTGCCTCATTTCTACATCTCATGAGCATAAATGCAGTAGATTTTTCTTTGAACAGCAAAGGCAGAATTCGTGATTTCTTATCACAGTGAGTCACACCTTACCTAGGATTCTATGCCTCTGCCCGATGCCTTATTGATAGTGTATAGCATGCCATCACATCTGTCTTTGTAGATGTTTGACCAGCGAGGTTCTTTGAGTCCAACCATTCATCTTACAATACTGAGTGGCTTATGAGTATAGATGGATACAGCAGAGGCATTCTTGATACATGCTTACATCCATATGTTGATTTTCCCCACCCAGCGTAGCATCCTGAAGGTAAAAGCCAGAAGCTAAGCTGCAGAGAGGCTGTGATGGGGTTGTACAAGTGGGAGCACTGGGACCTGACATTATACACGAGGGAAAAATCACAACCATGTGGAAAAGGCAAAAAACTTGCGTTTGCAACATCTGACAACTTCACGGCCCTTGATATATGTATATATGTATATGTGCATGGACTGTTTTCCAGTACACCTTTCAGCCAAAACAGATCCACAGTCGTTGAGTTCAAGTACATAACGAGCCAATGTCTAGTACAATTCTTGTATATGTGTATGGGGTATTTTTCTTTGAAGTTGTTTTGTTTTGTCTTACAAAGGTGAAAATTGTTTGTAAGTGGAGTGAGAAGTTCATAATTCTCTGGCTTTTTTCTGTTGTTTAAAAGTTACTCCTTTTGGGTAGCTGGTCTGCATGACTCACTGAACTTGGAAATCCTTGTTTTCAGTGTGTCAAGTCAACTGTGTTTGTGTGAGCTGTCGCTGTGGGGAACCAATTGCTTTGTCATATAGCTGGTTATGAACTAGTCATGTGTTTGGGAAGTCCTACTGATGTTCCTTTTCGGGAGAAAAGTTCTGCTGGTTCTAACAACTGCGCTTCTGCTATGCATGGTATCCAAGTCAGTTGGAAAGCAGACCCTGAAATCTGAGTTTAGGGTCATTTAAGAAAGGGGCAGTTTATAGCACAATGCCTCACATGAGACCAAGTTCTAAAATGCCAAAATCTTATTTTTTAGAAATCTAGTTAAATAAATTACTAGTATAAATGACTAGTAGGAACAGAATTGGGTTCACTGGAAACACTAACCAACTTAACTTGAGCTTGTCACCATGAGAGAGCATTAGCTGCCCAGGATGCTGCTATTAAAAAAAAAAAAAAAAGGCTAAACAAAAATAGCTCATTTATATGTGTGTATTTTTTAAAGCTACGATCTGTCGATGTTTTTACAAATCTGTTTCTATGACATTGTTAAAATAAAGTTGGTCTTTTGACGAGAGGGAGGATGTCATGGTCAGGAGTAATTTTGCCTTTACAAGGCACCTGGGGCGGGGGGCGGGGGGACTGTGCCTCCTTGACATTTGTCCAAGCTACAGGTTCAATGGAGCTATGTCTTGTTGTTTTAAGTTGCTTTAATGCGTTGTATTAGGTCTTCAAACAGAATAAAGGTTGTTTTGAAACTGAAGTCATGGTTTGAAATTGTTAAACTCTCTTGCTCTTTTCCATTAATAATGTTGCATCTCTTTCTACGGTCTCCCACCCATCCCCTTTCACTGACATTATATTATCTCGTTTTTTTCAGTGAGAAAAACAGGAGTGGTCACGTGAATGATGGCTCAGTGTCATCTACATCATTTCACTATGTCCTTAATGATGGAAAGAAATAGCTCTAGGTAATACCATTTCAAGGCTCTGCTCTTGCTCTAAGAAAACGTAATCACTGTCTGTCAATCCTTCCCATTCACCGTCCATCTCCAAACCTTCAGAATCATTCTCTAAAAACTGGTGACCTCCTTGTCCCTCTGTTAGATGGTCTGCATATCTGGCCCAGCCACAGCACAGGGGTCCTGGGAGGCACTGCAGCACACAGAGGTGACATGGACCTCTAGACAGGAGACAAAGATTCACTCTAGATTCTGCTTTCACATTATAGCATCCAGTCAATATATGTAAACCATTCTTAATCTAAAATATCTTTCCCACTTCTTTTGATTGCTGACTCTAATGAGGTCACTTTGCATGCACCTGGCGCTCAAGCACAGTGAGGGTCCCGGACATGAAGGCATGGTCTGGTGATGGCGATGAGAAGGGCACAATGACTAATATACCAAGGATGGCAGTAACTCCTGGATTCATTTCCTGCTTTTTCCCTACTCTGTTCTGAATTACAGAGAACTCTATACTCAGAATCTCTTGACCTCTGGCTTCTAGGTAGTGAATCTCCCTTGTTTCACTACCTCGGTAGTGCATCTAGGTAGTGAGTCTCCCAGCTCCTGCCACAAAGACTTGGGGATCTGAGCAGCCCTCCTATGCTCCTCTCTCCCTCTCTTGTTCCTCTGGCAACAGTGTCTCTTCTGTTGCTAAACCTCTGGCTTCTCAGAACTCCCAGCTTGGTTTCTGAGCCAAACCTAGTCTGGTTTCTGTCACCTAAGTAGCCAAACCTCTTTATTCAGGCCTTTTTTGTTTTCAGGCCTTTCTTTAAGACTAGATTCTTTTCTTTTTTCCTGACTGCTCTCTTTGATTGATAGACCAAGGGATTATTATCCATTTAAACTATGTATGTGTTATCTCATTTAATAATTCTTTCACAAATATGAGTTAGAAGACAATATCTCAGGTGGGGAAACTGAAGTATTGACTCTAGGTGACTTATCCAAGTCATGCAGCCATATGAGCACAGAGTACCCTGACGGTCTGACTCAAGCGAGAGCACCTCACTACTGAGTAAGTGCTGGAAGAGGCGCTAGGAAGTTCAGAGACAAGTTCACTGGTTGGTCTTCCTGCTGGGGATCTAACCATTTGGCTCTCAAATGGTGGAGAGGGTACAAGCGGCACATAATGAATGGCAGGAAATGGCATGCGTCTGCTTTAGACCAGTGGCTCCTGCAGTGTGGTCCCCAGACCAACAGCATCAGGACCGCTTGGAAACCTGTTACAAGTGCCTATTCAAGGACCCCCACCCCTGACCTACTAACTTAGAGTGAAGCCCAGAAATCTGTTTCAGGAAGGTCTCTGGGTGATTTTAATGTATACTAAAATTTGAGACTCACTATCACTAGATAGTTGAAACAGTGCTTCTTATATTTTAATTAAAAGTCACTACCATTAATGAGTGATATGTAGTTTCACTTTATAATTGGTGTTCATAGCATAGACTCTATATAGGGAAGATAATAGATCCATTTACAGCTTAGGAGGTCTAGCTAGGTCAGCTCTTTCTTTAACCCAGCTGTGGGAATTTGACCAACTCCATTTACCTGTCTAGACTTCCAATTCTACACCCGTGAGGTGAGGTTATGAGAAAGTCCAGAAAGTCTTCAGGACTCCGAGAGCACATGTTATGTCTGAATGAAACAATTCAGTTGCCCAGTTCTCCACTTATAATTTGGCCAAAATTATAACCCACAACATGACTGTGACCACAGACCACTAAGACTGTAGTATGGCCCTTTATCTGTAGCAATGGCCAAGAAACATTAGCAAAGTTAGAATCCTCTTATCTTGTTCAAGTCTTAAAGCTACACTTCAGATGAGTCAAAATGGGAAGCCAAGTTCTTGACAATATGATGAAGAATACAGTTGGAGATGGCACTTGGTCCATCGATCTAAACCACAAGACCCCGAGTCACAAACCTGGGACATGGTTGGAGTTAGGTAAGTATAGTAAGACTTGATACTGTGTCGACTGAAAAAAATATCCACCCCCCGCCCGGGACTTGCCCCTTAAAAATGAAAAAGTATCTGTCTAAAAATAAGAAGCCTGTAAAGACTTAAATGTACAAGGCCTGAAACCATGAAACTCCTAGAAGAAAACAGGGAAAAAGCTCCTTGGTATGGGTCTTGGCTGTGATTTTAGATGGGACACAAAGCACAAACAACAAAATCAAAAATAAGCAAGACACACTGCATCAAACTAAACAGCTTTTGCACAGCAAAAGAAATAATCTACAAAATGAAAATACAATGAACAGAACAGGAAATATATTTGCAAACCACGTATTTTATAAGAGGTAAATATCCAAAATATATAAAAAATTCATACAAATCAATAGCAGAAAGCCCCACAAATAATCCGAATGAACAAGAGACTTGAGTAGACATGTTTTAAGGGATTCAAAAGGCCAAAAAGGACATGGAAAAATCACTAATCATTGGGAAATGCAAATGAAAACCACAAGTTGTCCCCAGAATGGCTATTATTGATAAGTGCTGTCACCCAAATGGTGACATAAGTGACTCCTGACTTGACTTCCCCTCACCTGAGGAACAGTTAACAACTATTCATGGACAAGATGCAACCGAGAATCCTAGAACAAGGGAGTGAGGGAAGCATGCCCCTGTCCTCAGTAGTTGTCCCAATCAGCAGGTTTGCTCATCTGTAGAACCAAGTCAATGGCCCAGTCTGGCTAAGGATACAGGTCTGTCTGATTCAAGTCTCCAGTGGAAGAGTTTTGTGGCCCTGGAGCCTGGTCTGCTCACACTCAGGCAGAAGAGCTGAATCACAGGTCTACCAGCTGCAGAACATGGCTCCCATCCCCATATGACAAGAAGGGCTGGTGAGAACATCTGGAAGCTGTGAAACCCAGCAACACTCAAGCTGAGAGGCAGGTGGACAGAGCTGATCACCCTCAGAGTGAAGCGAGTGGACCTATTCAGCCAAGAAACTTGGGGCACACGTTTCCGTGAGTCAAGACCACAAGCAAAGAGCTTTTGTGGCTTTGGAGCTACTTTTCTCAATGTGCCCAGGCAGGGAAACAAATTCATAGCCCTGCTCATTGCTGAAGATGGCCTTCAGCCTGTCTGACCAGGGAATCTTACCAGAGCACCCAGGAGGCTGTATAGCCCATCCAATAATCCTGCTTACATGGGAACTTCAACAGAGAGCATACCCCATGCTTTGGCTGTCTCCAGATCAAAACTGGTGACCAAAATATTCAGTGCACAGTGTTCCCATACAATGAGCTGTGCAGGCTATAAGTCCTATCCTGCTGTCCTGCCAGGGGAGGGAAGCTAATTCGTAGCCCCACTTACTCCTGAGTACATTACTCAGTCCCTGCCACCCAGTAAACATGCCAGAGAATCCATGCAACTGTAGAGCCCACCCTAAAGCATCATGTGGGCAAGTAACCAAGCTAGTTGTCTTATCCGGCTGTTTTCAACCAGTGGCACGTGACCCCACCTCTGACCTCAAAGCTCAAACTGCTGCCTCACCCCAAAACAGACCCTAATAGCAGGCTCAGCCTGCCCAAGGTCATTACCAGAAACCTAATCTGAACTAACTGGTGAAGAATTATCTCTACCAAAATGTACATGCACTGTCTGGAAGCGGAGGCTACATACTCAAATGCACAGATACCAATGTAAGAAATCAAGGTTCACAAAAAATGAGGTAAGTATCATACCACCAAAGGAAACTAAGAAAGCCCTAATAGCTAACCCTAAAGAAATGGAACTCTGAATGGTCAAAATTTTCAGAATAATTCTCCTAAAGAAGTTTAGTGAACTATAAGAACACAAACTAAATGAAATTAGGAAAACCACATGACCAAAACTTGAACTTCAACAAATAAACCATTAAAAAAGACATCCTAGAGCTGAAAAAACTGAGGATTCAATAGAGAGCTTCAAAAATGACTCAATCCCATAGAAAAATCAGTGACTTGGAAGACAATATACATATATATATATATATGTATATATATAAATTAACCAGTCAGAAGAGCCACAAGACAAAAGAAAAGAAAAAGAGTGAAAAATGCCTACATGACTTATGGAACACAGTAAAAAGTAAAAATATTCATATTATGGGAATTCCAGAAGGAGAAGAGAAAGAGAAAGGGACAAAGTCTAACTAAAGCAATAACGACTGAGAAGTTCCAAAACAGAAATAGATGCCCATCTCCAAAAGGCCCGGAAGACCTCAAATAGGTTGAACCAGCACAGGGCTGCACAGAGACACATATAATTAAATTATCAAAAGCCAAAGAGCAGCAAGAGAAAAGAAAGGAATTACATATAAGGGAATCCCTATAAGACAATCAACCACTTTCTCAACAGAAACTTTTCAGGCCAGGAGAAAATGGGATGACATAGTCTACACGAAAATTAAAGTTGCTCAGTCGTGTCCAACTCTTTGCAATCCCGTGGCCTATACAATCCATGGAATTCTCCAGACCAGGACACTGGAGTGGGTAGCTGTTCCCTTCTCCAGCAGATCTTCCCAACCCAAGGATCAAAACCAGGTCTCCCACATTGCAGGCAGATTCTTTACCAGCTGAGCCACCAGGAAAGCCCAATATGTAGACTGCCTTTCAGTAGTCTACATATTGAAAGAGAAAACAATTGACCAAGAATTCTACACCTAATGAAGCCATTCTTTAGGAAAAAAGGAGTAATACAGACTCCCAAACAAAAGCAGAGGGAGCTCATTACCACCAGAAATGCCTTCCAAGATATGCTAAAGGGAGCTCTTGGAGTGGATTAAAAAATGCTAATTAGCATCATAAAAACAAGATTGGGAGAGAAAATGGCCAACTAGAAGGACATGAGCTCACCTGCTCTCACATAAACACCAAAATCACAAATAACTGTTGAAGAATCATATCCTACATCCAAAGCAAAAGAGACTACAGTGAGATGGCAGGAGAGGCACAGTCATTGATAAAACCAAGTCTCATACTCACCAAGTGGACACCCTCAAACGGGTAAATAGTTATATCACAGAGGTTCAAAATTCAGAGCCCAACATGAGGCTCCCCAGCCTGGGAGTTTGACAGTGAGAGGAGGAGCCCTCAGAGCATGTGGTCTTGAAGGTGAGCAGGGTTTGATCATAAAAATTCCACCAGACTGGTGGAAACAGAAACTCTGCTCTTGGAGGGCACACACAAAATCTCATGTGTACCAAGACCAGGGGAAAAAGCAATGACCTCATAGGAGTCTGGGTCATACCTACCTGCTGGTATTGCAAGGTCTTCTGAGGAGGTGGTGGCAACTGTGGCTCACTATGGGAACAAAGACACAGGTAGCTCTAGTTCTGGGAAGTACTCATTGGCATGAACCCTTTCAAGGCCACCATTTTCTAACCAAGACATCACCCCACCCAAAAGCCTGCGGGCTCCAGTGCTGGGATGCCTCAGGCTAACAGGGCAGAAATAGAGCACCACCCACCAGCAGATAGGCTGGCTAAATTCTCCATGAATCCACAGCTGTCTGTTAAACACACCCCTTGATATAGCCCTGCCCACCAAAGAAACAACACCAGTTCCATCCACAAGTGGGCAGAAACAAGCCCCACCCACCAAGAAGCCTGCACAAACCTCTTAGAGCAGCCTCATCTATCAGGGGGCAGAGAACAGAAGAAAGGGGAATTACTACACTGCAGTTTGCAGAATGAAAACCACAATCATAGAAAGTTAAACAAAATGAGATGGCAAAGTATTATGTTCCAGACAAAGGAATAAAATATAACCCTAGAAGAACAGTTAAGTGAAATGGAGATAGGCAATCTACCCAGAATTCAGAATAATGATAGTACAGATAATCCAAGATCTCAGGGAAGAAATGGAGGCACAGACCAAGAAGATGTAAGAAATGTTTGACAAAGAGAAGATCTAAAGAACAAACAGAGATGAACAATACAATAATTGAAAAGAAAAATAACACTAGAAGGTATCAATAGCAGAGTAAGTGAGGAAGAAGAACATAAATGAGCTGGAAGACAGAATGGTGGAAATCACTGCTTTGGAACAGGATAAAGGAAAAAGAATGAAAAGAAGTGAGGACAGTATAAGAGACTTCTGGGACAATATAAAATGCACCAACATTTGCATTATAGGTGTCCCCACAAGGAAAAGGCAAAGAGAAAGGACCAGAGGAAATATTTGAAGTGATAAAAGCTGAAAACATCCCTAACATGTTAAAGGAAACAGTGACCCAACTCCAGGAAGCACAGGTCCCAGGCAGGATGAACTATGCCTAGACACATAGTAATCAAATTGATAAAAATTAAAGAGAAAACATTAAAAGCAACAAGGAAAAAGCAACCAATAACAAACACGGGAATGTCCATAAGGTTATCAGCTGATTTTTTAGCAGAAATTCTGCAGGCCAGAAGGCAGGGACACAATATATTTAAAGTGATGAAAGGGAAGAACCTACAACCAAGAACATTCTACCCAGCAAGGCTCTCATTCAGATTCAATGGAGAAATCAAAAGCTTTACAGGTAAGCAAAAACTAAGAGAATTCAGCACTACCAGAAGAGCTTTGCAACAAATGTTAAAGATCTTTTCTAGGAAAAGAAAAGGCCATAACTAGAAACAAAATTATGAATAGGAAAGCTCACTTGTAAAGGCAAATATACAATGAAGGTAGGAAATCATCCATACACAAATATGATATCAAAACCAGCAATTGTGGCAGTCCAGTGGTTAAGACTTCATGTTCCCAATGCATGGGGCACAGGTTCAATCCCAAGTCAAGGACTAAGATCTTATATGCCACACAACATGGCCAATAAATAAATACATAAAAATAAATAAAATAAAATTTAAAATAAATAAAAGTCTTAATAAAACAGCAATTGTGAAAAGAGGAGAGTAACAAATTCAGGATATTGGAAATGCATTTGAATTAAAAGACCAGCAACTTAAAATAACCTTGTGTATCTATATCTATCTATTTGACTCCCATATCAAAACCTCGTGGTAATCACAAACCAAAAATCTATGGTATACACACACACACACACACACACACACACACAAAATTCAAACACAACAATACAGTTAGTCATCAAATCACAAGAGAAGAAAAAAGGAAGAAAAAGACCTACAAAAACAAACCCAAAACAATCAACAAAATGGCAATTAGAACACATGTATTAATAATTACCTTAAACATAAATACTCCAAGGAAAAGATAGAGACTGGCTGAATGCACACAAAAACAAGACCCACGTATATACTTTTTTACCAAAGACTCACTTCAGATCTAGGGACACATACGGACTAAAAGTAAGGGAATGCAAAAAGGTACTCCATGCAAATGGAAGTCAAAAGCAAGGTCTAATAGCAATATTCATATCAGACAAAATAAACTGTTACAAGAGACAAAGAATACTACATTACGATCAGGGGATTAATCTAAAAGAAGATATAACAAATGTAGATGTATATATGCACCCAATATAGGAGCACCTCAATATATAGAGCAAATACTAACAGCCATAAAAGGATTAATCAACAGTAACACAATAACAGTGGGGGAACTTTAACTCTCCACTTTAATCAACGCACAGATAATCCAAAGAGAAAATCAATAAGGAAACACAGGCCTTAAATTATACACTACACCAGATAGGCTTAATTGATATTTATAGAGCATTCCATCCAAAGTTGCAGAATACACCTTGTTCTCAAAATGCACATGGAATATTCTCCAGGCGTGATTACATGCTGGGCCACAAAATGAACCTTGGTAAATTTAAGAAAATTGAAACTATATCAAGCATGTCTTCTGACTACAATGCTATGAGATTAGAAATCAACAACAATAAAACACAAACATGGGGAGGCTAAACAATATGCTACTAAACAACCAATGAATCACTGAGGAAATCAAACAAAAATCAAGAAATAACTAGAGGTAAATGATAACTAGCTAACTAAATAAATAAATGATAAATAATAGAGACAGAGATAAATAACTAGAGATAAACGTAGAGTTTATCCAAAACTCTACAGGGTCGCAGCAGCAGCAGTTGTAAGAAGGAAGTTTATAGCAGTACAAGCTCACCTCAGGAAATAAGAAAAGTCTCCAACAACCTAAACTTAGTCCTAAAGCAACAAAAGGAAGAAGAACAAGCAAAAACCAAAGTCAGTAGAAGGAAATAAGCCATAAAGTTTAGAGCAGAAAAGAAATGAAATAGAGATGAAGAAAATAATAGGAAAGATCAAAGAAGCTAAAAGTTAGTTCTTTGCAAAAATAAAATGGATAAACTTTCAGCCAGACTCATCAAGGAAAAAAAAAAAAAAAGGAGAAGGCTGAGATCAATAAAATTAGAAATGAAAAAGGAAAAGATACTACTGACTCTGCAAAAATACAAAGGATCATAAGAGACTACTACAAGTAACTCTATGACAATACAGTAGACAACCTGGAAGAAATGGACAAATTTTAGAAGAAATAAAAAATACGAACAGACCTATCACAAGTACTGAAATTGAAACTGTGATTTAAAAGCTTCTAATAAAATCCCAGAACCAGACAATTTCATGGGTGAGTTCCACCAACTATTTAGAGAAGAGTTAACATCTATCCTTCTGAAACAACTGCAGAAAACCAGCAGAGGAAGGAACACTCATAAACTCATTCTATGAGGCCACTATCAACCTGATACCAAAACCAGACAAAGATATTACAAAAAAAGAAAATTACAGGCCAATATGTCTGATGAACACAGACACAGATATCCTCAACAAAATACTAGCAAACAAAATCCAACAGTATGGATTCAATACAATCCTCACCATATTGCCAGTAGCATTTTTCACAGAACTATAACAAAAAAGAAGGAAATGGGAACACTCCAGTATTCTTGTCTGGAGAATTTCATGGACCGAGGAGCCTGTCACTGCAAAGAGTCAGGCATTACTGAGCAACTAACACTTACTTAGAACAAGAAAAAAAAATTTTTTTTTTGTATGGAGACACAAAAGATTTGAAATAGCCAAAGCAATCCTGAGAATGAATAATAGAGCTGGAGGAATCAGATTCCCTGACTTCAGACTACAATACAAAGCTACAATCATCAA
Organism: Antilocapra americana; assembly: GCA_007570785.1. Taxonomy (NCBI): domain Eukaryota; kingdom Metazoa; phylum Chordata; class Mammalia; order Artiodactyla; family Antilocapridae; genus Antilocapra; species Antilocapra americana. Next base: position 1,222,872 of record ML661337.1, on the reverse strand, counting down.
ATCATTATGGTACTGGCACAAAAAAACAGAAATATAGATCAATGGAACCGAATACAAAACCCAGAAATAAACCTATGTATCCATGGTCAAATTAACCTAAAATGTAGGAGGCAACAATATACAGCGGAGAAAAGAGAGTCTGTTCAATAAGTGGTGCTGTGAAAACTGGACAGCTACATGTAAATGAAACTGGAACATTCTCTAACACCATACATAAAAATAAGCCCAAAACAGATAGAAGACCTAAATGTAGGCAGAACACTCTATGACATAAATCACAGTAATATTTTTTTGGATCCACTCTCTAGAATAATGGAAATAAAAACAAAAATAAACAAATGGGTCCTAATTAAACTTAAAATCTTTGGCACAGCAAAGGATATCATAAACAAAATGAAAAGATAACCCAAAGAATGGGAGAAAATATTTGCAAACAATGTGACAGACAAGGGGTTAATCTCCAAAATTCACAAGCAGCTCATATAGCTCAAGATGAAAAAGACAAACAACCCATTCAAAAAATGGGCAGACCTAAATAGACATTTCTCCAAGGAGGACATACTGATGGCCAAGAAGAACAGGAAAAGATATCCAATATCGCTAATCACTAGAGAAAAGTAAGTCAAAATGAGGAGATATAACCTCACACCAATCAGAATGGCCATCATCAAAAAGGCTACAAACAATAAATTCTGGAAAGGATGTGGAGAAAATGAAACCCTCCTACACTGTTGGTGGGTATGTAAGCTGGCATAGCCGCCATGAAGAATAGTACAGAGAGCTGCCTTAAACAACTGAAAATAGAGCTACCATATGACCTAGTAATCCACTCCTGGGCATGTATCTGGGGAAAAACATAAAAGACACATGCATCCTGTGTTCACTACAGCATTATTTACAGGGGCCAAGACAGAAACAACCCAGATGTCCATTGATGAATGAATGGATAATGAAGATGTGGTACATATATACAATGGAATATTCAGTTCAGTTCAGTCGCTCAGTTGAGTCCGACTCTTTGCGACCCCATGAACTGCAGCACGCCAGGCTTCCCTGTCCATCACCAACTCCCAGAGTCCACCCAAACCCATGGCCATCGAGGCGGTGATGCCATTCAGCCATCTCATCCTCTGTCGTCCCCTTCTCCTCCTGCCCCCAATCCTTCCCAGCATTAGCGTCTTTTCCAATGAGCCAACTCTTCGCATGAGGTGGCCAAAGTATTGGAGTTTCAGCTTCAACATCAGTCCTTCCAATGAACACCCAGGACTGATCTCCTTTAGGGTGGACTGGTTGGATTTCCTTGCAGTCCAAGGGACTCTCAAGAGTCTTCTCCAACACCGCAGTTCAAAAGCATCAATTCTTTGGTGCTCAGCTTTCTTCACCATCCAACTCTCACATCCATACATGACTACTGGAAAAACCAAAGGTCCAACTAGATGGACCTTTGTTGGCAAAGTAATGTCTCTGCTTTTCAATATGCTATCTAGGTTGGTCATAACTTTCCTTCCAAGGAGTAAGCGTCTTTTAATTTCATGGCTGCAATCACTATCTGCAGTGATTTTGGAGCCCCCCCAAAATAAAATCTGACACTGTTTCCATTGTTTCCCCATCTATTTCCCATGAAGTGATGGGACCAGATGACATGATCTTAGTTTTCTGAATGTTGAGCTTTAAGCCAATTTTTTCACTCTCCTCTTTCACTTTCATCAAGCAGCTTTTTACTCAACCATAAAAATAATGAAATAATGCCATTTATAGCAACATGAATGAACCTAGAGATTATCATACTAAGTGAAGTAAATCAAAGACAAATATATGATATCTCTTACATGTGGAATCTAAAAAATAGATACAAATGAACTTACATACAAAACAGAAACAGACTCACAGACATAGAAAACTTACTTATGGTTACCAAAAGGGAAAAGGCTGAGGGATAAATTACAAGTGTGGGATTAACATGTATACACACTACTATATATAGAACAGGGCTTCTCTGGTGGCTCAAAGTATAGGATTTACTCTCTCAGTACATCTAACCTTACAACACTGTAAATCAACTATACTTCCATAAAAAAGAAATTAATTGAAAAATACTTTGAAATATCACTTCATACTTAGTACAGCCATCCTCAAATAGAAAACTGGGAATAAATGCTAGCAAGGATGTGCACTGTTGGTGAGATGATATACTAGTGCAGCCACTATATGTAACAGGATGTAGGATCCTCAAAAAATTAAAACCAAATTACCATATGATCCAGGAATTCCACTTCTGGTAATATATCCAAACTAAATAACAACACGAACTTGAAAAGATATCTTCCCTCCCATGTCATAGCAGTTACTTACAATAACCAAGACATAGAAACCACTTAAGTGTCCACTGATAGATGAATGGATAAAGAAGTTGTGAGACGTATACATATATATATGCACACACATACACATATATAATGGAATATTATTTAACCATTTAAAAAATTACAAAGAAATCTTGGCATTTGTGATAACATAGGTGGGCCTTGAGGGCATTAGGCTAAGTGAAGTAAATCAGACTGAGAGACAAATCCTGTATGATTTCCCTTATTCGTGGACTCTAAAAATAAAAATTAAAGAAACCTACAGAAGAAGATCAGATATGTGGCAACCAGAAGCAAAGGGTAGGGGGAGGCAGAATTGGAGGAAGGTGGTCAAAAGGTACAAACTTCCAATTATAAGATGAATAAGACAATTAATGTACATGATAATTATTGTTAACATTGCTGTATGGTATGTATGAAGGTTGTTAAGAGAGTAAATTTTGAGAGTTCTCATTACAAGGAAAGTAATTTTTGTTTTGTATTTTCTTTTTATTTTATTTATATGTGATGATGGATACTAACTACATTTATTACAGTAATCATTTCCCATTATATGTAAGTCAGGACATTATCAGTTCACTTCAGTCGCTCAGTTGTATCCGACTCTTTGCAAACAGCCACTATCGAAAAGATAAGAAATAACAAAAGCTGGGGAGGATGTGGAGAAAAGGGTACATTGTTAGTGGGAATGTAAACTGGCATAGCCACTATAGAAAGCAGTATGGAAGTCCCTCAAGAAATTAAAAATAGAACTACCATATGGTCCAGCAATCTTGCCTCTAGGAATACATCCAAAAGAAACAAAAACGCTATGTCAAAGAGATATTTGCACCTTAACCTTTATAGTACGCATACACACCACCCACACCCACACCCACTGGAATATTATTCAGCTGGAAAAAGAATAAAATCCTGCCATTTGTCATAACATGGATGACCTTGAGGGCATGATGCGAAGGGAAACAAGTGAGAGACAAACACTGTATGATCTTATGTATATGTGGAATCTGACTAAACAAAAAGCAGACCAAGAAGCAAAGCTCATAGAAAAAGAGGTCATATTTGTGGTTACAAGAAAGAAGGGGTGGGAATTATATGAAGGTGGTCAAAAGGTACAAGCTTCTAGTTGTAAGATAAAAAAGGATTAAGAATGTGTACAAAATGATATAGCTAACACTGTGTGGTGTATCTGAATGCTGTTCAGATACACAACAAATCCTAAGAGGTATCATCTCAAAAATGATTTTCTTTTTGTACTTTAATGAGATGACAGATGTTAACTTAAGGTATATGTCAAATTATTATGCTGTATACATTAAACTTATACACTGCTCTATGTCAATTATATCTCAATAAAACTATAAAAAATAAAAGAATCCTGTAGTGATATCTTAAGTATACACAGATAAATAATTGATTATTAACCACTCAAACTTCAGATAATCTTCTCAAAAGATAGCAGGTTTTTTTTTTTGTCTGTTTTTTTCTTAAACTTCCAACTTGGTACTGATGTCATAAATTGGCTCAGCAGGAAACTTTTAGGAGCAAAAAAAGAAGAGGGGGAGGATTGACGAGTAACCATCAACATGCATATCTGCATTTACTTTCCAGAAGGAAATCCAGAAATTCTGTGTAGCACTCAGAATTCTATGTAGCACTCAATCACAGCTGTCTGAAGCATGACCTCAGGTTTAACTTTCTCTTAAATAGAAATTTCTAAAGCTGTACCTGGTTTGATATGTGTAAAGGTTTGGTCTGTAAGACAAGACTAGGACAGTCAACCTCTAGCTGCCACCACCACTCATCACATTAAGAGCAAAGTTACAGGATAGCTCCATTTATCACCAAGACTATGCATTAGAATTATGGTTTTGACTGGGAAATATACCATACCTTCTATGACTACCCTACTAGAATCAATTTATTTACAGAGCTCTCATTTCAGAGCTCAATGATTTATATATAGTCCAAACCCTCACAAACCAAAAAATATGGATAACTTCACCACAGTGGAGAAAATGTGCTGGTCACTTTATTTCATATTTACTTATCTTGAGAGGCCCTGTGACTCATGGTTTGGTACTTTAAACACTTTTTGTTGACAGAGGTGATGATCTTTTTCACAGAGACTAATGAGTTTGAGAAGTCTGATGACAGCCTATTGATTCATTCAACAAATCCTTATTAAGCACCTATTAGGTAATAGGTAATACACCATACTACCGGTCCCTCTGACTTCCCAGGTGGCGCTAGTGGTAAAGAACCTGCCTGCCAATGCAGGAGACGGAAGAGACTGGACTCAATCCCTGGGTCAGGAAGATCCCCTGGAGGAGGGCATGACAGCCTACTCCAGTACTCTTGCCTGGAGAATCCCATGGACAGAGGAGTCTAAAGGGCTACAATCCACAGAGTTGCACAGGGTCAGACATGACTGAAGCGACTTAGCACACACGCACTGGCAGTCCAATGATAAAGAAGGCAGGCAGCTGCCTTCAAAGACCTGGGTCTGCTGGGGAAGACATACTCTCAAACAACCGTGTCTATCATGATGAGAGACACGGTCGAGAGGAATGAACAATAAGCCTGACGAGGTCACAGGGAGCAGATAGGCAAAGCCTCAGAGAGGAGACGCCTTAACATGCTACCCAGTTTAGAAAAACCAGCTCTCGTCCAGGCTGCTCCTTGTCTTAGCTTGGACTACCATCACAAAAATACCCATAGCTTATAAACAAGAAAAAACAGAAATGCATTTCTCACCATTCTGGAGGCTGGAAGACTGAAGAGGGAGGAGCTGGGGAGGCAGGCTTTACTCTTTTGGCCTAGAGTCTGCAGTTCTCTACTCACGTGCTGTCACGTGTATGTGCTAGCACATGTGTGCATGGGGGCGTGGGAGGGCACTTAGGTGTATATAAGAACTGGCATTAATCCTGTCATGAGGGTCCCACCCTCCTTTACTTCATCTAACCTTAACTGGGGCTTCTCTGATGGCTCAGACGGTAAAGAATCTGCCAGCAACGCAGGAGACCTGGGTTTGATCCCTGGTTCTGGAAGATCTCCTGGAGAAGAAAATGGCAACCCCGTCCAGTATTCTTGCCTGGAGAAGCCCACGGACAGGGGAACCTGGTGGGCTACAGTCCATGGGGTTGCAGAGTCCGATAGGACTGAGTGACTAACATTTTCACTTTCAACCTTAATTACCTCCCAAAGGCCTCATCTCCAAATACCATCACAACTGGTGACAAACCTCAGAATATCAATTTGGAGGAAAAGAAAACACTTAGCTGATAACTCTCCTCCCCAGCCTTTATGAGAGCTAGTACTGTCAAGGCTAAGCCGTTGCACCTCTTTAATAAAATCACTTTTCAAATATAGTTTCTTTTTCTTTTTCTTTGTAAAAGTACTGTCATAGGCATTACTTTCATTGCCAGTTCTCCAGAATTGAACTTCTGCATCTGTGGTTGCTATTCTGCAGGTGGTTCCAACAACTGACATCATACCCTCTGCTCCAGGCAGGCTGCTGTCTTCCCCATGCATGGACAAATGCCACGGCGTCATTTGGCTCTGCTTTGCATGCTCTGCATGCCATGTGAATTGCATGAAGTCACACCTATTTCTTTTACTCTGAATTAGGAATTCTCAGCACAGGCTGCACATTAGAATCATCTAGGTAGCAATTTAATGAAAACCTAACCCAATGAGTTGATGTCTTGGGGTGAGGATTAAATAATATACAGAATGCACCTGGAACATGGCTGCATCTAATAACTAGAAGCCAGGAATTTTGGTCAATGGAAAGACTTTCCTAGCCAATAAGATTAGGTTCTCAAGAAACCATAACTTTGGATTTTTTGAGTTCTTAGCATAGGACTAAACATTTGGTAGGCCATTCCAAATGTATTTACTTAACTTCTAAAATATTTATTTATACTTTTACTAGCTTCCAGAAAATATTTCATTGCTTTACTTTTTATTGGATTGTTGGTACACTGTGTTGGACTACTCACAATCCAACAAACTAAAGTCACTGATCCATACATGTTGGCTGTTCTATTTAGGTATTTATTCTGATAAAAATATAGTATAGCATTTTATTAATTACAAGTACGACAAGTGAAAAAAAAAAGGACCAATGTAAAATAGATACAAAACAGGTAGTGAAGGAAGAGGGGAAGGGAGAAGTTATTGAAAATAAAATTATACTCACGGAAATTTTCAATAATTGAAGGGAAATGGAGCTTCCTATTAGTCAGGCAAAAATAAAAGACCACACAATGGTTTCATAGTCCTAACACTCCAATAGAAGGAACTTGCTAGCTCATTGTGAGATAAACATTTCCCTTGCCCTGATTCTTGAGAGGAATCTGTCAGAGTGGACTTTGTAAATGATTAGTGCCTCTTACACAATGTTCTTGAAGTTAAAAAATTGTTTCATAGATATTCCCTGTAAAGGACTTTCTTATTTGCCCTGTGGCAGAAGCTAGGTATTGTTCTAGAAAGCGGGTTCTACGGCTTGGCTCTAAAATCATATTACAATGTGTTCATTTCCTAGTGACACCTGCTTTAGCATACCTGATAAAAGCTGATCTGCGAGTTCTTCAGAGGAAAGGCAACAAAATCACAGACCACAACTTATATGCTAGACTGTTTCAAGCTGAAAGCTCAGTGGTAAATCTCTCTTGACACTTAATGTTCTTTTGGCACGTGGATACTAAAAGTTAGTGCAAAATAAAAGCTAATGCACCTTTTCAAGGAGTCCATATGACATCTTTGGCAATGCCAGATGGCAAAGGTGTGGAGAACCAGATGCTGCACCTCCTTCTGCACATCAGCTTGATCTGGTCTAGAGCCCAACTTCATGCAACCCTACATCTTGTTCATCATTCTCTCTCACGACTTCCTAATTCAGTTCATTTTTACTGTTCATTTTCTTTTTAAATTCATCTCTCACAGATCAAATTTCAATGATACATTTCAGCTACAATAACACCCATGAATCTTTGGGAGTCCAAGTCTTTTGGCCTTTTCCTTAGGGAAGGACTTATCATCAATAGGAAGAACTTAACTTTTGATAAATTTCTACAAAAACTTGTGAGCACAGGCTAAGATGAAAGGAAGTTCTGATCAGTCTATGATCAAAGGCTTTAGAAGGATAGGCATCTCTGGGAAGTAAATGGCTATAAATCTTCAGCAGAACCCCACAGCACATCTCTCTCTCTGATTTCAGAGAAAATTGATGTTAGAGGTGAGGGTGAATCAACAGAGGTAGGGTAGAAAATGATCAACCATCAGCTCTTCCTCACATCATTGAATGGGGAATTGGGAAGTGATACATAAGAACACACTGATACTGCTTAGCATTGCCTCCGTATGGGTACAAGAGATAAAACAAAATATTCTCAAGAGCACAGACAAAAAAAATTGTTGTAAAGCAACCAGGAAATGATGAGTTTTGAATGTACATTTGATTGTAAGTTTACATGATTTACTCTTTAATGATTCTTATCATTTATTTGATTTTCAGTTTGGATAATATACTTTTAAATCAGGGCTGTATATAACAACCAAATTGCAAAATACTGGGAAGCATAGCCAGGTGAGTTTTGTGTCAGCTCCAGCACACACCTAGCTGTAGGAAAGGCCTAGTCTTAAATTTAAGGGCACTTCGGATGATGCACTGGGTTACCTGCATACACCACTGGCTAGTGGACCTCGCAGTCTGCTTCTGCTTAGAAGGATGGTTGCTGAGAAAAGAAGGAGGACCCCCAGATTCCTAGCAGTATCAGTTAGGAGGAGGACCAAACTGTGTCCTGGCTAATTCAGTACTATTACAATAACATGGAAAACAAATAGGAGCAGTGACTGGTTTTATTTAGGAGTCCTGCCTTGTTTCATCAGAACCAATGGTCCTCAAGTCTAAAAAAATGTTTAGAAATTCTTAGATGATTGAAAGTTTCATAGTTCTTTTCAATTAAAAACTTTGAAGTATTAAAATGTAACTCTCTATCCCCCACAATCTCAGGCAGAATTCATGTGTACTCTCAGTGATAAACTGCCCTGCTGCAGAAACTTCACAGTCAATCTCTGGGCCATTGAAAAGTATAAGCAATTAAAACAAAAGGGGACGTATCTGGGTTAGAGCAAATATCTTCCATATAAAACAAACTGACTATAGGAAACAAACAAACAAAAAAAATAAAACACTATCTTAGTGAAAGTTGATAAAACCTTGTATTATGTGAAAAGGAAATAATTTAAGATCAGGTCTAGTGGCTAACAGGCTTCCCAGGTGGTACTCATGGTAAAGGGTCTGCCTGACAATGCAGGAGATGTAAGAGACATGGGTTCGATCTTTGGGTAGGGAAGATCCCCTGGAGGAGGGCGTGGCAACCCACTCCATTGTTCTTGCCTGGAGAATCCTATGTTCAGGGGAGCCTGGCAGACTATAGTCCATAGGGTCACAAAGAGTCACACACAACTGAAGCAACTGAGCGTGCATGCATGCACACCCACTAGCTTCTATCACATGAAAAACAGTTAGCCAAGCGCAAAATGGAAGGTTGTCAGTAAAACACACATCAGATCCTACAGAAACTTACACCGATGAATTAGAATAATACTTGAAGGTATTTCTCAGAACACAGAGAAAGAAGAAATGAACATGCTAAGTGGAAAGAGAGAAGAAGACCTAGTGAGTGAACAACATGGGTTGGAACTGTGTGGGTTCACTTATAAGTGGATGTTCTTCCAATAGTAAATACTACACAGACCACAGCTGGTTAAATTCAAGGATGTGGGATCATGGACACTGGAAAAATCACCTATACAGAGGGTTAACCATAAGTTATATGAGGTTTTTCCCACTGCATGAAGGGTTGGCACCTCTAATCCTCATCTTGTTCAAGGGTCAACAGTACTCGGAGTTTCAGGAGAGCAGGGCAGGCAGAGGAGTACTAACGAAAGAACTGCTGGAAAAGACTTCCTTGGGTTGAATAAGGGTGGAGCCCACATAGAGAACCCACTTGGAGAAGGCAACGGCACCCCACTCCAGTACTCTTGCCTGGAAAACCCCATGGATGAAGGAGCCTGGCAGCCTGCAGTCCATGGGGTCGCTAGGAGTCGGACACAACTGAGTGACTTCACTTTCATGCATTGGAGGAGGAAATGGCAACCCACTCCAGTGTTCTTGCCTGAGAATCCCAGGGATGGGGGAGCCTGGTGGGCTGCCCTCTATGGGGTCGCACTGAGTTGGACACGACTGAAGCGACTTAGCAGCAGCAGCAGCAGCAGCAAAGAACCCATTGAGTCACATAAAATAATTAAGAACCTCAAATTGCTGGTAATTCTTTTTAAGACTCAAGAGAAACAAAATTTACAAGCAGCCAAACAAAAACACAGACTATGCTAATAAAATATTTTTTAAAAATAAGGTTGATGATGACTTTTCTTCAAGCCACTTTAATGACAGAGAACAGTGGAAGAATATCCACAGTATTTGAGGGAAAAGGATTATGACATAACAACTATATGACCATCAAATGACTTGATCGTGTTTGAAGGCAAGAGAAATTTAAGACAATGCCCAAAAGTGCCCAATGATTACCTTTTCTGTAAAAATAAAATTACTAGAAAAAAAAAATCCTCTAGCCAAACGAAAGGAAAATCAAGATAAAAAAAATCTATATGGAAAACTGTCTTTAAAGAATAATGGAAACAGTGATAGTAGTAAAAACAATTATCCATGTTATTGCTGACACATAATATATGAAAAATAATGAAAATGACAAAATGATTATTGAAAGAGGTATCACTGAAGTGTAAAGGCAAATTAAGGTGAAAGAGAAGAATATAGACCAAAAAACTGAAATTGTTCCAATAATCCTGAGTTAGGAGAGGAGATGGATAACTGAGCAAGTATGTATTTATATATGAGCAAGGATACATAGAAAAAGAAATGCAAGAAGGCAAAATGGTTGTTTGAGGAAGCCTTACAAATAGCTGAGAAAAGAAAACAAGTGAAAGGCAAAGAAGAAAAGGAAAGATATAGCCAACTGAATGTAGATTTCCAAAGAAGATCAAGGAGAGATAAGAAAGCCTTTTTAAGTGAACAATGCAAAGAAATAGGGGAAAACAATAGAAAGGAAAGACTAGCAATCTGTTCAAGAGAATTAGAGATACCAAGAGAACATTTCATGCAAAGGTGGGCAAAATAAAGGACAGAAACAGTAAGGACACAACAGAAGCAGATGAGATTAAGAAGAGGTGGCAAGGATGCACAGAAGAAATGTACAAAAAAGGTCTTAATGACCTCCATAACCACAATGGTGTGGTTACTCACCTAGAGCCAGACATCCTAGGGTCGGAAGTCAAGTGGGCCTTAGGAAGCATCTCTACGAACAAAGGTAGTGGAAGTGATGGAATTCAAGCTCAGCTATTTCAAATCCTAGAAGATGATGCTGTTAAAGTGCTGCACTCAATATGCTAGCAAGTTTGGAAAACTCAGCAGTGGCCACAGGACTGAAAAAGGCCAGTTTTCATTTCAATCCCAAATTAAGGGCAATGCCAAAGAATGTTCAAACTACTACACAACTGCACTCATTTCACATGCTAGCAAGGTCATGCTCAAGATGTTTCAAGCTAGGCTTTAACAGTATGTGAGCCAAAAAATCCCAGATATGCAAGCTGGATTTAGAAAAGGCATAGGAACCAGAGATTGCCAACATCCATGGATCATAGAAAAAGCAAGAAAGTTCCATCTACTACTTCTTCACTGACTATGTGGATCACAACAAACTGTAGAAAATTCTTGAAGAGATGGAAATATCAGATCCCTTTACTTGTCTCATGAGAAACCTGTAGGTAGGTAAAGAAAAAAAAACCTTTCCCAGCATCAGGGTCTTTTCAAATGAGTCAGCTCTTCACATCAAGTGGCCAAAGTATTGGAGTTTCAGCTTCAGCATCAGTCCTTCCAATGAGTATTCAGGACTGATTTCCTTTAGGAGGGACTGACTGGATCTCTTGCAGTCCAAGGCACTCACAAGAGTCTTCTCCAACACCACAGTTCAAAAGCATCGATTCTTTGGTGCTCAGCTTTCTTTATAGTCCAGCTCTCACATTCATACATGACTACTGGAAAAACCATAGCCTTGACTAGATGGACCTTTGTTGACAAGGTAATGTCTCTGCTTTTTAATACGCTGTCTAAGTTGGTCATAACTTTCCTTCCAAAGAGCAAACGTCTTTTAATTTCATGGCTGCAGTAACCATCTGCAGTCATTTTGGAGCCCAAGAAAATAAAGTCTGCCATGGTTTCCACTGTTTCTCCATTTATTTGCCATGAAGTGATGGGACCAGATGCTATAATCTTAGTTTTCTGATTTTTGAGCTTTAAGCCAACTTTTTCACTCTCCTCTTTCATCAAGAGGCTCTTTAGTTCTTCTTCACTTTCTGCCATAAGGGTGGTGTCATCTGCATATCTGAGGTTATTGATATTTCTCCCAGCAATCTTGATTCCAGCTTGTGCTTCCTCCTGCCCAGTGATTCTCATGATGTACTCTGCATACAAGTTAAAAAAGCAGGGTGACAATATACAGCCTTGACGTACTCCTTCTTCTATTTGGAACCAGTCTGTTGTTCCATGTCCAGTTCTAACTGTTGCTTCCTGACCTGCATACAGATTTTTTAAGAGGCAGGTCAAATGGTCTGGTATTCCCATCTCTTTCAGAATTTTCCACAGTTTATTGTGATCCACACAGTCAAAGGCTTTGGCATAGTCAATAAAGCAGAAATAGAAGTTTTTCTGGAATTCTCTTGCTTTTTCGACAATCCACCAGATGTTGGCAATTTGACCTCCGGTTCCTCAGTACATCATGTGAAATGCCAGGCTGGATGAATCACAAGCTGGAATCAAGATTTTTGGAGGAAATATCAATGACCTCAGATATGCAGATGATACCACCCTAATAGAAGAAAAGGAAGAGGAACTAAAGAACCACTTGATGAAAGTAAAAGAGGACAGTGAAAAAGCTGGCTTAAAACTCAACATTCAAAAGTAAGATAATCACAATGATATGAACACTCACCTAGAGCCAGACATTCTAGAATGTGAAGTCAAATGGGCCTTAGGAAGCATCACTATGAAAAAGCTAGTGGAGGCAGTGGAATTCCAGTTGAGCTATTTCAAATCCTAAAAGATGATGCTGTGAAAGTGCTACTCTCAACATGCCAGCAAATTTGGAAAACTCAGCAGTGGCCACGGGACTGGAAAAAGTCAGTTTTCATTCCCATCCCAAAGAAAGGCAATGCCAAAGAATGCTCGAACTACCACACATTTGCACTCATCTCACACGCTAGTAAAGTAATACTCAAAATTCTCCAAGCCAGGCTTCAGTAATACATGAACCGTGAACTTCCAGATGTTCAAGCTGGTTTTAGAAGAGGCAGAGGAACCAGAGATGAAATTGCCAACATTCAGAAAACTAAGATCATGGCATCTGCTCCCATCGCTTCATGGCAAATAGATGGGGAAACAATGGAAACAGTGACAGACTTTATTTTCTTGGGTTCCAAAATCACTACAAATGATGACTGCAGGCATGAAATTAAAAGATACTTGTTCCCTGGAAGAAAAGCTATGACAAACTTAGTGCATTAAAAAGTAGAGACATTACTTTGCTGACAAAGGTCCATATAGTCAAAGCTATGGTTTTTCCAGTAGTCATGTATGGATGTGAGAGTTAGACCACAGAGAAGGCTGAGCTGAGCACTGAAGAATTGATGCTTTAAAATGTGGTGCTGGAGAAGACTCTTGAGAGTCCTTCTGCTTGCAAGGATATCAAACCAGTCAATCCTAAAGGAAATCAACCCTGAATATTCATTGGAAGGACTGATGCTGAAGCTCTAATACTTTGTCCACTTGATGTGAAGAGCAAGCTCACTGGAAAAGACCCTGATGCTGGGAAAGATTGAGAAGGTTGAGAAGGGGATGATAGAGGATGAGATGGTTGGATGGCATCACTGACTGGATGGACATGAGTTTGAGCTAAGTCCAGGAGATGGTGAAGGACAGGGAAGTCTGGCATGCTGCAGTCCACAGGGTCACAAAGAATCAGACATTTGTAAACTGATCAACAACCACACAACAAGGATGCTTGTTGATGCATTCCTTTTAATAACAAATATTGTAATTCATCTAAATGGAAAATAATTTCTTGAATAAAATTATAGTATAGATCAGAAGGAAACCCCAAGCAATTAAAAAGTTATAGAATATGGTATCACTCATATGTGGAATCTATCCAAACTCATAGAAATGGAAAGTAGATTGGAAGTTGCCAGGGGTTAGGGGATGGGGGACAGGGGTGAAGGTGGTCAAAGGTGCAAGGCCCCAGTTTTAGGATGAATAAATTCTGGGCATGTAGCATATGGCATGGTGGTTATAGTTTCCGATAGCATATTTTATACTAAGAGAGTAGATCTTACACGTTCTTACCACAAAAAGGAAAAAAATAGGTAAGTATATGAGCTAATGGGTGTAACTAACCTTACTGTGGTAATGATTTTGCTGTACATACATCCAACTATCACACTGTATACCTTAATTTACACAATGTTATGTATCAATTATCTCTCAATAAAGCTGGGGAAAAAATCTTTAAAACTGAAATTTATCTTTCTGAATTTGTTTAATGTTCCATTTAAAACTTAAAATAAAAAATTATATATTATATCAGCAGTTTGTTTTAGCAGTGACTTAAGATATCTTTTGTAGATGTTCAAGTTTCATTAAATTAATTATTAGTCTCATCCAGTTTTACTCCAGACTATGCCAACTCTATTTAAAAGCAGAGACATTACTTTGCCAACAAAAGTCCGTCTAGTCAAAGCTATGTTTTTTCCAGTAGTCATGTATGGATGTGAGAGTTGGACTATAAAGAAAGCTGAGTGCCAAAAAATTGATGCTTTTGAACTGTGGTGTTGAAGAAGACTCTTCAGAGTCCCTTGGACTGCACGGAGATCAAACCAGTTCATCCTAAAGGAAATCAGCCCTGAATATTCATGGGAAGGACTGATGTTGAAGCTGAAATTCCAATACTTTGGCCACCTGATGCGAAGAGCTGACTCATTTGAAAAAACCCTGATGCTGGGAAAGATTGAAGGCGGGAGGGGAAGGGAAAGACAGAGGATGAGATAGTTGGTTGGCATCACCAACTCGATGGACATGAGTTTGAGTAAGCTCCAGGAGTTGGTGATAGACAGGGAAGCTTGGCATGCTGCTGTCCATGGGGTCGAAAAGAGTCAGACACGACTGAGCGACTGAACGGAACTGACAGCAACTCTGAAAACATCACTGAACCTAAAGATCATTATTTAAAGTTTTGATCTTTTTAACCATACATACTTATTGTATCTTCTGCTGGGTCAAACAATCGTGTGATAAATTTTAGCTTAAAAATCTATTTAAAGGGCTCAAAAATAATAAAATGCAATGTTATTTATATACTCCAGGCAAATTTGCTTTAAAGAAAAATGTTTTCATAAGGACCTTTGTTAATGTCCGAAACATCTTTCAGAGATGATATTCCCATACAGTAGATGGAACAACTGGGTTCCAGGCATACCTATGGTGACTTCTAAAAATATACAAAGCAATATCTGCTCATAATAATGATGGTGATTATTCTCAGTTTCATATTCACAACTACCACTCACATTATTGATGGTAATAACAACTACCACTTAGTATGTACTGAGCACCATCTGTGTGCCTTGCCTTTGTTATTTGGTTAATTTTTACTGCTTTGAGAGTATAGATGAGGAAGCCAAAGTTTAACAAGTTTATGCAAAGTGCTGAGTCACACAGCCAGTTTGTAGAGGAGCTGGGACTCAAACCCAGGTCTGTCTAATGCCAGAACCCTTGCTCAGACACATATACTATACTCCCTCCAATGACAACAAGATGTCCCTAGCCTTGTCACATCTTATGGTACAGGGACCAACACGATCTTGTCTTTAGAGACACAGATTCAGTGACAACAATAAATGAAGATATCTGATGCACTCCCTCCCGAATGCCATCCTTCCTTTCATCTGCTACATTCCATGTATCCAAGCACACCCCAGTGACTTGGATTTCTCTGACCAGCCCTTTCTTACCTCCCAGCTCTCACTGAATTTACCTCTCACTGACCTTTCAGCGCCTTCACTTTCTAACACTTCTTTGGCCTTCTTTCATTTCACTTAGGAAGAATATGAAACCAAGAGAAAAGCCACCTAAAAGTGGCTTTAATGACGATTACTAGCAGTCTAGAGGTAGGGGATTGATGGAAGTTTGGAAAGGCAGTGGTTCCATCCCTGACAAAGTTTCCCTTCATGCATTGCTCTGCATATCGGTTTTTTGGCATCAGAACTGTGCTTCATGGTGATAACTGCCCTATGCTAGCCCAACATTCACATTCAAGTCAGGAGACGAAGGGGCGATGCTAGTAAGACCTCTGTTCACATACTTTCCCAAATACCTCCAGCAGACCTTCCGTCTCATAGGCCAGGACTGCACCATGTGGGCAGCCCTAGCTTCCAGAAAAGCAAGTACCTTGCTTCTCCATCTATAGTGGAAGTAGGGCCAGAAAAAGGTCCTGGAATGCCTGCTGGGTCAGCCAGTCAGATGTGTCTGCCACTATGGTACTGTAGTTTCTTTCAGCCTTTTCTTTTTTTTAATGCTTTGTTACTCCCAATAGACCATAAGATTGTTGAGGGCAGAGTTTTCTAAATTAATTCTTGGGACTTCTCTAGTGGTCCAGTGGCTAAGACTCCATGTTCCCAATGCAAAGGGCCTGGGTTCAATCCCTAGTTATGGAACTAGATCCCACTGCTGCAACTAAGAGGTAATATGCCACAAATAAAGGTTATGCATGCCACAACTAAGACCGACTGGTATACCAATTAGTTAATTAATTTACTTTTTTAAAGTAAAAAAAAAAAATCTCTTTTCACTGTGTCCCCTTCTTACTCTCATCATCTTGCAAAGTTCTGCAGCACACTGTTGGTATTATATAAATATGTGTAAAATTGAATGCATTAAGTATAAAATGCACACCTAGAAATACAAGGAGTGTTCTTTTTTATCTCATAAAATCTTGAGTGAGACACAAAAAAGAGAAAGAAAACATTTGAGCAATTCTGGCAAGATTTGACTGTATTTCATTATTGTAGGGGGGAAATGCAAAGCTCAGAGCAAGAAGGGGGGTTGCTGAGCTTAATGCTTTCTCTTTTGGCCCCCTTTCTGACCATTTCTGTGTAGGCTGACCCTGTTACAGAGGTTAAGCAGGAAATAGCACAGGAAGTCAAGCTTATATTTGCTTTTTGTTGGCAGGATGGATGAAAGGTTTGGTGGGGTAAGAATTCGAAACTATTGGTCAAAGTTGACTCAGTAACTCTCCTGACTTGCAACAGGCAAAATGAGGGCCAAACAAGACAATGCTCAGCATTCCTGAAGCTTTTTTGAGCCTCTCAACCCATCCTTATTCATTGCTCTTTTTAAGTATTCATGACACTTTTTTGCTGTCTCTTTCCTATCATCTGTATTTTGGAGTCTAAAGTTCAGAGAACAGAAAGAGTTGCTGGGCTAGAGGATGCCTGAAATTTAGCTAAGGTCATCACTTATACTAGAAGTAGTTCCAACTTAGAGCAATAATCTCGGAACAGTACATCCAATGACATCTGCAGTAGCCAGCTTGTCAAATGACTTCTAGGATAGCTCCAGTGATTCCTAACCCCTGGTATTTGTGTTTCTAGGCAGTCCCATCCACACTGAATAGAGGTGACCTATGTAACCAAGAGAACGCCTGCGCTGAGAATTGTCATAGCTTTTCTTCCAAGGAGCAAGCGTCTTCTAATTTCATAGCTGCAGTCACCATCTGCAGTGATTTTGGAGCCCAAGAAAATGTCTGTCACTTTTCCATTGTTTCCCCATCTATTTGCCATGAAGTGATGGGACCAGATGCCATGATCTTACTTTTGAATGTTGAGTTTTAAATGAGCTTTTTCACTCTCCTCTTTCACCTTTATCAGGAGGCTCTTTAGTTCCTCTCTGCTTTCTGCCACAAGGGTGGTGTCATCTGCATATCTGAGGTTATTGATAGTTCTCCCAGCAATCTTGATTCCAGCTTGTGCTTCATCCAGCCTGGCATTTCTCATGATGTACTCAGCATATAAGTTAAATAAGCAGGGTGACAATACACAGCCTTGATGTACTCCTTTCCCAATTTAGAACCAGTCTGTTGTTTGATGTCTGGTTCTAACTGTAGCTTCTTAAACTGTATACAGGTTTCTCAGGTGGCAGGTCAGGTGGTCTGATATTCCCATCTCTTTAACAATTTTCCAAGTTTGGTGATCCATACAGTCAAAGGCTCTAGCATAGTCAAGGAAGCAGACATAGATGTTTTTCTGGAACTCTCTAGCTTTTTCTATGATCCAACAGGTTTGTTGGCAATTTGATCTCTTGTCCCTCTGCCTTTTCTAAGTCCAGCTTGAACATTTGGAATTTCTCACAATTTCACCCTTCCTACTGTCTTGTTGGGGCTCCCCCTTTGCCCTTGGACTTGGAGCATCTTCTCTTGGTGGGATTCAGCATTCTCCTGTCAAGACTATTCAGCAGCTCATTGTGATCTTGGTGTTCTCTCAGGGGAAGATGAACACGTGTCCTTCTACCCCGCCATCTTGGGCACAAGTGCTGGGCAAATGTGAGCCCATGTAAAGCATTTCAACTCAAACTTTCCTTCCTACAGATGAATTCTTTCACCGTGGCAGGGAAGGTCTAACCAGAGCATCTGGGCTCTCCCAGGTTACACCTCCCACAGGTCCACTTGTCCAATAGAAAGGCTTGGCTCAATGTTTACAAACACAGATAGGGAGCAGATGTCTAGGGTCAAATGGGACTTCTGTTTTCTAAAACACATTGCTTTTGTACAAGTATAGGGGTCTCATGGTTGGAAATGTCTTTGGAAGTCATATAGCTCAACATTTGCATTTCATAGGCTAAGGATGAAAGGATAATGAGAAACACCTGGGGTTCATGATGTTCAAGACCATAGCACTATGTCTTGCTCTCCTTCTTCCCACATTACTCAACCTCCCCCACAGCCTACTTATCTTGCTAAGAGAGAACTCAGAATATTTCCTCTTCTGTCATCTCTCTACAGTTTGGGAATTGACCATATCATGGGTCTGGGAGTAACCTTCACTTGGAATCTCCTCCATGGGGATCATCTAAGGATTTCACATAACACATTTACTATAATTTTCACTTAACCTCTCTGTGAATCAGTTTCTTCATATACAAAATGGGTATAAGAATAATACTTGTATGTTGGAAGAATTAAATGAGGGTAAAAACTACGTAAAGAACTTAACTCAGTGCCTGGCATACAGAAAACTCCCAATAAATGTTAACCATTGGAAAAAAAAACAGTCATAAAAAGAAAATCTCTCTATGGATTATGGAGTAGTAAAGATGTGCCATAGGGGAAGTGGGTTCCTGCAGTTAGAAGGGTTTATCAAAAGTTGTTCTGGCCACTCAATATTACAATGAGGCCAAAGCAGGCCAAGTGGGGAACAGAGGCCACCATAAGGGGAGGATCTGGGGAAGCAGACAGCTGAGAAGAGCCTTTATCCTCCTAACCATTTTGAGAACATGGACCTCGGTCAGCTCCCCAAGAAACCAGGAAGGATGCACGAAACACACAAGGGAGATGGCAAAGAAACTCGGGTTTCCCTCCTCTTACCAGGCTCTCTGTAAAGCAGGTCCAGAGTGAGCTTTCCCTGGCAGTCCAGCGGTAAAGAAGCTGCCTGCCAATGCAGGGGACATGAGTTTGATCCCTGGTCAGGGAAGACCCCACATGCCATGGAGCAACTAAGACCTAGCACCGTAACTACTGAGCCTATGCTCTAGAGCCCGGGAGCTTCAACTATTGGGTCCACGCGAAGCAACTATGGCAGCCTGCATGCCCCAGAGCCTGTGCTCACAAGAGAAGCCACCACAATGAGAAGCCCAGGTGCAGCAATGGAGACCCACCTTAGACAAATGGAATAAATAAATCTTTAAGGAAAAATGAGGACCCAGGGTTGGACACACCCTCAGGCACTCAGGCCCTGGGATTCCCCACTCCTCTCTGGGCCCTTCCATTCACCACAGCTCCTTCCACAAGGCTGCTGGCTGGTATCCAGGTGCAGCTGTGGCTTAGCCTGGAAGGATGCAGAAATTCATTCTTCCTCACCCCTCCTGTGAGTCATATTCCGGACTTGCCCACTTCCACTCACCTCAGTAGCATCTTCTCCCAAGAGAACAGAAAAGCAAGCAAGCCTGAATGGACAACTTTTTTGTTGGGAAGTCTTAGGGTATTTGTGGGTAGTGATCAGGTCTTAATACCAACTTGCGAAGCAACTTTGGGTAGGTAACTTAGCCTCAGATGCCACATCCATAAAATGAAGTCTGGACTCTCCCCTCTGTCCTCCCAGGCGGGGAGCAGATTTGGATCAGTGAACTGAAGAAAGAAATTGCCTCAGGATGTCAGGTGTCCTGATTGATCTGATGAATTTCTCTGATGGACAGAAAAACAAAAAGAGAGGAAACAGAAAGAGGTAGGTATGAAGAGAAAGAGGAGAGAGAAACGGGAGGGAGGGAAGGAAGAAGAGGGAGGCAGAGAGAGAAATTTTTGAAAAGCTATGGTAATTTCACATATAAACAAGCTTCATTCTCACTCTCTAGCCTCAGGAGAAAGACAACATCGACTTTCTATTCCCCTTCCAAAACAGTGAGGGGATCCTGAGGGACTTTAGAAGAAAAAGGGGATTTCATTCTCCTCAAGATGAATTCTGTATATTCATGCTCTCAAGATAACCCCCTGTCTGGCTTTGTAACTATTTTTAGTGTCACCCTGAAAAGTTTAGAGTCTGTGAATCTATTTGTTTGCTTGGAGGTAAGTGTAATATGTAGCCTGTAGGATGGCGGTGTTTGCCTGAAAGAAGCGATGCTTCCTTAGAATTCCCCCATTCTGTCCAAGGCTCTATACAAGTGGTCCTCAAACTGTGATTTCCTGGGAACTTGTAAGAAAGTAAAATTCTTGGATCCTACTGAGACCTACCAAATCAGAAATTCAACAATTTATGTTATAACAAGCCATCTGGGTGATCTAATGCTTGGCAAAATTTGAGAATCATTGATCCTCCTTAAATGTTAATGTACATGCAAAGCACTTAAGATTATGTTAATCTTCAGGATTTATTTTAGCAAGTCTAGGTATTCCAGGTGTTGCTTATGCTGTGGTCTTTGGACCACACTTGGAGTCGCAAAACTCCACATCAGTGCTTCACATAGAAGTTCACACAAGAACCATCTGAGAAAATTTTTTAGCCTATCAATGCTTGAGCTTCATCCCCAGAAATGTTGATTCAATTGGTTTAAGGTTGTACCCCAGCCCCAGCATTTTTTATAAACCTCCCCAGGGACCAACCTTTCGCTAGGGTGAAAACTGCTTTCTATACTTTCAACTTCATTGCATTCAGATAACAATGTTTTGATTCTTGTTTGTTTTATACTCACTCAAGAGCACAGGCAGACCTCTGAGATATTGAGGGTTCAGTTCCAGCCCACTTCAATAGAGCAAACAATGAAAAGAGTGAGTCACACAATTTTTTTTTTTTGGTTTTCCAGTACATGTAAAGGTTATGTTTATATGACACTGCCATCTATTAAGTGCAACATAGCATCATGTCTAAAAAAATGATGTACAAGGACTTCCCTAGTAGTCCAGAAGCTAAAACTTTGAGCTTCCAATGCAGGGGACTAGGGTTCGATCCCTAGTCAGGGAACTAGATCCCACATGCTGCAACTAAGACCCAGTGAAGCCAAAAAAAAAAAAAAAAACTATATACATTAATTTTAAAACACTTTATTGCTCAAAGGAAACCATTACCAAAAAGGCAACCCACTGAAGGGGAGAAAATAAATTATATGACTGATAAGATGTTAAGATCCAAAATATATAAACAGCTCATACCTATTAGCATAAAAAAAAACACACACCCAAATAAAAAATGGGCAGAACTGAACAGATATTTTTCTTCAGAAGACATACAGATGGCCAAGTCCATGAAAAGATGCTCAACATCATTAATTATCAGAGAAATTCAAATTAAAACCACAATGAGATATTACCTCACACCTGTCAGAATAGAAAACAAAAAGACCACAAGTAACAAATGACGCAGATGTGGAGAAAAGGGAACCCAGTTACATTATTGATGGTAATGTAAATTGATGCAGCCACTGTGGAAAACAATATGGCAGTTTCTGAAAAAGCTAAGAATAGGACTTCTATATGATCTAGAATTTCACTGCTGAGTATTTATCCAAAAAGACCCCAAAACACTAATTTGAAAACATATCTTCACCCCAATGTTCACAGTAGCATTATTTACAATTGCCAAGATTTGAAAATAATTTAAGTGTCCATCACCAGAGGAATGTATAAAGATGTGTTGTGTATATATACACATTGGAATACTACTCAATCATAAGAAGGAATGAAAATTTGCCATGTGCAACAACACAGATGAACTTGGAGGCTATTATGCTAAGTGAAATTAGACAGATAGGAAAAAGCAAATACTGTATGATAATATGTATATATGGAATCTAAAATAATAAAACAAACTAATGAATATAACAAAAGAAAAACAGACTTACAAGATATGGGGAACAAACTAGTGGTTACTGGGGGAAAAGGGTAGAGGGGAGGAGCATGATAGGGGTAGGGGATTAAGAGATACAAACCATGATGTATTAAATAAATAAGCTACAAGGGCAATGCAGGGACTATAACCAATATTTTATAAGAACTATAAATGAGATATAACCTTTAAAAATTATAAGTCACTATACTGTAAACCTAAAACTTATGTAACACTGTAAATTAACTATATCTCAACAACAAATGTACTCTATAGCTAAAACATGCTAATGATCATGTAAGCCTCCAGTGAGTTGTAATCTTTCCGCAGTAATATCAAGGATCATAAATATAAAAACATTAAAAAGTATAAATTACTGTGATAATTACCAAAATGGTATACAGACATGAAGTGAGCAAATTTCGCTGGAAACACAGTGCTAACAGACTTGCTCAATACAAGGTGGCCACAAACCTTCAATTTGTATATTTGCAAAGTACAATAAAGCTTAAGTGCAATAAAGCGAGGGATGCCTGTATATGCATTTTAAGCACCTGGTAATGTCATGGCAGTGCATATCAGTGAAGTAGCAGATCTAGTGATATAAGGGTAAAGAGAACTTAAGGCATTAAGAAGGGAGAAAAGACTCTAGAAGGACTACAGAATCAGGAAGCTGGAAGTACTGATGCCTGACTGTGTTATAATTCTTTGGAGTTGCATAGTATTTCTTTGAGGATCAAAGGGAACTCAATTGTAGGAGCTGTCAGGAAATATTGTGAAAGATAGAAATGGGCAAAGAAGATTACTGGGTGTCTGGGATAACACACTGGGTTATCTTGGTCTTTCAAATGAAACCACAACTCTGCAAGTTTAGAATATTGATAGTAATAGAAACCATTTTTGTTTTCATAGAAATGCAAATTATGTGGAGTTATACTCAATTTTTGTCCTGCAGATATGGACCAATTTTATATCCATCTATAAATGCATTTCAGCATTCCTAATGGCCTATGTATGTGAGTTTTTAACCTTTGAAACAGTTGTGCCATTTTGCCACTCCTTAATTTATTGGTGAGTTAAATACAATCTTTGAAGCGTTGATTTATTTTGTATTCGTAGAGGGTTATAGTTTTACCACTGGGCTGGGGGGCTGGGGGACAGCCTTTAGCAAAGGGCATGAGCTTTACTGCATAGTTGTTAATAGGTTGAATAATGGCCCCAAGAGATGATGACTCCTTAATCCCCAAGACTGCTGAATATGTTTCCTTCCCTGGTAAGAGGGATTTTAGTGGTTGAGATTGAGTTAAGAATCTTGAGATGGGAAAATTACACTGGATTATTTGCAGGGGGTAGAGGGTAGACAGTGTAGTCACAATAGTCCTTTTAAGTGGGAGACAGAAGGATTACATCAGAGAGGGGAAATAATGACAAAAGCAGAGTTTCAAGGGATGAGCATAGGGACCACAAGCCGAAGATGCAGGATGTCTCTAGAGACTGGAAAAGGCAAGGAAATGGATTTCCTCCCAGAGCTTCTTGAAGGAATGCAGCTCCACCTTGACTGCAGCCCTTATGATCTGGACTTAAGCTCTAGAATTGTAAATTAATACATTTGTATTGTTATAATCTGTTACATCAGCAACAGGAAACTAATATAGTAGGGGTCGGAAGGCTGCTTCTGGTTTCCCCTGGTTCCCTGAAGGCAATGAATCACATGAGTCTGCTTTGCCAAGCAGTGACACTTCAGGCTCTGCTCCCACCTCTAGTGGACTTGACTTACATTCCCTCCAGCCTTCCCTCCGGTTTGATGTTTCAGCTTCCCTGGCTGAATGCTACCTCACTTCTAATAACCTTTGAGTCAATCACCTATTCTTCACCCTCTCACTCAGGCTTAGCAGAAATAACACTACTGAGGTTTAAACCCTCAGTGCTTGGAGGCCCCCGAAGCAGTCCTCAGCCTCCTCTCACCCCTCTGTAACTTACTCTGGTTCTTGTCATTTTTCTAATGGCAGAAGTGAAGAGAAACTGAAGAACCTCTTGATGAGGGTGAAAGAGGAGAGTGAAAAAGCTCGCTTAAAACTGAACATTCAAAAAACTAAGATCATGGCATCTGGTCCCATCCTTCATGGCAAATAGATGAGGAAAAGTGGAAGTAGTGACAAATTTTATTTTCCTGGGCTCCAAAATCACTGTGGACAGTGATTGTAGCCATAAAATTAAAAGACGCTTGCTCCTTGGAAGAAAAACTATGACAAACCTAGACAGCATATTAAAAAGCAGAGACATCACTTTGGTGACAAAGGTCTGTAGAGTCAAAAACTGTGTTTTTTCCAGTAGTCATGTATGCATGTGAGAACTGTATCATACAGAAGGCTAAGCGCTAAAGAATTGATGCCTACAAATTGTGGTGCTAAAGATTCTTCAGAGTCCTTTGGGCAGCAAGGAGATCAAACCAGTCAATCCTGATGGAAATCAACCCTGAATATCATTGGAAGGACTGATGCTGAAGCTCCAGTACTTTGGCCACCTGGTGTGAAGAGCCAACTCATTGGAAAAGACCCTGTTGCTGGGAAAGACTGAAGGCAAGAGGAGAAGGGGATGACAGAGGATGAGAAGGTTGGATGGCATCACCGACTCAATGGACATGAGTTTGAGGAAACTCTGGGAGATGGTAAAGGACAGGGAAGTCTAGCATGCTGCAGTTCACGGGGTCTCGGAGAGTCAGACATGACTGAGCGACTGAACAACAACAGCAACCAAGGACCATGGCTTGGTTGAAAGGGCCATCAAATGAGTCTCTGGGTCTCCCTCTTCCTCCCAAGGAGTTCAGCAGCTCTGGTCTGACTCCTCTAACAAGATACTCCCAGCATGCCCTTCACACTGCAAAGGAATGAGTTCCAAAAATGTCTCCCATCCCTGAACTTGATCTTCTTGTTCTCTTATCCTGAATCCTGGTTTTTCTCCCACTCATCTAAGCAACTCTCTGAACTTCTGAATTCTTTCTCACTTACTAAAGCAGTTATGGAAATCCCTACCTGCTGTATCAATTGCTGAACCAAGAGAACAGCAAAGAGACACAGCCTTTGACCCTTGGGTGTTCAGAATTTAAGACATGGACAAGATAGCCCACTTAAACATGAGACGGTGAACAGACAAGAAAGAAGCTGTTTAGGTCGAGGCTAAGTGCACAGAGTGGGAGGAGCGGCTGTGGTGGGCAGGGAGGTCAGGGAGGGCTGTCGGGTCCAGGTCCAGGCAGGAAGTGAGGAGCCTGCTACATTCCCGTGGTCAGCGCTGGGCTGGGCTTTCATGAGCTTCATGGAAGTGGGGAACCTCTTTGTAGCGGGTACAGAGCTGCTTTCCAGACACCTGCAGTTCAATAGGACCCCAGGGAGGACACCCTTGGAGGGCACTGGGCCAAAGCTTCAGAGCAGTGTGAGTCAGAAGACACTATTCACGCCTAGTAAGAACCCTGTGGACAGACCTCTCCAGGAGAAACAAAATCAAGTCACAGCCCCATCGAATGATTATGGTTGATTTTTCAGCCAGCTGCACCTAGAGCAAGCTAGAAAAAGGTACCAATTAGCTGTTTTGATGGAGCAGCAGTCAGGAAAGGAACCCCGAGCTCCAATCTTGTCATTTTTCCTTGCTAGACAAGCAGAGAGGCAGAGCCTCATGAAAAACATCATCCCAGGAGGCACTCCCACCACAAGGAAATAGCAGGGGGGTGGGGGGGCGGGGCCTGGGTTGTTTCATTAGGAAAAATCCTCAGACTATTCTCCTCTGCTGTCTTCTAAGAAACAGGCCTAGGAAGGGGGCCATTTCTGCACTTTCGAAGACTTAAAGAGGAAGGATAATGACAAAATATCAGTGGGAAAAAGCTATTTTAAAATAGATGCACTAACCAGGAAGCATCATCTTCTCTCTTTTCCTCTCTGCCTCCTTTTAGGAGAAGGAGAAACAAGGATGTGGTTCCAGGTTAGTGTGGCTAGAAAGCGCCCCCCTAAGCTCCCTTGATAGAGATTTCGGCTTGTCCTACCTGCTTTTTAAAGAAGTATTATTATTTTCTTATCAGAGTAATGCATGAGTATGTTAGAAAACAAAATGATACTGGATGAGATTTATTGAATGCTTCCTATAGGTCAGACTTCCCAGTGCATCCATGACTCATGTCATCCACATCGTACTGATGATAAAACGAGGGTTGGTTGATCATCAGTAACTTTCCCAAGGTCATGGTGCTACTAAGCAGTGGCATTAAAATGTGAACTCTCACAGTATTTCCTCTAGAATCAACAAGCAGGAATTCATTCAAGCAAGTTTACAATAAAAGTTTGAAGTTTAGCATCTTCAAAAATAAAAGCACCCGATTCCTGAAACACACACTCACACACCTCTCACTGTTCCACTTATGAGAGGTATCTACTTTTAACTCTGAGGTGTGTTTTTGGGTTTCTACCACTGTAGCTCTAAATAATATTCATATACTTACAACTCTTGGTTTATAATTTATCTATAAGCTATTTAGTTATTGTGGTAGATGATAATGCCTTAATGTTTCAATGTAACTCCAATTATGGTTTTCGGTTAAATACTTATTCAGTGTTTTATATTTGACTACTGTTTGCTTCTAAGTCAAGTAATGTACACTATTTACATTCCCTATACTGTATATTTTTTTGTTTCTCCTGTAGTTAATTATTACCTAATGTTTTTACTTGCTTAGGGTTTTTAATCAATGGCAGCATCTCCCTGCATCTTCTACAGTGATGCACCATGGCTTTTAATAAAATTTTTTTTCATCTTCAAGCCCACATCAGATGACTAAGTCTTTACATCTCCCTGGAGGCATGCCTCCCAGCACCTCTTTTCTCTTGTTCCCCTTAGGGCTGGTGTTCTGTATTCTTGTTGCACAGCTGTGGTTTCGGGACTTCCTTTTGCCATCATTCAGGGAATTCCCTTCACTTCTTTCCTGCATGAATCTCCTGCTTCCTAAAATCCCTGTCTTCCTCTTTATTAGTTTATACCCTGTTTGGGCCAGCATATCCTTCAACAGCTTCCTTAAAAAATGGCACGGTAGCTATTTGGAGTCCAAGGGGGTCCAAATAACTTTTATGTAGCTTTGAAACACTCCTCTCAGCTTTATAATCTCCCTCATCCAGTTTCCTCCCAGATTTTGCAATACTTGTCGTTGATTTTGATGCCTTTCCAGAGTCCTGAAGGTGAATTGGCCAAATTTATTTCTTCCTTTATAGACCCTGAGTTTTGACCTTGAACTGTTTTGCTAAGTCATTGACCAAACTTCCATCTATTTTTTGTCTCCATATCTCCCATTTTAGGGCTTCATTTGGCTTCTTGTATCATGAAAGGCAGTGTTGCTGTTTCCTGTGATTCTTGTTATTAAGGGGATGGATTTTGAGAGAGGAATGGGCTATTGTTACTCTGCTATCATTAAGCCCCATGTCTCTTTATCACGGGCTCTCTTACAGAGTTGGTATTGGGCAAGGTTGAATCCTAAGATGATCAACGGTCTTTACTCAATAAATGTCCCACAAGGCCAATTCGTTATTACCTCTACAGTCAACTGACAGCTTGAAGGCCTAGGAACTGGGATCATTTTGTCAAACCCAAAGGCTCAGTCTTGCTTTGTCCACTTTAATCCTGGTAGGATGCTGTTTTTCAATCCTTGGATGGGTGGTAACTAAGTGCCTATTAATCACCAGAGAAGGAAAGAGAAAAAGAAATTCCCAGGGCTTCTGAATTCATAGTATTCAGGCATTTACCTTTTTAGAAGTCCTCAGGGAAGAGGCCCTCAGACTTCACTTTGAGCAACACTTAAGACATCTTCTGTCACATCTCTCCTTGCCAAGCTGCCTGCCCTCCCTTTTGTTCTGCTTGTATCCGATAAAGAAACTTGAGTTACAGCTCAGTGTGTCTTACTTGTAAAATAGAAACTTGTCAGTCTCGTTCTGTAATCACGTTACAACTTGTTCTTATATATTTATAATTCCTATGTCTTGATTTGATTTTAGTGCCTGAACCCAGCCAATATCCCCATTGGACACTTGAGATGCTTTGGAAAGAATAATAATAAATGAAATTTGATTGAGCACCTGTGTGCCAAGCATAAGCCTAAGTGCTTTACAGTTACTCATTAAATCACACAACCCTAAGAGGTAGGTACCATTATTATCTGATTGTTATAGTAGCAAAACTCACGGCAAGAGAGTTGAACAACTTCCCCAGATCACACAGCTAGTAAGTCAATGAGCCAGGAATGACTGACACATAAGGAACTGCCGGTCCTTTCGATAATTATCAAGGGACTGAGGAAGGAACAAGACCCGTGCAGCCCCCAAATGACTCATCAACTTCTATCCTTCAGCTTCCTGACCACCGCACAGGGGTTCCCTGGTGGAGCAGGTGGCTAGAACCGGAAGCACTACCGGGAGGGAACAGCAGCAGCTGCTGTTAGCACTGCTCAAGCAACATACGTAGACTTGAACCTGGGATAGTCATTATGGGGTGACACTGCTAATATTGAATTCACAAATCTGCTTCAGCCAGAGCTTCAGGGTCCCCACAACTGAAGCTACCTAACCCTAAAATTATCAGTTTCAGAAGAGTGGTAGAAATTGTGATGGAAACAAAAGAAATGATAAGTCAGAGTCTAATCATGGAGGTAATGATGCTTATAGCAAAGCAAGTCTTCTGGGAAAAGAAACAGACCCTTTCCAAGCCTCCCTTTCCCCATTTATAAATTACTGATAATATACATATATATAAAATATATATACACACACATATACATATATATGTAATAACGTTAGTAAAGATTTAATGAGTGGACATATAAATGATATAGCATAGCACCTGACACAAAGTAAGTGTTCAGTAAACATTAGTTCTTCTTATTAAATCTTTTTGTTCATTTAAGTTTCTGGCCCAGATGGAATTTTTCATAAAAGCAAAAAGATGGATAACACTGTAAGGTTTTAAATTTTTTTCATTTGGTCTCTGCTTAACTCTGTGAAAATAGAAACACTTTGCTTTATAAACAAATAATCAAATCAGCTTCCTATAACTACTGCAGTCTGTGGGAACCTCTCGACTTTCAGAAGCATCTTTTTCATGTTACTCACTTGGTACTTAAACAACCAGAGGCCATAGAGACCGTGCATTTGGCCTTCTGAACAGATGCCTCTCTCCAAACACCTCCTCTCCCACAACCTGCTTGTAAGATCCTTAGAAATCTTAAGAGAACTGGTTTTGTATCAGTATTTCTTCTGAAAGTCTTCAGCACAAGTAGGTATTAAACTTTTGTATCACAATGAATAAGAATCACCATTTTGAGGATATTCTTGCCCAATACAAAAAAGAAAGTTGGAGTACCAGTCATTTTATGAAGTCTGCTTCTTTCTAGCAGCCCTGGCAAGACATTGGCTTTTGTCCTTCCCTGAGCACCAGAAGGCCCTAGGGGCCAGTTAGCACCAGTTTAGCAGAGGCCTCTCGTGTCTGGCTGAATCCACAGAAGAGTTATTTTTTTGGCTGCCTTACCCCACTTCAGGCCTCACTGGTGCTTCAGTGGTAATGAATCTGCCTGCTAATGCAGGAGACTCGGGCTCAATTCCTGGGTCAGGAAGAGCTCCTGGAGAAGGAAATGGCAACCCACTCCAGTATTCTTGCCTGGAGAATCCCATGGAGAGAGGAGCCTGGCAGGCTACAGTCCCTGGGGTCACAAAGGAGTCAGACATGACTTCACAACTAAACAACAACCCCACTTCAGACCCTCACCCTTGACCCCTGCTGTACTGAAAAAACCTCAGAGCAGTGGATCTTCATCCTTAAGGCTGGCAAGCCAGCTTCTGTCCTATGATGCTTCCAAAGGCACCACTTACACCAAAGCAATCAAAGCCTTTTTGACCAAAATCTAAGCTTCTACTAAATCAGTTTTAAACCACCTCTTCCCATTTTCCTCCCATGTCTCCTCTGCATGAACCTCCTGTTCCAGCCAGAATGGCCTGTTTATTGCATCCTCTTCTCTCTTGAATATGGGACATTTGTACCCTGGTCTCACCAAGATACATTCAATGAGTTCCTTTCCCACCTATGTGTCAAAACTTCAGGAAAACCCTATATCCTCCAGGAGGAAGTCCTCCGTGCTAATTCACAGAGATCCTCCCTCTCTCCAGTTGCTGTAGTTACCCTTCCATATTTATCATATGCCCTCTTTTGGCAGTTGTATTTTTATGTGCAGATATGTTATTTCCTCTAACTATAACATTTGCATGTTTGCTCTGTGCCACTTTATAAATGCCTAGTTAACTTAAAGTTTATAAATGACTAAAATTAATTGTTAATTTTCACAACAAATGTATGAGGCAAGTCCTGTTATTAGTCTCATATTAAATTAGAGAACTGGGACAGAAAGAGGTAAAGTTAGTTGCCTAGTAAGTGGTAGAGCCGGTAGACCTAACATTCTATGTACATAACCACTGTGCTTTGCCCTGCACACAATAGTCACTCAATAAATATTTGTTCATCAATTAATTGTTGATTTTCCCACCTATCCTCTGACCCAGTCCTTCCTACACTAACTTCTTGAAGAGAGCCTGGCTTGGGAAAATGACCAAACATATTCATTATGCTGACCTCCTTGGAATAAAAGTATCCCCCAAATAGCTGAAATGGTGCTATTTTGACTCTGTAGCTCATCACTGTGGTTTGCAATTCCACTCTGAAATTCTTTGTTGCCAGAAACCCCAGATATAAGGCCTGGTGCAACGTTGTTATTTTTGATATCAGAAAGTTGGGGGTGTTTCTGTTTGAAACATTGTCTATTTACATTCCTTAGCCCAAAATAGTCTGAAGTGTCAGTATTATGTCTTCATGTTTCCAAGAGAATGTGATGATGTTACATCAATAGTCACTGAGTTTCTAAACGGTGTTTTCGCCCTTTCCAGGATTGGGGAAAGTGTACTGTGATAATGAGTAAGGTCATATTTATGAAGTGATGCCAGTGTACCTCTTTTCCCAATATGAGAAGGAAGATAGAGTGTGTATGGAATTACGTTGTTGGCCACACACAGGAATAAGTGGCCCATATTACAGCAAAAGTTCTCACCACTCCCACATTACAGGGTCATGGACCAGCCCACTCCTTCTGGTTTTATCCTGGTCCCTTCAAAGCAAATCACACTTCCAAGGCCATTCCTGTGAGATTGCAGGACCCAGGCCCCATTATACTATGCGAGCACCTTTATTTTTTCCTGTTATTATTGAGATAAATTCTAGTTACAGTAAATGACATCAAGGACAGCCTTCAGGAGGAAAATTCAGACAAGCTCATCCTGATGGTCTGTGAAAGAGGAAGAGGGAGGTTTGCTGCCCATCACTGTCACATCACAACTCTTTTCATCTGCTGTCTGCATGCTCATGGTTCCACCAAAGAGCCAAGAAAAATGTAGAGGGTGGTTTATTTGTTATTGTCTGGCTTTAAAGCAAACGTGTCAGAACTCGATCATTTATATCAGTATGCTCGTAAAGGTAGTTCTTAAAAACATTAGGGCTTCCCTGGTGGCTCAGAGGGTAAAGTGTCTGCCTGCAATGCGAGAGATTCCAGTTCAATCCCTGGGTCAGGAAGATCCCCTGGAGAAGGAAATGGCAACCCACTCCAGTACTCTTGCCTGGAGAATCCCATGGACAGAGAAGCCTGGTGGGCTACAGTCCATGGGGTCGCAAAGAGTCAGACACGACTGAGCGACTTCACTTTCACTTTCAAAAACATTAGGGAGTTGGACCCTCTATCCCCAACCTGCCACGGCTGACACACTTATTTCTTCCTTTTTGGAGTTGTCTTTAGAATAGGATATCATTATTTATCACTCAAAGTGGGGCACTTGGAGAGTGACAGTGGGTACTATTAAAAATTAAGCTAAGACAACTAGGGAAAACTCAATCTTTGGCAACTAGAATGTGTGGTTACTTTGTTCTAGGGCTACATCAGAAAATCAGTTTCATTATTTTTTGACCAAAATGTTCTTACTTAGCTGATAGAGATATACTATTATTTGAAGCTTGTACAATATAATAATTTCATAAGATAAATACCATAAAAACATGTTTCATACTATTGAGAAATGTGCATGTATAAGCAGACTGGAATGACATCAGGTCATGACAGTGGTTGATATTAGGAAACATAGAGGAAAATGGGACCAGGGAGAACAAAGTAGACTTAGTCAGAGACACTTTTTTAAAACCTATGATAGTAAAATTCAGTTCAGTTCAGTCTCTCAGCCATGTCCGACTCTGTGACCCCATGGACTGCAGCACGCCAGGCCTCCCTGTCCATTACCAACTCCCAAAGTTCACTCAAACTCATGTCCCTTGAGTTGGTGATGCCATCTAACCATCTCATCCTCTGTCATCCCCTTCACCCCCTGCCTTCAATCTTTTCCAGCATCAGGGGCTTTTCCAGTGAGTCAGTTCTTTGCATCAGGTGGCCAAAGTATTGGAGTTTCAGCTTCAACATGAACATTCAGGACTGATCTCCTTTAGGATGGACTGGTTGGATCTCCTTGCAGTCCAAGGGACTCTCAAGAGTCTTCTCCAACACCACAGTTCAAAAGCATCAATGCTTTGGCACTCAGCTTTCTTTACAGTCCAACTCTCACATCCATGCATGACTATTGGAAAAAGCATAGTCTTGACTAGACAGACCTTTCTTGGCAAAGTAATGTCTCTGCTTTTTAACATGCTGTCTAGGTTGATCATAACTTTCCTTCCAAGGAGTAAGCGTCATTTCATGGCTGCAGTCACCATCTGCAGTGATTTTGGAGCCCAAGAAAATAAAATCTGCCACTGTTTCCATTGTTTCCCCATCTATTTGCCATGAAATGATGGGAACAGATGCCATGATCTGACTTTTCTGAATGTTGAGCTTCAAGTCAACTTTTTCACTCTCCTCTTTCACTTTCATCAAGAGGCTCTTTAGTTCTTCTTCACTTTCTGCCATAAGGGTGGTGTCATCTGCATATCTGAGGTTATTGATATTTCTCCCGGCAATCTTGATTCATCCAGCCCAGCATTTCTCATGATGTACTCTGCATATAACTTAAATAAGCAGAGTGACAATATACAGCCTTGACGTATTCCTTTTCCTATTTGGAACCAGTCTGTTGTTCCATGTCCAGTTCTAACTGTTGCTTCTTGACCTGCATTCAAATTTCTTAAGAGGCAGGTCAGGTGGTCTGGCACCCCCATCTCTTTCAGAATTTTCCACAGTTTGTGATCCACACAATAGTAAAATTATAGTAAAACTATTCACTTATAAATTGCACATAAATATTGGCAATATTATCCTTTGCAGCTGCTATTTTTTTCAGAATTAAGGGGAAAGTATAGGTTTTACTAAATGTCACTTCAGGTAGCTGAAAAGAATGGATGCAACACACATCAGAGGTACAACTTTCCAGAGATGCTCTGTACACTCCTCCCACCTGAAGTCCCCCAGTCAGCAACCCTCCTCTCTCTGACCCACTGCCCTTGAATGTACTAACTCTCTCCCTTTCCCTCCTTCCCACATGAAAAAGTTACCTGATCAACTCTCAATTTCTGCCTCAGTCTTTCTGGGGCAAAACATGCGAAAACATGGGCATTCATCCCAAGCAGAATAAATTGGGAGCTGGTAACTAGCTTCTGTATATAGAGCTTCTCAAACTTTAATGCACTTGGAGGCACTTGGGGATCTTGTGGAAATGCAAACTCTGATTCAGTAGCACTGGGTGAGCCTGAGATCTTCTTGGTCTACAGAACTTGCTGATGTCTTGGTGCTGCTGGCCCCTGGACCACATTTGGAGCAAAGATGCCTTGGAATCTGAGTGATATATTCATGAAGAAGGGGGAGAGGAAAGGGCTGGTGGGAGCCTGCAGTTACAATTCAGTGTTTTTCCCTACATTCCTTGTCACACACACAAAATCTGCCACCCTGACCCCAGCAATATCCATTGTGGCCTCTCAGTCTCTGATTTTTATCACTTCCCTTGAAACTTATTTTTTATACTTGCAGAGTAAACCTAAACATAATGTTGGGCTCTGTATCAAAGAGGGGGCGGATGTTATCAGCAGAACATTTACAGTATTCAACTCAGATTGTCAGAGGCTGGATATTGTTTTCTTACATTTATTACCCTACTTCTAAAAAGAGAAGAAATGAAAAGGTGAAAATAACTGCATTAAGTACCATTTCCATTAGTAGTTTTGTGACAACTGTCATTCATTTATAGACTAATTAAAATAATAGACAGTACTTACTTCATCACTGTAGATTTTTTGTTTTTAATGGCCTTACTGCTTAGGAGAAAGCCAGACCCAGAAAAATGATTTACCTAGTGATCGAGGAATCCTCAGGAAACTTAACTCCTTCCCCATCCTCCTCATTTCTAATCCATTACACTGCTGTGACTTGAAGCTTCTGGCCATTTTTGTCTACTGAATGAAACTAATGGGATGATAGATTCTATTTCGCCCTAGAAAAGCTCTTAAACAATGACTTGTTTTATGTATGCATAAACCCATACACAGAAACACTTACCACAGGCTGAACACCCCATTAATTCCTTTTAAAATGAATTATTAGTACACTAATAATCCTAAAGTGTACATAATATTATGATCCCCATTGTACAGATAAAAAAGCTAAGGCACAGAAGTTAAGAAACTCAACCAGGGTCACACAGCTAGTGTCCGGCAGTATTATTTCTAAAGTCCATATTCACACCCACTTCCATGGAATGAACTGTATTTTAGTTTGGGCTCCCTCAAAATTAGAGCCTGAGGCAAGCGCTTGAAGTATCTGTACTTCCCTGGTAGCCCAGTGATTAAGACTCCACGTTCCCAATGAAGCGGGCCTGAGTTCAAAACCTGGTCAGGGAACTAGATCCCAAATACCACAACTAAGAGCTGGCATGCTACAATGAAGATCAAGATCCCGCATGCCACAACTAAGATCCGGTGCAGCCAAATAAATAAATAAAAATACAGCTCTTTCCAGCCAACGCCGAGCGATGGGCATCTCTCGGGACAACTGGCACAAGCGCCGTAAGACCGGGGGCAAGAGAAAGCCCTGCCACAAGAAGCGGAAGTATGAGCTGGGACACCCCGCTGCCAACACAAAGATTGGCCCCTGCCACATACACACAGTCTGTGTGCAGGGAGGCAACAAGAAGTACCCGGCCTTGAGGCTGGACGTGGGGAACTTCTCCTGGGGCTCAGAGTGTTGTACACACAAGACAAGAATAATCGATGTTGTATATAATGCATCCAACAACGAACTGGTCCGTACCAAGACCCTGGTGAAGAACTGTATTGTGCTCATTGACAGCACACCGTACCAACAGTGGTACGAGTCCCACTGTGCACTGTCCCTGGGCTGCAAGAAGGGGGCCAAGCTGACTCCTGAGGAGGAAGAGATTTTAAACAAGAAACGATCAAAGAAAATTCAGAAGAAATACGATGAGAGGAAAAAGAATGCTAAAATCAGCAGTCTTCTAGAGGAGCAGTTCCAGCAGGGCAAGCTTCTTGCATGCATCGCTTCAAGCCCAGGCCAGTGTGGCTGAGCAGACGGCTGTGTGCTAGAGGGAAAACAGCTCGGGTTCTACCTGAGGAAGATCAAGGCCCGGAAAGGCAAATCAACCCTCTTCCCTCCTGTCTTAGCTCATCTAATAAAGGCGTTTACTGTTCTATAAATAAATAAATAAATAAAAATACATATTAACAATGACAACAATAAAATGCAATGGAAGTATAATTTAAGGGAATACTGTCAATTGTAGCCAACTTCTTTTCATCCAAGTACTGTTTAGACATGACCCCCTAAGAGTAACACTTCCAATAGAGAAATAAGTCCTTTTGAAATATGTGTTAATGTACTCTAACTTTGGTAGGTTGGAGGGAAAAGACTTCCTGTAGACTCTCCACCAAGGCTAGTATGATTAAGAACATGAGATTTCCAATCTTCTAATGATGATAATTTCAGGTCAGGAATGTGTCACACAGCAATGTGAAAATATGTTCTCCTACCAAACAGAAACTCTCAGTTAACAAGGGATGTTCTGAAAACTGGAAGTTGACTTCCTGTGCTCAGTGCAACACCATCCCTCCTACCCACTTTATTGAATTTCTGAGTTCGTACCAGAAGGATTCTTGGTAAAGACTCAGTTTTGTCGACTGACTCACCGTTGTGGTTAAAGCTGAAGAAATTCTCAGTCTTCTGCCTCTGGGCCACAGGCTGTTTCTGAGTTCGGAGATTCTATTTGGTCACTTCAGGATGCTTCTGGGGAATCACGTGTTAGGACTGTGGGGAGTCGGGATCAGCTCAGGTCACATCAAAGTGCAGCTCAGCCCAGCGTATGCAGCTGGTCAGAGTTTGGCACCGCTGATAAAGGATGGGCTGGAGATCAGCTCTGTTGGTTTGACCCCTCAGCGGACCTGTCAGCTTGGTACAATTCCCTGGCCACAGAGTCTAACCTCATTCCAAGCAGTGGTCTCCTTCATGCCTCCCTCCTGGCTCATCCAGGAAACAAAAGAAAGGCTGTAGATGAGTCTCTGTACATTCATTATTTCTACTGGGTAAAACCACAAAACCTTTGGACGTTTTCCCAAAGGCCCACACAGAAAATTGGGAAACGTGTGAAGGCAAGCGGTGCCTAGAGACAGCGTCATTGCAGAACAAGAGTGACACCATTTTCTCTGCACCGTTTTCCTCTGTATGTTGACATCATCAATATTCACTTTCCCTTTGCTTTATTTTTGCTCACTAGTGAGTTTTTCCCTTTAGTGATATGGTGATTATATCGTCTCCCTGCTCCTGACTGTCAACATACTCTTTCTTCTCAGGAAATGGAAGAGGAGGACATAACTAGACTTCAACAGGGGGACCCTCAGACAGAGTATTGAAGAATTATAATCTCTAAGGGCAGCTGATTGTGTTAAGGGCTGGCCCTACTTTGCTACGCCGGAGTCTCGCTTCCTGTGGGAAGGGTCATTGAGAAAAAAAAAAAGATAATTCTAGATTGCCACATGAGTCAGTCAAAAGAAAGGGTTGTGATTGTGAGGACTCTGGCC
The DNA here is from genome assembly GCA_007570785.1 of Antilocapra americana. Taxonomy (NCBI): domain Eukaryota; kingdom Metazoa; phylum Chordata; class Mammalia; order Artiodactyla; family Antilocapridae; genus Antilocapra; species Antilocapra americana. The sequence continues at coordinate 1,185,664 of ML661337.1, read as the reverse complement.
ATTGCAGAAGGCAGAAACACAATTCAAATTACCTTGAGCAAAAATGGGAATGTCTTTCTCACATCACTGAGAGTCAAAGGGTCAAACAGCTTTTGTGTTCAAGTGTGTACAAGGACTCGAAAGCGGCTGACAGCATTCTTTCTCTTTATCTCTTCATGCTGCTTGCATCCGACTGCCTTCCTTTTCAGAGGGACCCTTGCTTCATGTAGCATGAGGGCCGTAGGATGTTCCAAGTTCAAAATATCCCAGACTGTACTATTGAGACGAGAGACAGTGAGAGGCGCAGTCTCAGAACCTCATAGGACTGTGTCTCAGTCAGCACAGGCTTGTGATGCTACGGTAACAATCAGCCCAAATCACAGGCTCAACACCCAAGTTTATTTTTTATTCACATTACATGTCCCATGTCTGTCACTGGAGAATGGATACTCCACCATTTTGTAGCTGCACAACCTGGGATTAAAGATTTCTTTTATTGTTGCAGCAACAGAAGAAAAAGAACTAGAGATATGGCATGAGTTTTTCACTGCATCAGCCCAGAGGTAATCAACATCATGTCCTCTTCCTTTCTTGGGCCAGAAATAGCCCCATGGTCCTGCCTAACTGCAAGGTGACTAGGAAAATGAGAGAGGGCTTAGAATGTTCAACAAGCATCACTGTCCCTACCACCCCTAGTTTGGGTCATATGCTTATCTTTAGGTCAAGACTGTGATCAGAGAATTAAATGCTACCATTGCTGGGCCCATCCCAGGGAGGTGAGGAGGCTCAGCACAAACCTTTGCAGAGATCCAGCAGCCCCAGGCCTAGATCAAGGGCTGGCACTTTAAACATCTGATTGCTGTTAGCTGTTAGCAATCAGATGTTTAAAGCCCTAAAAAGCATATCTCAATCCATGTTTACCCAAATTGAAATCTTCATCCAAGATAAAGTCTGGTGAACTGGTCACAAGGTGATGGCTGAGAATATAGAACCTGTATCATCTGAAAGAGAGAACACTGGGATCCTCAAAAGCTGACTCAGACTACATGCCTGGGAAGACAGCCAAGGGAAGTGGATCCTGAATGGTCACCGATGGCCAGGAGGAGGCAGTCCAGTGGGTGTGGCTGCTGGGAGTCCAGCCCCTGACCAGGCCTACTTCTAGCAATGGTCCTGTGCACCCTCCACCTTGTAGAAAGAGAGACACATGGTCGGCAGAAAAATGCTCCCAAAGGTATCCTCAATCTTGTCCCCAGGTCCTAGGAATATGTAATGTTATGTGGCAAAGACGAATTAAGGTTGTAGATAAAATTAAGGTTGATAATCAGTTGACCTTGAGATGGGGAGGTTCTCCTGCACTATCCAGGAGGGCACAACATAAACAGAAGGGTCTTTACAAGTGGAAAGGGGAGACAGGGGACAGAGAACCAGAGAGATGCCAGCACGATCAGAGACTCGGCCAGACCTTGCTGGCTTTGAAGATGGAAGATGGGGACCACAAGCCAAGGAACATGGATGGCCTCCAGAAGTTGGAAAAAGCAATGAAACAGATTCTTCCCTAGCACCTTCAGAAGGAAAGCAGCTTTGCCAAACCTTGATTTTAGCTCAGTGGACGTCTGCTCTCCAGAACTGGAAAATGACACGTTTGTGTGAGGTCCCTAAGTTCATTTGAATCTGTCCCAGCAGCAGCAGCGCCCTCTACAGAGTGCATGAGAGAGAGGAGTTTGGAGATGACTGAGATCGTCAGGTTCAGGACACAGTGGGGACACCTCCTAGGCTGGTCTCAGAAAGTGAGAAGGGTCACAGGCTGATGAGGAGGGCAGATACTATCGTTCCTACGATGGGGAAGTAGACCCAATTCCAAGAAGGTACCAGGGAACATGGCCCTTCTTGGTCCACTGTGTCCTTCCTGGTTTAAGGCAGTTCAGAGTTTGGCCATCATTTGACTACCATCTTTACCTGAAATATAATCAAATTGAAACCTATGAAAATCAAACCCAAACAACTGGATATTTTTCCATCAAGATCAGGAGGGTGGAGCACTGCAGGAACTCAAATTTTATAAGCCAGGAAGCTACGGCCAAACCCACAGACCTAGTGGTAAATGAGTCTGAGTTGACAGTCACAGACAGCCTAGCCTTTGCTGATAATCCTCACATAAGTGGATCCTCACAGTGCGCTCTACATCAGGGTCATACAGAGGGAGGTGATCGTGAAAGGAATATTCTTTTATAGTTACCTGGTGAGTTTGCACACATAGCACCCCCCCCAACACACACACACACACGCACATGCACACAGAGACAGCAAAAATTAGCTTGTCTGCCAAGAACTGAATGCTAGCAGGAAAGACTTGCCTCCTTTGAATCAAATGGATTTTCCCCTCCTACCACTGAGAATTGCTCCCGTGCGCAGGCAGGTAGACTTCAAATAGGGAAGAGGAACGAGGCGTCAACGGCAGGTAATGAGACTCAGGACTCACTGCTGCCCTGAGGGGAATACCAAGTGAGCCCTGCAATCATGTCGCGGAGGCTCGGAGCCTGCGTGCTGTGAGCTAATGGTCCCGGTCTTGTTCTTAGGTGAGAACGTGTTCACATTAAGCTTGAACTTGAGTGCTTGTCTATCTATTAGTTATCAGCATCCGAGTCATCCAGAGCAGACAAACCACTCTAACATTTGGATCTCATTAGCACCCTTCCTGGCAATCACGCTTACACAGCAAAGGCAGGGAATCAAGCTGCTTATAGAAGCCAAAGTATTCTCCGAGTCCCCTTCCAGGAGCGGCTCTGCTTCAGAACAGCCAAGGCCGAGAACTGCCCAGACACTCGGCCACCCGTAACGAGCCCTCACTGTACCTGATTTGGGGGCAGCAGAAGGCTTCTGAATTCTGGGCTTTAGTCACCAGATTGCATCAGGTAGATATCTGTCGATGTGACACGTGAGGGAGAAGAAATCCATGTCTCCAGAGCATCTCTTTGCCAGGCAGTCGTCTATAATCTATTTTAATCACCGCAGCAACACCATGAAGCCAAGACTCTTATTCTCAGTTCTGAACTTGGGAAACTAACAAGGTCAAGTAACTTGCCAAAGTAGCAGAGCCCAGGCCTTCTCGTGAGCTCCTTGGGCTGCCCTTGCCACACACTAATAAAGTCTCCGTTGAAAAAAATTCCCACTCCGCTTGCTGAATTTCTGTATCATCTGAATAAATTTTCTTTCCATCCTGGGAAGACAATTTCCTAATAAGTGATTATGAAAGGGAAGAGTGCATGTACTTTCACTGAGCATTTCAGAGATGAATACATACATTTTAGAGTGGTCAGGTGGCATAATATCTGAATTTCATTTTAGAAGGCAGGCTCGTGAGTCTGAGGGTAAACCATTTAATCTCACTAATTCTCATCAAAGCCATTTGTGAAGGGAAGAAATAATATCTATCATCCATCACAGGACTGCTATGAGGATCAAATGAAATAATTGATATAAAATTCCTATTACTTGTAGTGTGTTTTAAGCTCACAGAAGAATATACGCATTAAAGCTCTGTACTGTAAATCAGGACGACCAGAAGTCTATACCTTTCACATGATTTGGTTCATCTTCAGACACTCCATTAACTTGGAAAATGAGTTCTAGAGTAATCATAATATTATCTACCATTTATTGAGATACCACTTATACATTATTCCCATCCTCACAGCTCACTCCTTCAAGCAGATATTATTGTCCATAATTAAAATCTGAGAAGGACTTCCCTGGTGGTCCAGCGGCTAAGACTCCACACTTCCAATACAGAGGGCCTGGGTTCGATCCCTGGTCAAAGAACTAGATACCATATGCCACAACTAAAGATCCTGTGTGCCATAATGAAGAGTGAAGATCCGGAGTGCGGCTGTTAAGACTGGGCATGGCCAAATACATTAATTAAAAATAAAATCTGAGAAACTAAGACCTAGAGGCTAAGTAACTCACTCAAACAAGTGGCAGAAGCAGGATGGGCATTAGGTACGTCTAATACAAACTTGATGTTCTATGCTTTGAATTGTGTAGGGAAAACACTCCCATGTTGTTGTTAATTTATAATACAATTTATTTATAAATTTACTAATTTACATAGAATCCATATACAGCTTGTGGGTCTGTCCTAAAGATTCTACACTAATTCCTAATTCCTGGTGTATTTTCTGCTGATCCTTCATTTCTGCTTCCTCCCCTTTTTGACTTAAAGATGTGGACAAATGCTACACGCTGGATAAAACAGGTCAGATTCTGCCAAAATCAACATATTCAACAAAACCAATAAGCCAACATGAGGTAGTCTGAGCTTGTGTTCCCACTGCCCCTTGCCCTGGTTGGCCCTGGCAAAGGGCTGCCTGTGTTCCCTGAGGTCAGCCTGGTAAGCAGGGCAAAGGGCAAATTTCATGGCAGATGGGCAAGCTCATCCAGCACTGCACACAGACGCTCCAGCTCCCCTCCATCTCGCTGGACTTCTTTCCTAGCTTTTGTTAGTTCTTTGAAAGTAAATGTGCAAAGAAGGGAAAGATCCCAGCTAGATCACAGGATGGAAATGCAGTGACAGTGGGGGATGGAATGTCTTTAAGGAGAAAGAAATCCCACGGAGCTGCCTTGCTTCCCAATCCCAGACCTATTTGATTTAGAAGGAGGATGGACGGTGTGTGGAACTAGGTTGCTTGGAGGAACATCTCAACCCAGCACTAGAGTGGCTGGGTTGAGACAAATGTCTTAACCTCTCTAGACCTGTTTTATCATCTCTATTGAGTCAATAACCCATAGCACTATTGTGAAGACTAATTTACCCACCTGAAAGGCCCAACACAGGGACTGACACATAGAAAACAATAAATTGGTTGGGTGGGAAGGAAGTGTGAATATTCTCATGTAGACTGGAGAAAGCCTGGTGTGTTTCCAGCCATGCACTGTGACTCTAGGATGAACCTGAAGCATCATCTTCCCATAGAATGGTCCTAGTATGACCCAGAAATGCCTTTCTGGATTGCCAGCTGAAGTGTGACCAGATTCCTTCAGAAATGGTACCAAATATCTGTTTAAAACAATGTTTGTTTCAAACTGTGTTGTAGGGACCATTTGAGTCACAGTTGTCTGAAGTGTCTTTCAAAATGCACATAACTGGGCTCCCTCCAAATCTATAGAACCAATACCTCTTGGGCAGGAATGGAGTGAGAATTTTCATCCTTGGTTCATCTCTTGGTCCAGAACCTGATGGAATTAGCCAAGCTGAGACTGGGCAAGAAGAGTGAGGGAATAAGACTCCAAGAGAGGAGAGAGCGAAACATTTCTCTGAGAAACCCTTCACCTCCCGAGCTCAGTAAACCCCCGCCACTGAATTCCCAAAGGGCAGAGTAGAGTCTGTGCTCTCCAAGTTTTCTTCTGTCTACCAAAGAGAATCCTGCAGGACATTTTATGACAGGAATTCCAGGATTTTCCTAATAATTCCGGGTTATTCTAACTGTCATAATCAAATCCTTACTCTCCAGGAAGCTCTGCTAGGAGCTGGAGCAATAGGACAAATAAGATGCAATCCAAGGACTCCCATGGTGGTCCAGGAGCTAAGACTCTGTGCTCCCAATGCAAGGAGCCTGGGGTTTGACCCCTGGTTAGGAACTGGATCCCACATGCTGCAGCTAAGAGCTCACACGCTGCAACGAAGACTGATGATCCTGTGTGCTGCAACCAAGACCTGGGGTAGCCGAATATTTTTTTTTTAAAGACACAACCTATACCTGGAATGCTGTGCACAGATGATCCATTGGCAAAACAAGGAAGCCCTTGATAAAGTTATTTGGGAGTGAATAGATTGTGACGAAATTATGACTGGCTCAAAATAGCTCCAATGCAAGGTATGACGTAGTCCCTCTCTTGTATGGCTCACCCCACTACACGCCAGGAATTCTGCTTAATTATCCTTGAAGCAAGGGAAGTGAATGTGGCTGAGCCAAGATGAAGTCCTTGGGTGACCAGTTATGGTATGTTTGGGGGAGAAATGCATTGTTAGAGGCCATGAGCTTAGCACAAGAGGATTCTGGGCTTTTGGAGAATAGGGGGACAGTGGAAGAAAGAGGAAAGAGCTTAGGGAAGCCTCTCCATCAACCAGACACATACAGTCAGGACTCTCCTAGGACAAGGGAAACAGATCTGAGAAAAGGCATCTCCCTTTCCTCTCTAACTCCACCGGGGCCGAAGTGGTGCTGAGCACTATGATGATGGACAAGACCCTGAAGTTTGAGTTTAACCCCAAATTTACTTCCAAACACGTACTTCATTTTGAAAAATGATCTCAGCCTTTCTGAGGTTCATTTTTCTCATCTACAAAGTGCAGAAGATAACTTTTTACTATAGATTGATTGCAATAAATAACAAAATTTACATTATAGGTCTCTATAAACTCTAATATGCCATATATTTATCTCTATTATTTTTTTAGAATGCACAAGTCCTATGCCACATCAGAGAGTACACATTGGAGGTGTCACTTTTGTTATTTCTCACAGCTCCTAACAGGATGTCATACCCAGAGCAGATCCTCAGAATACGTTACCAGCTGACATGGGTAATCCTCATGCTAACCCCTCGACAATGCAAAGACATATCTCTGCTCTGGTAAGTTCTTGGGTAGGGGCTTGGGGGTTAGGAATGCTTTGCAGAGAAGTAAACATTTCAGAAGACCTGAAATCATTAAAAACAAGTCTTAATTGTCTACTTTTACTTTCTTCAGGAGACAGGAGCTCTATCTTGGAAGATGCAGGTCTGTGAGGCAGATTGGTCAGAGTAGAGCACTGAAGTGTGAGTACAGAGAGGGATATTTTCCTGCTAGTGACCCTGAGCCAGCTAAAAAAACTCTCCCAAGGCCTCTGGTCAAAACAGAGAAACCCACACTGGGACCCTAGTGATGAGGCCAGCCCTGTGGTGCTTGGAGAGTGCAATTTTGCTGACTATGGGTCCTCAACCATTTGGCTAAACAGCCAATCATCCCAGTGCAGTGGGTCTACTCACCACTCATAGTCCTCAAGTTGTGGGACCTGGAATGGAAGGAGTAGGGGCCTGTGACTGCTTCATCTAGGTCTAATGACCTCAGAAAGGCCATCCAGGGGGGGGGCTGGTGCAGGTCCGTTGGGCCACCTGATTGATGGGTACAAGCTGCTCATTTCTCAGATTCAGGACATCCTGCAGAAAAACCTTGCAGGGATGTTTCCCTTTGTCAGGTGGTGACTAGCTGCCCAGCTAGAGCTAGAGATAACTCCTGGCAACAACTGAGGCTGATGAGTCACCAGAGAGGTTTCCAACCTATTCTTATACCAAGAAGAGCAGTGGTTACTGATTCGCATCAGCACACCTCTATTTAGGGCAGCTCTTTCTCAGAGTTGGGTTTTCCTGCAATCTGCATTAAGCCCTCAGTCTCTCATGAGGTCCCCTCCTCCCAAATCTGGCGTCTCCAGCCTGTTGAGTCACCTTGGCCACACAGTGTCAAACAGAGGCGGGACTCGCACACCAAGGTTTCCTGAATCACTTTCTTATTCAAGTTGCTCAGATTCTGATCAACTAAGGTAATATAATTAGATGCTGGCAGCTTGGTCGCATGCTGAGGGCATGATAGAGGCCTCAGCGCTGGCAGTTCCATTTCCCTTCTCCTTTATAGAGGTGATGAGATTGGAAAATCCAAAGGCACATGTGTTTCTGTTCTCATGTCTGTTGGTGGAAGCAGGCTGTGGTAAGATGGCGTGCTCAGCTCTGATGAACAAAGCCCCTGCTATTCAAGGTATGGACCGTGCAACAGCGCCGTCTCTTAGATGTGCAGAATCATCAGCCCACCCCAGACTTCCTGATCCTGAATCTGCATTTTAACGAGATCTGGGTTATGTGTATGCATGTTACCCTTTGGGAAGCAGGAGTTAAACCACTATGCTGGGGACTGGGAGAGTCTGATTATACAGCTCCAGAAAGGGTGACCTGGGTTACAGGGAGGAGTTATACCAGGTAAACTGGTAAAACGCTATCTCTCCAGGGTCCCACAGTGCAGGAAAGCAGGACCTCCCTCATGCAACCCTCTCTCATTCATTAGCGACTTCAGACAAGTAATTTAATGCCATATCACTTGACTGACAGCCTCTGCAAGTCTCTGGAATAAAATAATGACCGCCAATCACCCCAGCCTTCTGCACACAGTGGGCTGCCCGAGGAGGCAGATCGACCGCTCTTAGACTAGAACTTGTCCTAAATCATCAGATGTCTAGCAGCCACGTTGTCATTTTCATGACACCTATGGAAACCACAAAGCTGTTTGAAACAGTATTTACTTGGCTCAGAACATCTAAATGGGGGCCTAAGAAAGGATAAAGGGTGTGCATGGACCGGGAAGAAGGAAAATAAAAGAGGGTCTTAAGGGTGGCAGGCAAGATTGCCTTCTTGTTGTAAAAACTAAAGATTCAATTTCCTTTTACATTTCAGCTTCCTTTCATTTGCAAGATATTTCTCCCATTTTCTCAATGGTTTTCCTAATTATCATTCAGCCCATAAGATGCTCGCTCACCCATGCACAGAAGCTTAGGGGCCTTGTGTGGGGGAGGGCACAGACAGGCAGCAGCACTGCGGGGAAGGATGTGCTATTGCTCAGACACACTGAGACTCCCCAGTTTCTTCTACCTGCCTACCTCATAAGAAACCCGAGGGCAGAGACTGGGTATAAAAGCACTCTCTGCCCTCACAAGAGAAGAGTGAAATATTAAAGAGTGCAACAGTGTCATTGTAACAAGACCAAGTGTGTACACCACCCTTCCTGGTAACCCAACTGTGGCCACATTAGTCTGCCAAAGAAGATACATCTAGTCAAAGCTATGATTTTTCCAATAGTGATGTATGGAGAGCTGGACTATAAAGAAAGCTGAGCGCCAAAGAAATGATGCTTTTGAACTGTGGTGTTGGAGAAGACTCTTGAGAGTCCCTTGGACTGCAAGGAGATCCAACCAGTCCATCCTAAAGGAGAGCAGCCCTGAATGTTCATTGGAAGGACTGATGCCGAAGCTGAAGCTCCAATACTTTGGCCACCTGATGCAAAAAACTGACTCATTGGTAGAGACCCTGATGCTAGGAAAGATTGAAGGTGGGAGGAGAAGGGGACGACAGAGGATGAGATGGTTGGATGGCACCATCAACTCGATGGACATGAGTTTGAGTAGGCTATGGGAGCTTGTGATGGACAGGGAAGCCTGGCATGCTGCAGTCCATGGGGTCACAGAGAGTCAGACATGACTGAGCAGCTGAACTGAACTGTTGCCACAAGCATCCATCAGAGACATCCAGGTGAGCCTCGGACTTCTGGCATACATTGTGAACTATAACTCATGCACACAGAGCAACAGCTTTGAGGGGTAGGGACAAAGAGGCCCTGAGTCATCCTCCCGACCTCTATGAATAGACAAGGGGGGAAATGTTCCTTTACAGGTGATTAAACAGGTAGAAGGTTTACTGAATGACTTCCTCCTCCGTCATTATTATCATCGTGACCGTCATCGCCATCATGGACAATGACACAGGCTTTTTGAGAGCTGACTGCACAGATAGAATTTGCATCCTTGTGGAGTTCATGTTAAAGAGATCTGAATTAAAATCTCTCCTTGATCATTAGGTCAGATTGGGCAAAATCCCCAAGGAAACAAATTGTGGTTTTTAAAAGATACAAAATCTGTTCTCTGAGAATAGTTCGTGGCTGGGCCAGTTTTGTTAATAACATTACAGATCCATTTGTATTCAGAGAGACCAAATTTTTGAGTTTTCTGAACTGGTCCAACTTGAGCGATAGGTCCTCTCCTGGCCCAATCCGACTACAGCTAGGGGGATGGAGTTACGTAAAGAATGTGCCTGATTGAGGCTGACTTCCCCCAAAAGAGTGATATGGTAGGAAAGGGTGCAGCTGCCAAGAGATGGGAAATAGGAAGAACCTAACTGCTACACAGAGACATTCAAGGGAAATTCTGCTAGGGGCTAGGATTGCCCTGTTCTTTTCTTTTTCTTCATGGTCAAACAACAGAACTTCACTATTCACTACCTCCATTCTTTCATTTCTTTCTTTTTCTTTAAATCATACTTTATTTTTAAGGCAGTTTAGATTTACAGGAAAATTAGGCAGAAAGTAGAAAGTCTCCATAGATTCTTTATCCCCACCTCCAGACTCACTGCCCCTATTATTAACATCTCGCATTAGTGAGGTATACTTACTGTAACTGATAAACCAGTATTGATACATGATTATTAACTAATGTCCACAGTTTATATTAGGGCTTCCCTGGTGGCTCAGACAGTAAAGAATCTGCCTGCAGCACAGAAGACCCAGGTTCGATCCCTGGGCCAGGAAGATCTCCTGGAGAAAGGAATGGCACTTGACTCCAGTGAAGACTGGCAAGCTACAGTCAGTCCATGGGGTTGAAGAGCTGGATATGACTGAGTGACTAGGCATGCACACACATATTTATATTAGGGTGAACTCTTTGTGCTTTATTATTCTATGCCTGTGTGTCTTCTAAGTCACTTCAATTGTGTCCAACTCTTTACAATGTTATGGAATGTAGCCCACCAGGCTCCTCTGTCCATGGGATTCTCCAGGCAAGAATACTGCAGTGGGTTGTCATGCCTTCCTCCAGGGGATCTTCCCAACCCAGAGTTTGAACCCTGTACCTCCTGTGGATGGCTCCTGCATTGCAGCTGGATTCTTTACCACTGAGCCACCAGGAAAGCCTTCATTGTTCTATAGGTTTTGATCATTGTCTTTCATGCCCCTGTCATTATAGTATATTAAATAGTTACACTGCCCTCAAGATACCCCTAAGAATTTTTTGGGCTCCAAAATCACTGCAGATGGTGACGGCAGCCATAAAGTTAAAAGACACTCCCTCTCACTTTTGGAAGAAAAGCTATGACCAACCTAGATAGCATGTTAAAAAGCTGAGATATTACTTTGCTGATAAAGGTCCCTCTAGTCAAAGCTGTGGTTTTTCCAGTAGTCATGTATGGATGTGAGAGTTGGAACATAAAGAAAGCTGAGCGCTAAAGAATTGATGCTTTTGAACTGTGGTGTTGGAGAAGACTCTTGAGAGTGCCTTGGTTTGCAAGATCAAACCAGTCAATCCTGAAGGAAATCAGTCCTGGATGTTCATCGGAAGGACTGACGCTGAAGCTGAAGTTCCAATACTTTTGCCACCTGATACGAACAGCTGACTCATTGGAAAAGACCCTGATACTGGGGAAGATTGAAGGCAGGAGGAGAAGGGGATGACAAAGGATGAGATGGTTGGATGGTATCACTGACTCAATGGACATGAATTTGAGCGCGCTCCGAGAGTTGGTGAAGGACAGGGAGGCCTCGAGTGCTGCAGTCCATGTGTCACTCTTGGTGTCACGAAGAGTCAGACACGACTGAGCAACTAAACTGAAAGATTCCCTCATGTCCACCTATTCATCCCTTCTTGCCTCCAAATTCCTGGTAACCACTCATCTTTTTACTATCTCTGTAATTTTGCCATTTCCAGAATATCACAGAACTAGAAACATATAGTATGTTTATAGAAAAAACTACACACAGTAGCCTTTCCATACTGACTTCTTTGACTTAGCAATATGAATTTAATATTCGTCCATGTCTTTTCTCAGCATGATAGCTCATTACTTTTTCTTGCTAAGTAGTGTTCCATTATATTGATATACCAAACTTTGTTGAGCCATTCACTTATGGAAGGACACCATCATTTCCTTTCTACTTCTCTGTCCTTAGATTCCCACTTCATGCTTTTAAGGAGTCACTATGAACTTCCTGCCCCTTGATATTAGCTCATGCAGTTACTATGTCTCTATGAAAGTGACAGGACTTAGAGTGTCATTTTGGTTGGCAACTTGGGTACTGGTGGTATTTGAATATGTACCTAAAGCCAGCGCAATATGTGCTTAAGGCAGAATGCCAACATTTACACAGTGAATTGGCTACTCAGGCTGCAAGTGACTTACTGGGTATTCTAAAAAGTAGTGACACTTCAACAATTAGAATTTTAAGTTAGGAATTTTTGAGAATGAAGAAACTACCTGTAAAATGGAAATAGGTCAAATAGTATCTAAGGAGGATATTGCCCAGCAACAAGCCAATGGTACCGGCCACACTGAGTTAGTGCCAAGAAAGGGTGAATAGAGTCAGTGATGTCAGGTTTAGGCACTGTTAGGCACACACACACACACACACACACACACACACACACACACACATACAGTTTATCTGATTTATCTTTAAATGTATAAAAATGGTTCTATTGAGGAATGGTATGAATATTACTTTGTTCCCTCATTCACAGGGCTGTTTCATGGGTGTGTTTCAAACAGTCTTTAGGTGAACCCATCCCCCTGGCTGCAGTTGTATTTGGTCCAAAAGAGGACACGGACTCAAGTTGGGCTAGCCAGGTACAAAGGAAAAACTCTATTTCTTTGAGTGTGGCTACATGTCAAACAATTAAGCTTTCATGCTATTAGAGGTCATATTTCATGACTTGGACACTAAATTCTCTTTAGAATGAGAATGATACAGATGTGTATGAGGAAGAATCACAGAACCTTGTTATCTTTTTCTTTTTGCTTCTGTTTCCAAGCATCGTTTTTGAAAAAACCATTACTGTGGTCTTAGCATCAACTCTTCCTTCTTTGGTAACTGCTTCAGTCTTCACTTTGATATGCACGGCTACCCGACACGTACACAGTCAAATGACTATGGCCTTCAGTTATCCTAATCCTAGTCTCTGGGCACAAGTGTTGGTCCAGAGTTAGAGGGGGCCACCAAGTAGCGCCAACAAGACAGAGGAAGATGACTGTTGGGAGATGTAAGGAAACAGGCTTCCCTACTCTTCTGGAAGAGGCTTCCACCCCAGATGGGGGTGACATTTTGGACTCAGTTTATGTGCCATCCCAGATGCAGACAGCAGCAAGACCCTGGCTATGGTCCACTGTTTCTGAGATGATGGACCTGGGTCATTGTTAGAGGTGGAGAAGTCACATACCCAGGGCCATCTGGCAGAGATTGCTGGGTCTGTGCTCTAGCCCTACTGGGTCTATGGGGACCACGGCTTTATCAGTAGCCACCTAGAGAAGCCTAGGGACAGAACTGGGAAGGGAGGGGGAGGTAAGTTCCATGAGAATGACTCTGATTGGTAGAAGATGGGGGCCAGGAAGCTGCTAATAAATTCTGCTCTCTTCCTGCACTCACACAGCTGGTCCTGAGATACGGCAGCTGCTGCATCCTCTCTGAAAATTTCCCTTCAAACCTGCTCTCTCCTCTTTCCTATCTCATCCCCGCTTTTCCTTCTCCTGCTTCCCCAAATCACACTCCAGTCTCAAATAAAGTGTCAACACATCAGTGCTTCTGGGAACTCAGGCTAACACAGGAGGCTCTAACCTCAGGGACTGCTGGCAGTTCTCTTATGGGAACCAGTATATGGATTGAGGCCAGCAGTGTGAAAGGCATATGGGGAGCTGACAGAAATGTGATGACATCAATAACCAACCTGGAAGGCTTTCTGGACCTCCAGTTACCTGAGTCAGGCAAAAGTCCATTATATCTAGCTGAATGCATTGTAACTGACAACCTTCTTTAGTTTTACCTATACTTGCAGATTCTGGGAGGGCCTCCCTTGTATCACAGCCTTATAATAAATTCTGCTTTTGATCTCAGTTAACATAAGCTGATTCTGGTACCTGCCAGCAATCAAACCCTGATATGCTCACCTCCCTTTTGATTCTGATAAAAAACTTTTAGAACCCCTTGTTGGAAATCTGATTTTTTTCACCATTTAAGAAAGAAAAATCAGTTCAAATGTATAAAGCACATCCATAGCCAGGCATAAAGCACAGGATCTTTCTGTTTTAATTAAAAACAAATCAGTTTTTTAAACAATTCTGGAAGTTCTCCCAAATAAAAAGCAATCAATGCCCCCAAATAAGAATAGTTTAAGAATTAATCTCTGCCAAGTCAGCTTTCCCCTAGATGATGGATTTGTTAGTTAATCATTCTGAAACCAGGATTAGAGCACAGTGAAAAGTTTAATAAACCATTCATTTCCTACAGTGCTGAGTAGTTTCATGGGCTTTTTACTTGCATGCCATAAGCAGGACTATAAATTGTATTAGCAATTGTTTTTGAAAAGGATGTCGAGACTTCTGTTCTACAGTAAGATGGTGATTTGTGCCAGCATGTTTAACTACTCCCTTTCCTCCTCAGTTTTTATAGAAATGACTACAAACATATTTTAGAATATGGTTTAAAAGAAAACACAACCAAGCATCTTTATGCTGAAATACAGTGAAAAGCGCTATGAACAGGTGGTCAACCCAGAGGAGGTTGGCAAAATAGCAGAGACAGAAACAGCAGAAGAACCAACTAGCCCAAGATTTGATCAAGAGCAAGGAAAAGCCCTCCTGCACTTGAGCAGGAATCTGGCAGAATTTCCTAGATTTGGATACTCCTGGAGTAGCCAGGTCTGGGAGTCGAGGCTGGGTAGTGGAGTACTTAGTGCCTGTAATGCAAGCTCTTTGCTAAATCAGGCTCCTGACAGGGGTCATCTTGTCCCTTAGAAAGGAGATAGTGGCCCAGCTAACTTCAGGTCGCTACAACAAACACAGGAAAAATAACAAAACAGGAAAAAGAAGAAAAGAACATCAGGGACCTACAGAGATGCTGAGAGCCTGGCCTCTCCAATTGCATTCACTTCTTGAGGTCAGTGTCAGAAACTGGAAAATACTTTCCAATCATGTGCCAGGGGATGCTGGACAATTTTCTCCCATCAGGAAGTAATTTGAGTTTTGCTGTTTATATGAAAAAAGCAGAGCCATACCGGATCTGAAAGTCACCGGAACAGAAAAGGCCCTTCTGCCATCCAAAGGTTAGGGTACCAGAAGGTAGGGAACGGATTGAAGTTTATTGATTTTCAATTGATGAAACATTGACAACAGCACTGGGTGGTGAAATTACACCTCTCAGCTCAGAGAATATTGTTTCTCAACCCAGACTGATTGTTGAAGGTGACAAGTAAATGGGTTTCTGGTAAACATTTATTCCATTTTTCAATCTAGACACCAAATTGATGTGTAGCAATAATGTGAATGTAATTATAGGAATCTGAAGGACCTGAAGTCTTGAAAAAGCCTAAATGTTTTAGAAAGCAGGCTATTGAGTTGGCATTAGAGTGCTCAAGAGGAAAATGCACAGCGAAGAACTGCATTCAATTCCATTCAGAAACTACATATTGGGTTTTCTGGGAGGCAAAGTACAGAGCTTAAGGTGGCACCAATGATGTTTTCTTTCTCATCATCTTCCCATCCTCTCCTTTAAAGACCCTTTCATTAATTCTGTAAAATCCAGAGTGTTCTCTGTTCCCCGGGGCTTTCTCACCTTAGCTGGAAACAGCTCTTCACAGCAGATGATTAAATTTTATTTTCCCCTTGCTGAAGGAATTATTCCCGTAAACTAAGATTTCTCAACATTTCACATTGTCTTCCTCCTTCATATTCATGAGCCACTCTCCTTCCCCCTTCATTTCTCATTAAGAATGTTTTGTAGCAAAACTCTAATTAAAGTGTACCTTACTCAGGAGGGGCTTCCCTGGTGGCTCAGACAGAAAAGAATCTACCTGCAATGCAGGAGACCACGGTTCAATCCCTGGGTTGGTAAGATTCCCTGGAGAAGGGAACCGCTACCCACTCCAGTATTCTTACCTGGAGAATTCCATGGACAGAGGAGCCTGGCTGGCTATAGTCCATGGGGTCGCGAAGAGATGGACGCGACTGAGTGACTTTCGACTAGTTACAGGATTACCAAGGATAGTGAGGCTTAAACCTCTGAGGCCCAGGGTCCATATCTGTAGAATGGGGCTAATTAATGCATCCCTCATGGGATTCTGTGAAGAATTAATGAGATACTTTATACAAAAACATGTTCTAGAGCAAAAGTACCATAAGGGATACAGAGGTAGAGTGAGGACACAGGGCGATGGAGAGCTCAGACCAGGAAACTGCCAGCCCCGTTTAATGTGAGAATCTGAGTGAATTAGCTAACCTTTCTGACCCTTGGCTCACCCATCTGTAAACGGGGATAGGAGTGCCCATGTCAGACAGTTTCTGTGAGAATGAATGAGTTACTGCGGGCAAAGTTCTTAATGAATATGGTGGTGGGTTAGTTGCTAAGTCATGTCTGACTCTTGCAACCCCATGGACTGTAGCCTGCCAGGCTCCTCTGTCCATGGGATTCTTTAGGCAAGAATAATGGCGTGGGTTGCCATTTCCTTCTCCAGGGGATCTCTCAACCCAGGGATCGAACTCAGGTCTGCATTGCAGGCAGATTCTTTACCAACTGAGCTACAAGGGAAGGCTAATACAAAAAATGTTGTTACAATTTCAGAATAATCTTGTCATACTTAAAAGGCTTTCCATATCCCTCACAAAGTAATTACTTTTTAAATATATATTCAATGGTCTATCTAGGGTTGTGTGGTGTGTGGGAAAAAACAGATCCAGATGTAGAATCAACCATTTGCATTCAGTTGGGGTCTGAATTTTACATGGAGGTCAAGGGTACACTTCATGGAATGAAGGGGGAGGTATTTAAACAGGAGGATGGAAGTGACTGAGTAAGTGCGCAGGCCCGACTCTATACAATGGAGAGGTGCAGGCCACCTACCTGCCCATTCTGGGACCTTTCCCATCCTGAGCTCCTAGTGGTCCAAGTCCTTATCTCATATCTTGACAACTTCGATGTCAAACTAAAATGGTGTTAACCCTAAACTGGGTTGAACTACTGAGATAACTACTAAAAGACTTTTCATTCTAGAGGTATTGGCAAAAGTTCTTAACCAGGACTTCCTTGGTGGCCCAGTGGCTAAGACTTCTAGCTCCTAAGGCAGGGTCCTTGGTTCATTGCTTACTCAGGGAACTAGATCCCACATACTACAACTAAGAGGTCAAATGCTACATCTAAGGATCCCGTGGGCCACAACTAAGACCCGGCACAGTCAAATAAATATATATTTTTTAAAGTTCTTAACCTTCCAAAGAGGGATCTGTATTTGCGGAATTTGAGGCACAAGTGTCATCCAAGGAGGCATTTTGCAGGAGATGGAGGGTGAAAGGACCAGCAGAGCTGCAAAAGTTTCAGGGCCAGATCAACTGTTGGAGGTCCTAAACACGGCTAACAATTTGGTAATCATCATATCCCATATAATTCACTAAACATTACATAGAATCATCAAACACAGACACCGTGCCCACATGCGCACTGCAAAAGAAATACGTTCATTCTAGATTTCCTGATTCCAAAATTCTGGGTAAGTTCATCAAAGCTGAGTCCATCCAATCTCTTTTCTCCCTTTCTCTGGTCCTGCTTTCTGGTGACCCTGCCATATCCCTAGGCTACCTGTCGGGCATTCACGCACTGCCATCTCCACATTCTTCTGCCGTGATCACCAGCCAGGCCACCTCCTTCAGCTCTCCAAGGAGGCTCCTCAGGGATTCTCACCAGGCTCTGCCACCACGGCCATCCTATCCTCTCCCCATCACACAGAATTTCCAGCTCTCAGTACCATGAAAGATTCTCCACTTTGCCTGTGAAGTTCAGCTCCCTGCACTCTCACTTCAGAGAGCTGTGACAACTAATACCTTGTCCTGTCTGGAGTGTCTTCTGTATTGGGGAAAACGACTAGGAAGCGGGTTCCCAGGAACTGCTTTCCTGCCTCTTTGGGGACTGGGCTGGGGCCTCTTCCCAGTGTATAGGGTATATAATCCCTGCAACGCCAGTTTCCACAACAAAGATGGTGGACAGAACCATCTGGTAGCAAAGAGCTTTGGCATTTAAATGATTATGATGAGAGCATTTGTTAAGAGTACTTACAGTAATGTAAATCGGTGCCGTGCCTGGCTCAGAGCAAGTGCGTAACACATGGGAGCTTTATTTACAACAAGACTGGGTCCTATGACTCAGAGATGGTGGCGACTCGTCCTTTACATGTACCTGTGATTCTCCTGTTCCTCTGGGTGAATCTTCTGGAGAAGCAGACTGGAGACTTGCTTACACCATCAGAAAGAGTACCTCACACTCCACTTTATCGACCCTTTATTCACAACTTGTCACCAAGTCAAGGCTACATTAGAAGACACGCTTGGTCTAGGGATTAGGAGGAAATGCAGCCCTGCCATCCCCAAGCTCCCAAAGACCACTTAGCTTTATAGGACCAGATAGTGGAAGAAAGAAAAATATCCTTAAGGTTTTCAAGCAGGATGTCTAAAGTGAATCCATTATATATAAAGAATCGCCTGAACATTGAGAAAGGTCAATTTGATGGGCTGAGAGCAAAAATAAGGCCTCTGACAGTTTTAATTCTGAGGCTTTTAATAATTTTTTTTTTTAAGTATAAAACTCAGGGGAATTCCCTGGTAGTCTAGTGGTAAGACTCCACGCTCCCAGTGCAGGGTGTCTGGATTTAAACGAGGCCCAAGGGGTCAGGGAACTAGATCCCACATGCTGCAACATGCATGTGTGACTAAACAAATAAATAATTTGTTAAAAGTATAAAAGTCTCCCATCAGCATTTAGATTTCCTTGCTTATAAAGCATGAGCTCTACAGTCAAGTGACTGCTTCAGGAATCTAGAATGGATTCTAGAACATTCTGCATCCCACCTAGGGACTAGTCTGGGTCTCACTTATTTTTTCCCTGAGGATCAGCGACACCACAACCTGACAAGCCCCACTCAGGACCTGCTTCCTGGGCTCAGGGCCTTGCAGTCTCACAGGGCCCAGGGCTTAGAATGGTCCTATAATTGGTTTGATGTGCTGCTGTCAGAACATCAAATTCTTAGCAATTATTATTCAGTTCCTAGCAGTTTTGAACAGGGAACCCAGCATTTTCATTTTGCACTGGGCTCTGCAAATTACATGGCAGGTTCTGGCTGTGGTACCCAGCCAACTGTCTGTTGTATAATAGAAGCTTATTTACTATCTGAAGAAAATTAATGATCAATAATGTAACGTCTTCTCCAATTCTTCATTAGAGTAGATTCAAGCTAAGGTCCATAGGCATTTGAAATCCTCCTATGTGTTATAACCTGCATAAAGGCCTCGTTAAATCTAAAAGTTATGCTTGAAACTTAGAAACCTAATGTGATACATGAAATGCCAGCTACCAGTGTGTTCCCTGCCAAATAGGAACAACCTACAAATCTCCCATTTTCCTAGTAGTGACAGCTTCTGTTACTGAAAATCTCAAAGCAATAATAGGTCAAAGTGCTGGGTGTAGACTTCTGCCGATTCAATGTGCTAACGCTATCGAGGTGATGCTATTAAGTACCAAGAAGCGAATATTCAGATCTCAGTCAAACGGAGTTCTCAAGGGGAATTGTCCTTTATATAACAATTGATTTTTCTAAAGTAAATTACCAGTTACAGGATATTTACTCCAGTTTGTTGTTTATGGACTTGGAGGTGTGTCTGAATGACATTTAAGGAAAGAGAGCTGAAAAGCAGGGAAGAATTGTAATCAGGAGGTAGCTGATACAATCATTTAAAGAAATAAAGCAGAAGCCAGCCAAAAGTCACAATCAAAAAATTGAGAACTGAAATCCCCAAAGCCTGACCACGGTGGGATTCTGTATTGAGAATAATGTAATACACTGAACAGCCGCTTCCATTCTCAAGGATTCAATTTGCAAAGGCTAAATAATCTTATTTGGAAACAAGGAGCTGTAATACCTTATGACAAAGTATAATGGGAACAGTATGTAACATTCCTTCTCCACATCTCCTTTTGTATCTATCTATGAACCTTTATTGATACATCTGAGCATTCTCTCCTCAGACCCAGGCAGTCGCTGAAGTTTCAGAGGAAGGGCAACAGCACAGGGAGTAACTACAGCAAAAATACAAGCCACAGAGAAGGCCAGCTAGGAAAGGAAATGACAGCAGCAAGAGGCTAGATTTACTAGCTAATTCAGGAATCATTTTGGAATACAGTGTGCCCTGTGCTCACAAGCTCTACGTGAAGGGCTGCAGCCAGGAGAATATTTGATCGTGCTACACCAGAAGTACAGCATATGTAACTCCTGAATGAGTCTTTTCCCACGTGGATTTAACTTGGAGGCGGTTCTCAGCCTCCCAAGCCAAAAGCCAAAGCACAGGATATAATTCCTCTCAGATGGAGAATGAACACCAGGAAGAGGAAAGAGCAAGAAGCAATTTCATACGCAGGCAACATACTGCAATTTATGGAGCTTGAACTGTTACGGATGGAAAGACAGAGTTCTCTATAATCGGGGTTAAAGCCTTACAACAAGGAAATTTCACATGGCCAGAAAGAATAAAAATGGGACAGAAAAGAAGAGGATCAGGTAATGAGAAAGAAGAAAGGAAAGATGCAGGCCAGACAGGGACTGAGACAGTTTTTGAAGCCATAGCTTGCTTGGAGGTCTCACCAATTCCATGGTTTAGAGAGAGTGAGAGTTAACATAAGAAGCACATTATCTTACTTGTAGTTTACTGGTGATACTTAGGTTAACAGTTGAATAAACTGTGTGTGGTTCTCAGTTCAGCATAGAAAACAACATAAAAGTTATTATTAGACTTTGGTGTCTTAAAGTCCCTTGGCCAGCCCTACCACAGGCAAATTTACACCGCCAACTGCCTCCCTGCCCCGGCCTCTCCTGCTCTCAAGAGCTGACTCTCCCTTGACCCCCAACCCCCAATCCATCCACTCTTCCTCTATTCATCTGAGCCCCCTCTTACTGCTATGAGAGCTGCTAAAGGCCCAGTCCCACATTCCCTTGCTTTCTAAAGCAGTGGAAAGAACACTTCTTTGTGTAAATGTCTTCTATCTAGGTGATGCCAGCAAAGGCCACAACTTTCAAAGTGAAACTGGTCCTTGCAAGTGCTTTGCTAAACCAAGAGTGAAGTCTCACTCTAAAAGGGATCCTACCCTGCTCTTTGACCAACAGTTCAAATTCCAGGGGATTCTTTAAAAATAATTTCTCCTTTTTTTTTTTAAAAAAAAGTGCAATGTCACTAAATAGTCCTCTAAAATATTATTTTTAAATAGTGGCATATCAGTTCATAGATGTGACACTTATAAAATAGAATGCTTTGCTGCTGGATGTTTTCTTTAAGTTGTTTAATATTGTGGCCAATATTTTGCTATTATACATAGGGTTAAAATATTCCTTATGTGTAAATTGTCATGCATTGTATGATTATTTCCTTATTGTAAATACACCAAAGTAGAATCACTACAAAATATCATAAATTTGCAAAAAATTATTCTACACTTTATTTTATGTATTTTAAATGACATGCTGAAGGCTTTACAAATGTATAAAAGGCCTACATAATTGCACCCTTACCCACTTAGACAATAAGTTTAAAAAAAGTTTATAGCATTAGAGTCATGAATGATTATCATAAAAATAAGTAAACTGACAGGTAGTCAACAGTTATAAATAGTATCTACTGCTTGAGGTTTAAAGAAAAAAGAAAATTAAAACTTGACAAAAGGAGTTTCAAAGGCTTCTACAAATAATAAATCACTCCAGATTCACTTCTTGCTATTGATAACTATGACTGACATTCACCTCAAGGTAACTGTGACTTGACATATTTTGTAAGAGTTAGATAAAATAATCCAAAAGCTTTAAGAAGCAAAGGCTTTTATCAGAAGAGTTTCAGTTGAGCCTATCTATTTGCATTAAGGCAAGATTATTTTGAAGAATTATGAGTCAACATTGCAAACATGTATTGCATACACTATATTTTAAAAACATATTTTCCCTACCGCTTTCCTATATTTACTTTCTTCTCCAATCAAGTTGGTCAGATCATGCTTACAAAATGTTTCCTTAATTTTACAAGAAATATATGTATACTTTTAGAGATAATAAATGTGACAGAAATCTTTCATTTCCAGTTATAAAGCAGCATGTATCAGATTAATCCTATACTTAAGATCAATCTACTCTTCTAAAACATTTCAAATATATAATACAGAACATTTAGTAAAATTGACTATTTTTTAGGGCACAATGCAAGCCTCAACAAATTTCAGAGGACTGAGGGAAAAAAAGTGTTTTCTGACTTAAGCAAAGTTAAGCTAGAAATCAATCACATACACACACACACAAAAAATCACTAAAAATGTTTTCAACGTTTGAAATTAAGCAATAAACTACTAAATATTTCATTAATCTAAATAAGAAATCACAATGGAAATTATAAAATGTTTTAAACTAAATGATTATCATATCAACTCTGCTGGGTCAGGTTAGAACTTGTTTTTGCTAGCTTTTGACATGTAACAAACCATCCCAAAACTTAGTGGCTTACAAACAACCACCATTTTATTTACATCAAGATTCCATGGTTTGGTTGGGTGGTTCTTCTCTTCTGGCTTAGCTGATATGTTGGACACTCTTGAATCTATGAGAAGATAAATACTGGGGAAGACAAAGATCTCGAATGATCTTGTTCACATGTCTGGCAGCTAGCAGGCTTTCAGCCAGAATACCTTAGTTCTCCACGCGACCTCTTTCCCTCCAGCAAGCTAGCCTGCTTTCATTCATGGAGTATTTTCAAGGACAATAAGAAAAAAAGTTTTCCAAATTTCTGTTTTATATTTGCTAACATCTGCTGATTAAAATAAGTTATATAGCCAAATCTAGACTCAAGAGCAGAGACATTTGGTGGAAAAACTGCAAAATTTTATTACAGTGGTCATGCAGACAGAGATGGGAAAAAAATTGTGGTCACTTTCAGAGTCTACACACAGCTTATATAGTACTCAGAGGGAAATTTATATCTTTAAATACAGATATGAGAAATTGTGTTTACTCTCAAGAAGTTACCAAAGGAAAAACAAACTAAATCCAAAAAAAGAAATAGAAAGAAGGCTGTAATAAAGAATAAATATCAATGATTAAAAAAACAACCAATAGAGAAATTCAACAAACCAAAGTTTGTTCCCTAAAAATACTGATAAAATTGATCCATGGGAAAAAGTAAGAAAGAAAACACAAATTATTAATAAAAAGAATAAAATAGTAGCCATTATGACTGATTGTTCAGGTGTTACAAAGATGAGAATTCATAAACAATTGTTTACCGATTCATTTTAAAATTTAGGTAAAATGGAAAAATTTGTTGGAAAATACAAGTTATCAAAATGCACACCAGAAGAAATAGAAAATCTTATATTTATTACTTGTCTCTGTATTAAAAAAATCTTTCTGCCGAGAAAACTCAGGCCCACAAAGAAGATACTATAAGGAAAGAAAATTATGAGCCAATCTCTCTTATAAATGCAAAAGCAAAAATTCTAAATAAAATTTAGCAAATTGAATCCATAAACCATTTGAGACTATTTAAGTTTATAAAAAGTAGGAAATCAATCAATAAAATCAGCCTTATTAATAAAATAAAGGAGAAAAACCATGTAATCATGATTTTGCCAAATGCAAAAAAAAAAAAAAGAGAGAGAGATTTTGATAGAATTTAATAACCTTCCATTTAAAAAAAAAAAAAACCTTTTCAGGGTGGAGAACAATCCAACAATAGAAGAGACTTCCTTAATGTCCATAAAGGATGTATTTTTTTAAAGCCTACATAAAATTTCATATATACTGATAAAATTATTTAAAAGGCCTTCCTGAGATTAGGAATAAGGCAAAAGGGATAATTTTTACTACTTATATTCAATGTTGTACTTAATGTTTGTCAGTGTAATAATTTTTTAAAAAATTGATAGGTATAAGTACTTAAAAGGAAGAAATAAAACTGTTATTCACAATGATATAATTATGTATGTAGAAAATTCAAAGGATAAAAATCAGAATAAATAAGTGAATTTAGTAAGGCCCCTGGATATAAGATCAATATACAAAAGCTTATTATATTTCTGTATCTTTACAAGATAAATTAGAAGATAAAATTTTTAATTACTTAATATAAAACAGCATATAAACTTTAAACACCAAGGAATAAATCAAATAAAAAATGTGTACAACATCACCAAAGAAAAATACAAAACATTACTTAAAGAAATAAAAGATCTGAATAAAAAGATATACCAGTTTTTGTACTGGACTACTGAACACTGTAAAATTGTTAATTTTTCCTAATAAATCTTTAGGTTCAACAAAATCCCAGTCGAAAATGCCAGAAGCCTTTTGTGTGTGTGTGTGTATGTGTAAATTGACAAGTAGATACTAAAATTTAAAATGGAAACACAAATGGCCAAGAATAACAAAAGACAAACTTCATAAATAATAAGGTAGAGGATTTACGCTACCAAATATCAACTTATTACAAAGCTACAGTTATTAAAACAAGAACAAAACAAGCAAAACAATGATGTGACATTGTTTTACATTTCAAAACAATGTGAAAAATAAATGAAGGAAGGTGCAGAATCACAAAATGGACTTATACATACACTGCAACCATTTTTACAATAAAGATGTCACCACACTGTGGTGGGGGCAAGGGGGTCATTTCCTCTTAGATGATCCTTGATCAATTACATATCTATACAGAAAACAGATGAATCTTGACCCCTACCACACACAAAACTCAGTTCCAGAAAGATTATAGATTTAAATGTGAAGGTAAAATAATAAAACATCTAGAAGGTAACACAGCAGTGTACCTTCATGACCTTGGCAGCAGAAATTGGAACATCACCTTTATTTAAGTACCTTTCTCAAATGTATATGATATATCCACTCTGCTCTATCCATTCTTTTCCATTCATTCTAGCTCACTCCAATTACCTTCTTTTCAGAGCTTCTTTTTCTCTCAAATTAATAACTTAGAAGGCCAGGTGGTCCCCAATCTCTCTGAATCTCTGCTCTGTTCTCTGCTCTTTCCTGGACACAGTGCTTGAACCCCTTCCATCATCTAGACACTCCAGAAATCTGACAAGAAGTCACCTGAAAGCAAAACATTCTACCAGGCATTAAGCAGGCTGTGAAGTTGTGCAGTCTCATCTTACACTCTCAACAAGTTTATCATCTCTTCGGGAAGACATGGGACAAAATCATTATTTTATATTTCAAAGAAGTATGGAATGAGTATCTGGAGAAAAGGAGAGGAGAGAAGAAAGAATTATTTTACCCAGGCTAATCAGGAAGAGTATTTTGAGTAAGCAGCATCTGAGATGGGTCCTGAAGTTTATAAAAAAAAAAACTATTCTAGGCAAAGCCAAACCCTCATGAATATTATTTGAATTGATGCACTATGTCTCCTGGGTAACTATCTGAGTAGATTTCTCCTGGAATACTTAGACTGACTTCTGTAACCACAGAAGAGCACTTGTTCAGGCTATAAAGCAAGTGCCTCTGGAAGAAGAGAATAAACAAAATGCTTGCTTCTGTGTGAATTCTATGGCTTTTAAATCTGAGCGGTCAGGGGATTGTGTTAGCAGAGGCTCTTATCTTTCATATACATAGATGGCTCTTTTCTGCTGGTTCCTTCCAGCTCAGGAGCAGAAGCTGTTGCAACATGTCTGCCTTGGAACTTTTTACTTAAGTCTTCCCCTGCCTTTGTGAAACTGAATGAAGATATTGCGCTATGTTTTTAAGAGCTGAAAGAAGTCAGAACAATAAGAAGGAGGAGCTTCAAGATTCATGTCAGAGATTAGTGAGTATTTAGGAACAGATGCGAGGGTCCCTTGGTGTTAGAATAACACAGTGCCTGGGTTGCAAACTGAAACGCCTACAGGAAACATGGAGGTAAAAGAAGTGGGTGGGTGGGCTGAAAATAAAAATAGCAACAGCACAAATGTGATGAGAAATAGAAGCTCACACTTGGTTGTAGTAAGGCAAATTCTCAGGCCCTACCCAGGTTTACTGAATCAGCAGCTCTGGGTGGGACCCAGCAATCTCCAGATGGTTCTGATGTATAGTCACGACTGAGAAATACTGCAATCAGGAAAGTGAAGAGAGAGGCAAACTGGGATGTTCACACCCCATGTAAAGGCCGGACATTTCTCTGCTCTATGTGATTTTTGCCTTTTAGGATAGAACATATGTCACCAGATCTTCCAATTTTGTAAAAAGAAGTCACCTATCTGAATTTTTACAGGATATTTCTTGACTTTTTAAAGTACAGTAATGGTCATCACTAAAAAATAAAAAAAGAAAACAGCTGCTGGCCAAATATAGTCATGGTCAATATTTTATCACTGACTATTGGCTTTCAATCTCTAGCATAGTGATTAAAAGCATAAGCCCTAGGTTCAGAGAGTTGTTGAAGTCAAACTCTAGCTCTTATTTTGTGGGTATCTGAGGCAAATTATTTAACTTCTCCATGCTTCAATTTCCTCTTGTGTGAAATGGGCATAAAAATAATACCTGCTTTACAGGGTCCTTGTGAAGGTGGAGTGGGATAAAGCTATTCTAGGGTCTGGCACATAGTAAATGCTCAATAAAGGATACCTGTATAATTACTCTGCTCAAGCACAGGAAGTGCTGGGTCTGTAGGGAAAGAAGGCATCTGAGATAGGAGAGAAGGGAACTCATTGAATTCTCTAGGCTGAGCTGGTTGGTCCTACACAGTGTTCAGAGTATGTGGCAGCCTCACTGAGGGGCCAGGGTATGCTCAAGCAAGAAGGGGATATGCTGGATGGGTCTGACCCAGAAGGAGAAGATTCCCATAATCCTCCATGTCATTTTGGGCAATCAGCTTATACATCACCAGAACTCAGTCTGGGTTGGAAATAAGGGCCTTGGCAAGTCTTAAATTTCTGGGATCCCAAATAAGCAGGTTACATTCAAAGCTTAAAAGTAATAATATCCAAGTAGCCTGCAGCAGCAGCAGCTCAGACCCACATTTGGGGCTGTATATGTGAGGGGGTGGGGAAAGGGGAAGTAGAAAAAAGATAAAAAGTGGTGTGCCCTGGAGGCTAAGTTGGCATCAAGGGCATATGCTAGGTAGAGCTGATACCAGGTCTGTGGGCAGCCATGATTAACTCCAGGCCCCATGTCTGGAGGGGCTGAGGCAGCTGATATACTTTCTGTCTTAATCTAGACCAGCTCAGCATCTAGGCATGATTGAGACTGAAGGTGGAAGGCTTTGGGGACTCTTCCATCTATGACTAGGAAAAATGAAGCTTCATAGATATAGATGCTGGCTTAGGCAATGGGGTATCAGGCATTTTTCTAGGAGGCAAGAAATTATAGTGCTAATTACAAGCGTAGGTTTTGAGTCAGTGTAAAGATGCACTGGATGAGGAGTCAGGGAAACAGGAAGACTATGGCACTTTCCCTGGCAAGCAACCTCAGCATTTGGACCACTCTTCTCAGTTATACTCAGGACAGACATCTTTAACTGATTAAAATATCCTCTCCTGCTGATATCCCTGACAAGGTATCAATATTTTTTCAAAACCCTGCTCTATCTGGACTTACCGTATGATCCATCAATTCCACTCCTGGCCATAGATCCAGAGAAAACTCTTGGATAAAACTCTGATTTGAAAAGATACACACACTCCAATGTTCACAGTAGCACTATTTACAAAAACAAAGGTATGGAAGAAACCTAAATGTCCATCAACAGATGAACAGATAAAGAAGATGTGGTATAAATACAATGGAATACTACTCAGCCATAAAAAGAATGAAACAATGCCTTTGCAGTGATGTGGATGGATCTAGAGATCATACTAAGCAACATAAATCAGAGAAAGACAGAAGTCATGTGATATCCATGGAGTCACAAAAAGTTGGACACCAGTGAGCAACTGAGCGCATGCACGCGCGCGCACACACACACACACACATTTATCATTTATTTGTGGGATCTAAAAATATGATTTATCTTAATTTACTGGTCTGGGTGTCCACTGCTATAGGGTGATGACAATAGGGGTGGAAGAAATGTACTTATCTACAAAATAGAAACAGACTCACAGACGTAGAAAACAAATCAAATGTTGCTAAAGGAGAAGGGGGCGGTGAATAAATTTGGAATTTGGGATTAGCAGATACACACTACTATGTATCAAACAGGCAAACAACAAGGACCTACTGTGTAGCACAGGGAAGTATATTCGATATCTTATAATAACCTATAATGTAAGATCATGGCATCTGGTCCCATCACTTCATGGCAAATAGATAGGGAAACACTGGCTGATTTTATTTTGGGGGGTTCCAAAATTACTGTGCATGGTGACTGCGGCCATGAAATTAAAAGACGCTTGCTCCTTGGAAGAAAAGCTATGACCAACCTAGACAGCATGTTAAAAAGCAGAGACATTACTTTGCCAACAAATGTCCATCTAGTCAAGGCTATGGTTTTTCCAGTAGTCATGTATGGATGTGAGAGTTGGACCATAAAGAAAGCTGAGTGCCAAAAAATTGATGCTTTTGAACTGTGGTGTTGGAGAAGACTCTTGAGAGTCTCTTGGACTGCAAGGAGATCCAACCAGTCCATCCTAAAGGAGATCAGTCCTGGGTGTTCATTGGAAGGACTGATGTTGAAGCTGAAACTCCAATACTTTGGCCACCTGATGCGAAGCACTGACTCATTTGAAAAGATCCTGATGTTGGGAAAGATTGAAGGCAGGAGAAGGGGATGACAGAGGATGAGATGGTTAGATGGTATCACCGACTCAATGGACGTGAGTTTGGGTAAACTCTGGGAGTTGGTGATGGACAGGGAGGCCTGGCGTGCTGCAGTCCATGGGGTCAAAAAGAATCGGACACGACTGAGCTACTGAACTGAACTAATAGATAGATAAAGATATATATGAATAAGGCAATCACTTTGCTGTACATTTGAAACTAACACAACATTGTAAACTAACTACACTTCAAATAAAACAAAACAACTTCTCTCTATTTAGACACCTACTCCAACAGATGGAAACGAGCACTTTAATTTCCTGATTTGGGTATCCATTGCTATAGGGTGATGACAATGGGGGTAGAAGAAAGGAGTTTTCCAGAATATGTTGTGAAATATCATCAATAGGAGTCAGTGCTTAAATTTTTGATGGGGGTTGAAAAGCAAAATGGGGCCAGCACAAAGAATTCCAGGTGAAAGATCACAATAGGGTTTTAAGTCTAAGAGTGACAGACTGTTTGATGCTGTTAAGAAAGGCACCTTCCCTCCAAAAAACAAACAAACAAAATATATAAACAATCACCAGTCAAGGAATTCAGAAAAATGAGCAGGTTGGTGCAGAAAAGATGGTAAGTTCTACTTTTGAGGTCCTGGCAGAATAAGGACCTGGAGATATCATTAAAGCAGCTTGAAATGCTGGGTTCTTCTCAAATCCTAATAGCTGACACACATGACTAACAAGGACTTGTATAACCAAAGCAATCAAACAGAAATCACACACACATTTAGGAAGAGGGATGAGTGGAGAAACAAGGCAAGTCATGGAAGCTGAAGGTGGATCTCAAAGAAATTCTGAGCATGAACAGAACACTGGGGCCAGAAGATGATCTGAATTATTCCATGGACATGCATAATTATCCAGAAAGGACTTATGCATGGCCTGAGAATCCTCAAACCATCGCTGTTGCCATCATCATACAATATTTACTTACTAAAAGCATCAGCATATCAGCATTATATTAGTGGTCAAAAGCCCTTTGCCCTTGAGGAACTTATAGGCTTGTAGGTGAGAGACATGTACCAAGGTATTGCAATATACCATGAGACGTGCTAAGACATCTTTATACACAGAGAGTTACAGATTCATGATACCCGCTTACACAGGGCGATACAGATGCGTGTAGCAGGGTCTAAAGCAGCCTGAGAGGAGCAGGGCAGGTACCACAGAGGGTGAAGATGGAGATGCACTGAAAGCAAACTAGAAAGATTGGTTCATCCACCCATGCTTGTCCATCTGCAGGCTGAGTTTCCCAGCCTTTCCAGGCAGCACTGAGCAGGACCAGAGAAGTGTGTAGGTGTGGAGTGGGACTCAGGGTGGGCTCTCTAAAGCAGTTTCTCAAGCTTGTTCTTGGGAAAAGGCCAGAGAGTTTTAAATTACCTTTTATTTATTTAGTCATCCACTTTTTTTTTTTTTTTTTGAGGGAAGCAAAACAGAGCATTTGTAGCTTAACTATGGTAATTCTTCTGTGCTGGCTGGCTTCCAGAATAAGCTGACTAAATAGACTCATCATCTTTTGGGACAGATACTCCAAGGCATCCTTCTTATATACTGATCTTCCCAAAGTCTTCTCTATTAACACTACGAAAATGAAAGGGAAACCGATCTCAGAAAGTTGTTAAGACAAGAGGATTTTTGGGGTTTTTTTGCTTGCTTTATCGTTAGGTCTCCCATTTTTTAAAAGTTAAATTTTGTTTTTCTATCATTTTTATAATGTTTAATCTTGAAAAAAGGAAAAACACAACAAAGTTTATTATCTCAACCATTTTTAAAAGTATAGTTCAGTAGTGTTAACTATATTCACATTGATGGTTAACTGATCTCCAAAAATTTTTAATCTTGCAAAACTAAAACTCTACCCATTTTAAATAACAACTCTCTATTTCCTCCTCTCCTGATCCCTGGAGACCACCATTCTACTCTCTGTTTCTATAAATTTCTATAATGTAACTACTTTAGATATCACATATATGTGAGATTATGTAGTGTTTGTCTTTTTGTGACTGGCTCATTTGATCTCAAGATTCATCCCTGTTGTACCATGTGTCAGAATAGCCTTCCTTTTCAGGGCAGAATGCTATTTCATTGCATGTATATACCATATATTCTTTATCGATTCACTGGTGGCTTGCCTCTACATCTTGGTTATTGTGAATAATGCTGCTATGAACATAAATATACAAGTATCTCTTCAAGATTCCATTTTCAATTCTTTCAGATATAATCCTAGAAGTGGGATCTCTGGATGATATAGTAATTCTATTTTTAATTTTTTAAGGAAACACCCACCATACAGTTTCCCATAGTAGCTGCACCATTTCACGTTTAGGTCTCCCATTTTTTAAGGAAGAATTTATAACCTGTGATATCAGGAGGGCTCCCAGGACTCCTGAACCTCCTCTAACTCCTGACCAGATTAAGGCCCTATCCTTCCACTTGTCCTTTTTGTTAATGAGGACTTCTGCTTCAAGAAGGCAGAGTAGAAGGACATACACTTATCTCCTCCTGCAAGAGCACCAAAATTGCAACTAAGTGTTGAAGAACCATCAACAGGAGGATGCTGTGATCCACCAAAAAAGATAACCTATGTCCAAAGACAAAGAAAAAGCTGCAGCGAGATGGTACAAGAGGGTGCAATCATGATAAAATCAAATCCCATACCCACTGGGTGGGTGAACCACAGACTGGAGAATAATAACAATACCAGAAAAATTCTTGCACTATTGTGAAGGTTCTGAATACCATGTCAGGCTTCCCAGCCTGGGGATCTGACAAAGGGACTGGGAATCCCCAGGGAATCTGGCTTTGAGGGTGAGGGAGATTTGATTATAGGCCTTTCAGAGGACTGGGAGAAACAGAGACTCCAGTTTTAGAGGGCACATACATAATGTTATGCTCACCAAGACCCAGAGGAGAGGAGCAGTGACCCCACAGGAGGGACTAAAACTGTCTGCTAGTGTGGAGGGCTTCCTGCAGCAATGTGGGTCAGCAGGGGCTCACCACAGGCAAGGGGAATTGGAAGGTCCTCCTCGGTGTAAACCCTCTTGGAGGGCAGAATGGTGGAAATCACTGTTACAGAACAGAAAAAAGAATGAAAAAAAATGAAGACAACCTAAGAGACCTCTATCACAACATTAAATGCACCAACATTCACATTATAGGGGTCCCAGAAGGAGAAGAAAGAGAGAAAAAGGACCTGAGAAAATATTTGCAGAGATAGTAGCTGAAAACTTCCCAAACACAGGAAACAGTCAACCAGGTCCAGGAAGCACAGAGAGTCTCAGGAAGAATAAACCCAAGGAGGAACACACCGAGACATTGTAATCAAACTGACAAAAATTAAAGACAGAGATAAAATGTTAAAAACAACAAAGGAAAAATGACAAATAATATACAAGGGAACTCCCACCATGCTATCAGCTGATTTCTCAGCAGAAACTCTACAAGTCAGAAGGGAATGGCATGAAATATTTCAAGTGATGAAAGGGAAGAAACAACAACCAAGAATACTCTACCCAGCAAAACTCTCCTCCAGATCTGACGGAGAAATCAAGAGCTTTCCAGACAAGAAAAATTAAGAGAATTCAGCATCATTAAACCAACTTTATAACAAATGTTAAAGGAACTTCTCTAGGCAGGAAAAACAAGAGAAGGAAAAGACCTACAGATAATAAACAAAAAACAACTAAGAAAATGGTAACAAGATCATCCGTTCAGTTCAGTCGCTCAGTCGTGTCTGACTCTTTGTGACCCCATGGACAGCAGCATGCCAGGCTTCACTGTTCATCACCAACTCCTGGAGCATACACAAACTCATGTCCGTCAAATTGGTGATGCCATCCAACCATCTCATCCTCTGTCATCCCCTTCTCCCACCTTCAATCTTTCCCAGTATCAGGATCTTTTCAAATGAGTCACTTCTTTGCATCAGGTGGCCAAAGTACTGGAATTTCAGCTTCAGCATCAGTCCTTCCAATGAATATTCAGGACTGATTTCCTTTAGGATGGACTGCTTGAATCTCCTTGCAGTCCAAGGGACTCTCAAGAGTCTTCTACAGTTCAAAAGCATCACGTTTTTGGTACTCAGCTTTCTTTATGGTCCAGCTCTCACATACATACATGACTACTGGAAAAACCACAGCTTTGACTAGATGGACCTTTGTCAGCAAAGGAATGTCTCTGCTTTTTAATATGTTGTCTAGGTTGGTCATAGCTTTTCTTCCAAAGAGTAAGCACCTTTTAATTTCATGGTTGCAGTCACCATGTGCAGTGATTTTGGTGCCCAAGAAAATATATTGATAATTACCTAAAATGTAAAGGGATTAAATGCACCAATCAAAAGATATAGACGGGCTGGGTGGATGAAAACATGTGCATGTACACACTTCCACTTAGCACATCACTCTGCTTGACCCTCCCCACCAAATCGTATATAATTATTTTATATTGTTAAGTTAATCATGTTCCCATTATGGCATGAAATTGCAATTATCTTTTATTTTTTGTCTGGCTTCTGATTGTGAAAACTGATGAACATCTTTCACTATTGTGATTATGTAACTATTACTCACTTAATACCAATGTATCATGATTGATCAACAGAAAAATAATAGAACTCTATATCACCAAAGTTAGGATCTAATAGAAAAACCTGCAATAACTTTTTAAAATCCACATGCACACCAGAATTATCTTGAAATTTTTTGAAAAATACAAATGCTCAGGTATTGGTTTTTTTCTCCAGAGCTCCAGATATGTTTCTAATGAGCAGTCATATTTAAAGACAACTGGACTATATGATGATCTTTTACTTTTATTGAGCGTATTTCACTTTTTCTATTTCATATCCCCTGCTTCAATTTCATTTATGTTCTCCAATTTCTCCATCTCTTCTTCTTCTTTTTTTTTTTTTAATGTTCTTTCTCAAGTCTTTATCAAGTGTAGTAGAAAAGCTTTGGTATACATACGTAAAGAAATATGCATAACATATATATTTTAGAAAACGTATGTATTTTTGCCTCACTAAAATAATCAGGATATTTTGATTCCACTTGTTTGACTTAGTATAGATAGAATGCTAGATTTCTAATTCAAAAATAGACATGCAACAAGCAACAAAGGTTTACTGTACAGCATAGGGAACTATATTCAATATCTTGTAATAACCTATGATGGAAAATTATTTCTAAAATAATATGTGTATTTGCATAATTGAATCACCTCATTGTGTATCTGTAACATTGTAAATCATTTATACTTCAATAAAATATACAATAAAAAAACTACAATGAGGTATCACCTCACACTAGTCAGAATGGCCATCATCATCAAACAGTATATAAACAACAAATTCTGGAGAGGATGTGAAGAAAAGGGAACCCCCACCTACACTGTTGGTGGGGCTATAAATTCATATAACCACTATGGAGAACAGTAAGAAGGTTTTTTAAAAAACTAAAAATAGAACTACCATATGACCCAGAAACTCCACTACTGGGCATATATCCCAAGGAAACCACAATTGAAAAGGACACATGCACCCCAATGTTCACTGAAGCACTATTTATAATAGCCAGGACATGGAAAAAACCTAAATGTCCATCAACAGCTGAATGAATAAAGAAGATGAGGTATACACATACATAATGAAATATTACTCAGCCATTAAAAGGGATGAAATTGGGTCATTTGTAGAGATATGGATGGACCTTCAGACTGTCACACAGAATGCAGTCAAGTCAGAAAGAGAAAAAACAAATATCATGTATTAATGCATATGTGTGGAATCTAAACGAATGGTATAATGACCTTTGTCAGGGCAAGAACAGAGATATGGATGTAGGAAACAGATGTGTGGACATCTGTTTGTGGGGTTGTGGGGAAAGGAGGATGGGATGAATTGGGAGATTGGGATTGACATATCCACCCTACATGTGTAAAATAGATAGCTAATGGGAACCTGCTATAAAGCCAAGGAAGCTCAGATTGCTGCTCTGTGATGACCTAGATTGGTGGGAGGCGGGGTGGCATGGGATTGAGGTCTGAGAGAGAGGAGATATACGGATACATGTAGCTGATTCGACAAGGTTACATACTGTCATCCTGCTTATTCATTTTATATGCAGTGTACATCATGCAAACTGCTAGGCTGGATGAATCACAAGCTGGAATCAAGATTGCTAGGAGAAATATCAATAAACTCAGATCTGCAGATACTACTCTAAATCCCTCAAGTGAAGAGGAATAAAGAGCCTCTTAATGAAGGTAAAAGAGTGAAAAAATTGGCTTGAAACTCAACACTCAAAAAACTAAGATCATGACATCTGGTTCCATCACTTCATGGCAAATGGAAAGGGAAAAAAATGGAAGCAGTAACATTTTCTTGGGCTCCAAATCACTGCAGATGGTAACTGCTGCCATGAAATTAAAAGATGATTGCTACTTGGAAGGAAAGCTATGACAAATCTAGACAGTGTATTAAAAAGCAGATACAACACTTTGCTGACAAAGCTCCATATAGTCAAAGCTACAGTTTTTTCCAGTAGTCACGTATGAACATGAGAGTTGGACCATAAAGAAGGCTGAGCATCGGAGAATTGATGCTTTCGAATTGTAGTGCTAGAGAAGACTGTTGCAAGTCCCTTTGACAGTAAGGAGAACACATCAGTCAATCCTAAAGGAAATCAACCCTGAATATTCATCAGAAGTGAAACAGGAGGCAAAGGAGCAGGGCACAACTTCTGAAAGAATGATATAGCCCGAGGATAAAATAGAAACCTATTAGAATCGAATGGGTCCAAGATGGTAAACAAGTCAACTTTGCTCCTTAATCAGCAAGCAAAATGACCTGTCAATTCCAAGTACCATCAGAAGGCCAAAAAGTGGGTGGTGGCTCAACTCTTGGAAATCTCCACCCCTTCCCCAAAACAGTTGGAATAATCCTCTGCTCATTAGCCTATGAAAATATCCAGCCCATAAAAGCTAACCATGCCAATTTTTGAGGTTGTCAGACTTGCCTTCTGTGATAGCCCACACTCTGTCTGTGGAGTCTGTTTCTCTCTAAATAAATCCACTTCTCACCTATCCCTTTGTCTCTCACTGAATTCCTTCTGCAATAAGACATCAAGAACTTGCGTTTCATTGGGTCCTGAAACCAGGTATTGTGGGTTTTGGCTGTGTTAAGAGTCCTGGCCATGTGGGTTAGAGTCCCAAACTGGGTTTCGGCCAGGTTTAAGTCCCAGGCACATGGGTTCAAGTCCCAATCTAAGGTACACAGTTACAGAAGGACAGATGTTGATGGTGAAGCTGAAGCTCCAATACTTTGGCCACCTGATGCAAAGAACTGATTCATTGGAAAAGACCCTGATGCTGGGAAAGAGTAAGGCAAAAGGAGAAGGGAGCAGCACAAGATGAGATGGTTAGGCAGTATTACTGACTCAATGGTGAATTTGAGCAAATTCCAGGAGATAGTGGAGGACAGAGAAGGCTGGCAGGCTATGTCCATGGGACAAAGAGTTGTACATGACTCAGTGACTGAATAACAATAGCTGATTCACTCTGTTGTACAGCAGAAACTAACAATACTGGAAAGCAATTGTATCCCAGTTTTAAAAAAATGGACAGAGAGTTTAGGACACCGTCAATGGGTGAGGCAGCAATACTGCAGAGCAACTGGATCACAGTGTGAGGCCCAAAGAGAGGATGAATTCACTCAGTACCATCACCTGCTGAACTGCTAACTGATCTCGGCTTCTGCCAGAGAGCAATCCATTCACGTGTCTGGGGACCCTGCTTCCTTTGGGAACTTGCTTCAGCTGATTTGATGCCTTTAGCATTTGATGATGCCTTGACCCTTGATTTCCAGTGGGATAAGCGATATTGTGATTTATAAGAAATAAATATTTGGACATTGAGATGACCAAAATATCTTTTTCATATGTGGTTCCTGGCTCACAGCCCCTAAAACCCTTGGAATTTCCTAAGTGAAGAGAGCAGTACAGATGTCTTTTGTTATGTTAATGAGGTGACTTTTCAAAAACACATAAGGATGGAGTTTGGTTGCCAGAGGGATATACCAGGTGATCCAAGGGTTGGAACTTTCAGTTCTATCCTGACCTCCAGGGAAGAATGCTCTAGTTTTTAAGACATCTAATGTCAGTCTCTGGCCTGGAGCCCTCCTAAGGGGAGGTCTATGTAATTTCCATATGACTTCTTCCTGCTGATTAGACTTTAGAACTTATGCCCAATATTTGATGTAATTCTGCTGAAATCAGCTGGGTGACTCTAGAGTGTTATTATCTTCCCGATGCTCAAGTTTTCTCAAGTGTCTACGGAAAGCTAGACCAGAAGATCTGGAATATTCCTTCAACCTTCAGTCACTCCAGCAGAGTAGGAGGAGCTATAGAAAATATCTGTCTTGGGAAACTGCAGAAGAGTTTCTGTCCTTTCTTGCTTTAATGCTCTCAGTGCATCTACCTGCTAGACAAACAAGAGCTAGGAGTCCCACATGAGAACCCACACTAAATAGCTTCACATGGTGGTGTCCATTGGTCCTTCAATGTCTGCTTGACGGTTACTGAGACAGCATCTCATTATAAGATTGCTCATGGTTCTTCTTGAGGAAATGGTGAAGGACACCGTGGGGTCCCCCAGGATAAAAATCCTTTCCCTGTCCCTGTTTTTTATTTATAGGAAATAGGCTTCATTCAGCCTTCTGTGAATATTGACATTTTAAGAATTAGTGAACTAAAATGAAGAGGCAAGAATATACAGAAGAACTATACAAAAAAGATCTTAATGACCCAGATAACCACAATGGTGTGATCACTCACCTAGAGCCAGACATCTTGGAGTGCGAAGTCAAGTGAGCATTATGAAGCATCACTATGAACAAAGCTAGTGGAGGTGATGGAATCCCAGTTGTGGTATTTCAAATTCTAAAAGATGATGCTTTTAAAGTGCTGCACTCAATGTGCCAGCAAATTTGGAAAACTCAGCAGTGGCCACAGGACTGGAAAATATCAGTTTTCATTCCAATCACAAAAAAAGGCAATGTCAAAAAATGTTCAAACTATTGCACAATTGTACTCATCGCATATGCTAGCAAAGTAATGCTCAAAATTCTCCAAGCTAGACTTCAACAGTATATGAACCAAGAACTCCCAGGTGTTCAAGTTGGATTTAGAAAAGGCACAGGAACCAAGAGATCAAATTGCCAACATACGTTGGATCATAGAAAAAGCTAGAGAATTCCAGAAAAACATCTACTTCTACTTCATTGACTATGCTAAAGCCTTTGACTGTGTGGATCATAACAAACTGTGGAAAATTCTTCAAGAGATAGGAATACCAGACCACTTGACCTGTCTCTTGAGAAATCTGTATGCAGGTAAAGAAGCAACAGTTAGAACCAGAAATGGAACAATGGACTTCTAAATTGGAAAGGGGGTATGTCTAGGCTATATATTGGCACCTTGCTTATTTAACTTATATGCAGAGGACATTGTGAGAAATACTAGGCTGGATGAAGCACAAGCTTAAATAAAGACTTCTAGGAGAAATGTCAATAACCTCAAATAAGCAGATGATACCATCCTTATGGCAGAAAGTGAAGATGAACTGAAGAGCCTCCTGATGAAGATGAAAGAGAAGAGTGAAAAGCTAGCTTAAATCTCAGCACAAAAAAATGAAGATCATGGCATCTGGTCCCATCACTTCATGGCAAATAGATGAGGAAACAATGGAAATAGTGACAGACTTTATTTTCCTGGGCTCCAAAATCACTGCAGATGGTGACTGCAGCCATGAAATTAGGACTCTTGCTCCTTGGAAGAAAAGCTATGACCAACCTAGACAGCATGTTAAAAAGCAGAGACATTACTTTACCAACCAAGTTCTGTCTAGTCAAAGCCATGATTTTTCCAGTAGTCATGTATGTATGCGAGAGTTGGACCGTAAAGAAGGCTAATTGCAGAAGAATTAATGCTTTTGAACTGTGGTGTTGCAAAGTCCCTTGGACTTCAGAGAGATCAGATCAGTCAGTCCTAAAGGAAATCAGTCCTGAATATTCATTGGAAGGACTGATGCTGAAGCTGAAACTCCAATGCTTTGGTCACCTGATGTGAAGAGCACACTCATTAGAAAAGACTCTGATGCTGGGAAAGATTGAGGGCAGGAGGAGAAGGGGATGACAAAGGATGAGATGATTGAATGATATCACAGACTCAATGGACATGAGTTTGAGCAAACTCTGAAGATGGTAAAGAACAGGGAAGCCTGGCATGCTACAGTCCATGGGGTTGCGAAGAGTCAGACAAGACTGAGCAACTGAACAACAACAGCAGCCTCCTTGACCTTCCCTGAGTTCCAAAAGGAGATTCAAACAATTGCTTATCAG
Organism: Antilocapra americana; assembly: GCA_007570785.1. Classification (NCBI taxonomy): domain Eukaryota; kingdom Metazoa; phylum Chordata; class Mammalia; order Artiodactyla; family Antilocapridae; genus Antilocapra; species Antilocapra americana. The sequence goes on along the minus strand of ML661337.1, from coordinate 1,146,584 downwards.
AGAAAGAAGGAAATGCAGAAACAAAGGAGGAACAATCAAGAAACAATAGTGCAGTGATTAAACAGGATCCTGGTTCCTCTTTGAGGAATCTACATAACAATTATCTTTGTGTTCTTCTTCAGGAACTAAGGCCCCCGACCCAGGTGGAAGATGGTAACTTCAGGCTGAGCACTAGATTCCTGAACATTGCTTTACCTCACTACCAACCAATCAAAACAAAGTCTGCAGACAATGGAAGATAACAGAACTCTGAGCCACTTTCCAAATGATTGGCCCTTTAAAAAATTCCATTTTCGAGGAGAATCTTCAGAGTTGGACTTCGAGCACGAGTCCACCATCTCCCCAGGGTGCTGGCCTCCTGAATAAAGCAATCTTTCCATTCCTACCAACACATTTCTCTTGAATATTGGCTTTCAAGTAGCAAGGAGCCAAACCTGAGCTGAGTAACACTTAGAAAAAGTCTTCTTGACATTAATGTTGATTTGCCTTGCTGTACTTTTCATCTATCAATTCAAATTCTACCATTAGGATTACATAGAACAAAGCAACTTGGTGTAATTTGCATCTTAGTGTTGTTACTGGAGTCCAAGCTCACTCTGCTTGCCACACAACAAGCCAATAATCCAAGAGATGACGTGTTGAGGCAAGGAATACTTTATTCAGAAAGCCAGCAGACCGAAAAGAAGGCAGACTAATGTCTCAAAATAACCATCTTGTCAGGGTTTGGATATAGGTTCTCTTATGGAACAGAGAGAGGGAGAAGGTGAGGAACTAAGGTAAAAAGGTCCTAAGTCTTGCAAATATCTCATGGAATGGCCAGCCTCTGGGAACCATTCACAGGTAGGCAGGGTCAGATTGTCTCTGGGAGCTGAACAAAGGCACTTTGCATCAGGCAACAGGGTAAAGTTCTCTGAGGCAGGCAGTATGTATGATTATAATAAGAAAAGCAATGAAAAGCAAAGGTTAAAGTCAAAGAAATATATCCAACATGGAGTCAAAATTGGCTCTCCCCTGTAACAGTGTGGTGTGTGTTTTGGTGATGTGTGTATACACACAAGAACACCTATATACTGCATCCTTTGAGTTGTGTGTGGTCATTGTAGGATGGGTCTGGATGCCCTAGTGTGTTTTATGACATTAGAAAGGCCAGTATTCTGAGTTAGGCTGATGTAATTTAGTGAACTATGATTTACAGAAACAATTTGCAGGTTAAATGGTGGACTAACAAAGGTGGTTAATGAAGGCAAACTGTCCATTGACACATTCCTCTTGTTCAATTGACTTGTAAACAACAGTGCATTTACTGCAAAAGCCCAGTTCCTTTATTAAAGAAAAAATTTCCCCTCAACTTTCTTTCTCTCTTCTTGCCTTCCCCAGGCCTCTCTTCCTGTCTCCAGATCAGGTTTAGGCTCAAATCTAGATTTGGCCCTTCTACAAACTAATTGTGTGACCCTACATTTGTTTCTAAACCTCTCTACTCCTTGGTGTTTCTGTGAAGGCAGACTAATGGCCTGGAAGCTGTGCCTATGTTAGGTTACATGGTGAAGGAAAATTAAGTTTGCAGATGGAAGTATGCTTGCTAATTAGCTGACCTTGAGATGAGACGATTATCCTGGATTGTCCACAAAGGCTCAATGTAATCACATAGGAAGAGGAAGACAGAAAGGGTCAGAGTGACAAGATGTGATAAAAATTCAACCCAGCCTCTGTTGGCTTTGAAAATGCAGAAAGACAGGCATGAGTCAAGAAATGTGAGTGGCCTTTAGAAGGCAGAACTGAAGGAAAAAAGAAAAAAAGATTCTTTCCTATAGCTTCCAGAAAGGTCTACACTCCTTCTGACACCTTGACTTCAGCCCAGTGAAACCACTTTCAGACTTCTTCAGAACTATAAGATAATGTGTAGTGTTAAGCCACTAGGTTTGTGGAATTTGCACAGCAGCAATAGAAAATATACTATCTATAAAACGCAGTTAATAATGGTATTTGTCTTAAAATGATTACTGAGACAAAAATTAAGAAAACAAAAACAAAACATTCACTGCCTGATACACATTGAGTTCTCAGAATATAAATGCTATTATTTTTAACCCTCCTCCCAGCTTTCCTCGCTTCTTCTCCCAAAGCCCACAGTCATGGTACACTGGTGACTGCACCACGCCTATGAATGGGCCTGCCAGCAGCAACTCTCCCAGAGGTCAGTTGACAGAAGGAGAAATCATAATGCTTTCAAATCCATTTGACCAGGGTTGAAAGTCTGCCAGTATTCTACAGGAATTTTTTTTTTTTTTACATTAAAGTGACAGATCTTTATGACAATAGGAGCAGCTGCTGGCCAAAGAGCCACCTTTGCTCCTTCTACATATTCATTCCTATTTTATTTTAACTCGTTTGTTATAAGAAGAAGCCAAGGATATATCAGCTTTAAAGCAATGTCCTATCTGTAAGCTTTTAATTCCTTACTTGGGGAGCACGACAGCTCATATCATGGATGAATTCAATGAAAAGAGATGGTATTTCCTGCTGGATGGAGGTCAGATCCAACAGTTTCTGGGAAACTTCTCTCTTGGCACTTTGCCTAACCACCAGGCTCTTCATTGCCCCCACCCCCTTTACAGTTACCCCAATATTCTAAGAAATTGCCCAATTCTTTCAAAGCCTTAGATCAAAGCCTGGTTCCATATGTCTTAGGTATAGGCAACAAAAGTCCTTAGAGGATGACTTGACTCCCTTGGGTTATGCAAAAACATGTTAATGTAACATTTATGGTTGAGACTTTACATGCATAAAAGTCAGGAAAGCTTTATTTATGGCTTGCACAGCTGTTGTAAGGTACTTGCCTCCTTCTGATTGCGTGGGGATTATCATATAGGCCGTTAACCTTAATGCTATGCTAGCCCTTATTTGGAATCCTCTCATCCCAGTTCTATCTTACCATTTGCATTTGTTGTCTTTGGCAGAGAAAATAAAAAGAAAGAGAACCATTGTTGATTGCATATTCAAATAAACACAGCGTTCACACAGACTGGGGTGTGGTGGCAGATGCAAATCAAGAAGTCTGGTTTGATGAATGAGTTGGGGGTAACGAGGGGTGGGCTGCTGCCTGATCTAAGTAGGGGGTTTCTTTCTTACTTTTTTTTGGAGGGGGTGGACTTGGGTCAAATGTTTCAATTCCTTTCATCCTGTTGATACAAGCATGTGCTTGTTCATGCAAGATCAGCAGCTTAAAGAATGGTATAGATTTTCCTATTTCTCTTTTCTTTCAATAAGGAGATGCAATGAAAAAGTCTCTTGGGATCGTCTGATTCTTCTCCCCACCAGTAGCCTACTTATAGTGCTGTGAGCAATGCAGGGACTCTCCATCTCTAGTCTCAGGCAGGCCAGTCTTTATCTGCTTAACCCTGCTCGGTATCTGGGCCCCACAGAGACAATGCGACAGAGCCAACTAGGATGAGCCAGGGAAGCAGATAGCAAAAGTGAGGAAAGATTTTGGAAGTGAGCCATACCTGGAAGGAATGTGGGAATGGGGTGTAATTGTATGGAAAAGAGAAGGGCTTTGTGCAGAGGGCCTAATTACAGAGAAAAGGGGGAGCCGGTGTTCATTGCGCTCGTCTGAGTGACAGAACCCACCCATGCCCTCCTACAGAGGACCCAGCAGGAAGGAGAAGACACAAGTGGTGGGAAGATGGACAAAGTTGAGACACAAAGATCCTCTGACCATAAGGATAGGGAAGGATGGTTTCGTTTCTTTTCCCAGATGGACAGTTTCCTTTCTGTTCTGTCACAATTACAATTCAAACTAGGTAGGAAGAATGGATTAGGATTTCTCAAGAACTCTTCCAAACTTTTCAGCCAGAAGCCTGAATTCCATATGAAGTTCCACCTTTAATAATATTTAAGTTGTTGTTTCGTTTTTTTAAACTAAAGGAAAGTAAGACACTTTACCAACACAGCATGCTGGAAGAGTTTATTACCTTCATTTTTGAAAAGAGGGAAGCTCACACCTAAAAAGCATTAGTATTCTTTTCCTTCCCATACAAATAGAAAGTTCTCTAGGCATATGATTTCTAATTTCCTGTCATTGACTCTGGATTTGGCTTTTGAATGTGGAGCAAACATAAAATATAACTGATGTTTTTAAAATTGCTATGCCTGCATCTTTCTTGGTTATACTCATCTCCATTCACTTTTACTAGGGATGAATAATATTCCGGGCAGTCTTACAGATAACCATTTACTCTTTACCAAGGCAAAACCACAATACCTGAGTGACACAACAGTGTTTATTTCAATCATGTTACTGACTACAGAGGGATACAGGATGGAAGGGCAAATTTTGAGATGGTGGAAAGAAAAAACTTTCTGATCAAAATCAGAGTGGTCAGAAAATGAAAAGAGCTTGTTGGGAAAAGTGGCTGCACTTATAATCAAGGCTTCAGAATCAAGTCCCATTTACTTATTAAGTCCCTATTATTTATCTTTAAAAGGAAACCAATACTGTGGCTATCAGAAAGCCCAGCCTGCAAAGCAACTGGAGGGCAAATCAAGACGGGATTCCATCCTCCCCCCTTCTCCACACTTCAACTGCAGTGTTACAACACTATAGATATACCCACCCGCCGTGAAAATTGGAATGCAGTGGACCTTTGCTTCCAAAATAAATACGAGTTTAATTTCCCAGCATTTCCCGTCTTTTCCAGGTTCATTCCAGGAGCTTGGTTTTAAACAAGATTAAACATGCACACAGCTGAAATCAAACTGGGTGCTATGGAAATGTTGAAAGAGTGGACTTAAATCTTAGCTCCTCAAGACAGTCTAGGTTCATCCCACAGCAAATGTTCCTTGCAGCTGCTGCTCTTCTGGTAAACAGAAGAGAGAAGGGCAAAAAAAAGTTATTATCTGCCTGTTGAAACTATCCCAAACTTAGGTAGTATACTCATCATGTAGCATAAATGTCTCTTTTATTTTCAGTTTTAATCAACCAGAACTTCTGCCTATTGGAGACCTCTATGAAGAGAAAAATAATTTCACTCATTAAAAACTTGATTTTGCTCCTCCTTGGACATCTCTACAGCAGATTTATGGCTGGATTCAGTCTCTTTACCAAATCTGAATTCACCATTTATTCAGGTTCTCTGTATTGTTGGCAGCTATGATACAGAGGAACTATTTTTACCTCTAGCAAGAGCTGTTTGTCTTATCTTTTAAGGATAATATTGACTTAAGAGAGAAGACAACCAGGCAGTGTATATTTGGGAAATGATCATTACCCTTGAAGTCCTGGATGTCTAAGGCCAAGGAAGATAACTGATTATCTGATCTCAACACAAAATACACAGTCACATCAAGGGGAAGACACTTCAGAGACTGGCAACCTCTAGCTTCTTCATTTACTATAAATGAGGAAGCTGAGCCCTAAAGGAGACATCGTGCCCTTCCAGCATTTTCCTAAGGGGAATTTACTTTGGCTTCCTTTGTTGGAACAAATAAATCAAGAAATTCTGCAAACAGACATGTCCAGGTGAGAAGTCCATAAATACCACGGTTGCTTGGTCTTTACTGGCTACACAGGGCACTGAGCCAGCTTGAAGGTGGTCTGGGTGGTCATTGATCAATTCAGGTGTGGGTCAGAACAGGAGGATCTTGGCACAGATTGCCTCAGAAAGGTGACATAGCCTCCAAATCAAAACTCCCTACTCCTCCGTGAACTGTTTTTAAGGGTTCATGATTTAGCAAGTCAAGGCTATGGTTTTTCCAGTAGTCATGTATGGATGTGGGAGTTGGACGGTGAGGAAAGCTGAGCGCCGAAGAACTGATGCTTTTGAATTGTGGTGTTGGAGAAGACTCTTGAGAGTCCCTTGGACTGCAAGGAGATCCAACCAGTCCATCCTAAAGGAGATCAGTCCTGGGTGTTCTTTGGAAGGACTGATGTTGAAGCTGAAACTCCAATACTTTGGCCACCTCATGTGAAGAGTTGACTCATTGGAAAAGACCCTGATGCTGGGAAGGATTGGGGGCAGGAGGAGAAGGGGACGACAGAGGATGAGACGGCTGGATGGCATCACCGCCTTGATGAACATGAGTTTGGGTGGATTCTGGGAGTTGGTGATGGACAGGGAGGCCTGGCGTGCTGCAGTTCATGGGGTCGCGAAGAGTCAGACATGACTGAGCAACTGAAGTGAACTGAACTGATTTAGTAAGGGGCACAAAGTGAAAAGTGTTCCCATTTAAGATGTTCCCAGGCATTGGTGGTGTCTTATCCCTAATCTCCAAACCCTAGGTTCTAGACTGAATCTCCTAAGCAAAGAAATCTGGTTTTCCTGTGTGTGTGAACCACTCTTTCACTGCCACTGGTTATATCTATCGTTATTGTGTAATTTAAGCCCAGTTAGGGCCCAGGCTGACCAAGGAGGAGTGGAAAAGACAGAGAGTTAGTCCTGGTTCTTTAGGATTAATAGATACACACTACTATGGACAAAACAGAAAAGCCACAGGACTTACTGTGTAATACAGAAGCTCTACTCAATATGCTATAATAACCTATAATGGAAAAGAATCTGGAAAAGAATATATGTGTGTGTGTGTGTGTGTGTGTGTGTGTGTGTGTGAACTGAATCACTTTACTCTATACCTGAAACATTGTAAATCAACTATACTTCAATAAAAGTAAATAAATAAATAAGGAGGGGAAAGTTAAAAGAGAGAGAGAGAGTTCTGGCCCAGTTAGAAGAAGGCCTCGAGGCAGTGAGTGAGGTGATTTGGCCTTGCAACTCAAAGTGTCACCTACTGGGGACATCAGCCTCTCTGGAAGCTTGTTAGAAAAGCAGAACTCACAGGGTCACAAGGTCTTCAAGTGATGTTCACATGCATTAAACTTGGAGAGTACTACCTGGTCCTCCTCCCAGAGATTCTGACTAAATTGGTTGACTTTGTGGCCTGGGCATGGACACATTGACAGACTCTCCCAGGTGATTCTAAAGTGTAGCCACACTTGACAACTACTGCCCTAGAGGGCTGGGCTGTGACTACATGCCCAGCACAAGAAGAGGGCATTGGGCAAGTACTCTTGACCCAAGGAAGTGTAGGTTATTTTTGCTGTTGTTAGTTTTCCATGCAAAAATCTTAATGGAAGTTTAGAGAAAGGATTCCCACCGCCCCCTTCCCAAGCATTCTTTTTTTTTTTTCTACTGAAGGATAATTGTTTTATAATATTGTATTGGTTTCTGCCATACATCAGCATGAATCAGCCATAGGTATACATATGTTCTCTCCCTCCCACCTTACTCCACCCCTCTAGGTTGTCACAGAGCACCAGTTTGAGCTCCCTGAGTCACAAAGCAAATTCCCACTGGCTATCTATTTTACATATGATAATGTATATGTTTCTATGCTACTCTCTCCATTCATCCACCTCTCCCCACCATCCCCCCCCCCCCCCCCCCCACCTTGCCCTCAAATCTGTTTAGAGAAAGGATTTTTTTTTAAGAGGAAAATAATGGGAAGAAGGCAAACCTATGGTTGGTCAGGGAAAGATGGCTGTTGTTGTTAAGTCAACTTGGCCCAGTAATTGGGATGAAATGAATTAATATAAGCAAAGCACTTAGAACAGATATGATCTAAGTGATCAGAGCTTTACTGGTCATTAACATATGATCAGAGCCTTAGACATGTCTATTATTGCTACTACTGTTATTCATAGAGAATGTGGACTTGAATAAAGAGGTTACTACAAAGACTACCTTTCATTTAGTATCTAAGTGTCCAGCCTTCTACATTCATTATCTCATATACTCCTCATAACAACACTTTCAAGAAGGTATTACTACCTCATTTGGAGGAGAAGAAACAGAGGCTAAGAGAGATGTCTTAGCCTGCTTGGCAGATATCACAAAATACTATAGACCAGGTGGCTGAAGCCACAAACACTCCTTCTCACCGTTCTGGAGGCTGGAAAATCCAAGGTCAAGGTTCCTGCTGAGAGCCATCTTTTTGGTTTGAAGACCATTCTGTCCTCCCATGGTAGAGAAACAGGACTCTGGTCTTTTCTTCTTTCTGTAAGGGCACTAACCCCATCATGGGAGCCCTATCCTCATGAGGTCCCACTCAGATATACTTGACCCTAAAGCACCATTTCAGCCAGGATGAAGGTTATATCACTGTGTGTCCTGGGAATGTAGAAGATGGAGGTAGGAAAGTAGAGGCTGAGAAAAGTGAAAGGAGAAACAGGAATGAACTTGATAAATACCAAATGCTATCAATTTATTAGGCCCTGCCTCCTCTCAATTCCCAGACCCTCACTCGGCCTGCTGCCCAAAGAGCAGTTATGCGTTCTTGTCTTGGAATAGTGCAGCAATTGGTCATTCTAGAAAAGCTCATCTCTGCGATCAAGAGATGTCTTGCCCCTGGCTTAGCACACCAGGGCTGGGTTCCAGCTAACGAACCTCTCCTTGGCCAATCACAAAGGAGGGTGGGAAGGCTAAGAATTAGGAAGGAGAGAGTGCCAAGCCCAGCACATTTTATTACCAAACTTTTAGAGTTAGAAGAGGGCGTCTATCAGATTGGCTAAGAAAACACTAGCAACCACTTGGACTGTGGAACTGCAAAAGGATTTGCAACAAGAGTCTGATAAGATGTAGCCAGTGTGGATTTGTGAGGGCAGGCCTAGCTTGAAAGAACTCGTTGGGTTTGTTTGGGTTTTATTTTTTTAAGAGGAATTACAGTTATAGGAGACAAAAGAAAAAAGAAAAGTCTAGGATTCTATTTACCTAAAATTTCAAAAAGCATTTGATAAGGTTGTACATTAAAGCCAATTGCCCCAGGTGAGAAATCATGGTAGGGGGTAAAACAGCCCACTGTGAAGACAAGGTGCTGCCCAAACAGGAAACTAAAAAAGGGTAATAAAAGGTAATATCTCTAGCTGGAAAGGGGTTATTTGTGGGGCTGGTTTGATCTTTTCTCATTTATACAATTTAATCAGAAGACAAAAACTCCGGTGGTTTTTCATTGTCTTTTTTTCAGGTGGAAAAGAAATTGAACAAGGGTATTGACATCATGTGTGTGTTAGTCACTCAGACATGTCTGATTCTTCTGAGATCCCAAGGACTATAGCCTGCCAGACTCCTCTGTCCATGGAATTCTCCAGGCAAGAATACTGGAGTGAGTTGCCATTCCCTTCTCCAGGGGACCTTCTCGACCCAGGGATCAAACCTGGGTCTCCTGTATTGCAGGCAGATTCTTTACCATCTGATCTACCAGGAAATCCTACTGAAAACCTAGCAGCATCAAAATCTACCCTCAAGTCCTCTCCTCTCCAATTCTTTCTTCAATAACAATTCATGGGATGCTTCTGCAGTGCGAGGGAGTGCTATAGACCCTCTGGGATAATCAGTGAACCAAAAAGACAGAAACCCCTGCCCTCCTGGAGTTTGCAGTTATAGCAAACAGACAATAAACAATATACACACACTGTTCAGTTTGGGCCTAAACACCTATGTTACAAATGAAATTGAACCCCAGGAATGTTGCCATGGTTCAGCTAAGACGAATCAAAATGAAATGACTACAAAAACTGAGTGATTTGTTAGAACTGTGACCTATCCCTCCAGGGCTACATGGCAAGACTTTTGGAATCCCTTCATTTCCAGGTTAGGATTAAGGGGCACTTAAAAGTCTTTAGTTCTTGATGTGAGTATATTCCTACACCCTTGCCCCAGCACACCTTGAAAGTCCTAGAGGGCAAGAATCACTGCACCTCTTCTGTTTCCTACATCTCTACCTGGCTCATGGCAAACAATGAATTCTCAACCCTACAAATGTCAATGACTTTGTTACCAGTTTCCATAAACTAGAGGAGGAGACTGCAGAAAGAGCTACAGTTGCACCTCTAAACCCACAAAAGATTATTACTGTTAAGACTATGGCAAACAGTTCTCCATCTCTGCAGAAGCCAGGAAACAAAACAAAACAAAGTAGCAGAGGAAGTGAAGGTTGCTGGTTTGCCAGAACAGGTTGATAAAGACATCAACAGAACTTTTTTCCCCTGTTGCTGCTGCTAAGTCGCTTCAGTCATGTCCGACTCTGTGCGACCCCAGGGATGGCAGCCCACCAGGCTCCCCCGTCCCTGGGATTCTCCAGGCAAGAAACAGGATTCTCAAGGGCCTAATGAGGTTTGGTGATGGAGGTTTCTAAAAGACAGTGGTAATAATTGCTTATGTCAATTCTAATTTGTGATAACAATCTAAAAAGCCTGAGGCTAGCTTGGAGAGTTGAATTCACAGCTGGACCTTTAGGGATTGAGTCCCGCCTCCCAAAAGGATCTTTGCCAATGGGAAAGACACAAGGTCTCTCTGGGAGATAGAGTCATGGCATATTATAAACTCAACGCTTGAGCCAGACGATTCAATGGATTGAGTGGGCTTTGATCAAGCATGGAGACTCTGAAGCTTTAATTGGTCAGCGTAGGATGGCAACCATAACAGGAGACTAAAGCTCTCCTCAAGATCAGTCCTGGAAGAAGTCTTCATCTTTGAAGAAGAATGTTCAAAAGAATGTGGTTGTGATCCATATTGCTCTAGCAAAGTAGGCAACATCCATAGCGCATCAATTTAAACAAGGAGATGAGTGCTCCCCAGACAGGGAGGATTTCTACCCACTGTTTTTGTGGGTTGTGATGGCATAAGACTTGATCACACAAGACTTCAAATGATGCCAAGAGCCAAGGTAGAACACCCGTGGTCAAAGGCCTGGTGGTCAAGTACTGGCTTTCCCCCTTTCCTCTCACACCCGCTGTCCTCCTTGTCCTACTAAACACATATGCACACTCAGATGAACAGTAGAGTCCTTGAGAGTCGATTTTTTTTGTTCAGTATATTTAGGCAGGTTTTCTGACCACTATGACTTCCTAATATCCATTTGTACCAGACTTCAAAATAGCAAATCTGTCCAAAACGATCTTGTCTTTAAAACTGTCAGATTTATCTTTGACCTTACAATTTTTTTTTTGTGGCAGAAAGTCTTCTTTTCTGAAGACTGCAAACTTACTATAGCAGGATGTATAATCCAAAAGAAATCTGCTATAAGAAGCACATCACAGTTTTGACTGATGACTTTGCTTGGATTCCAAGTATAGAGAGTACTTCTAAAAGTCTCTCTACTGAGTGTCTGATGTGTCATGTCTTTTGCATCATCAGAAGAGGGAATTGGAGCCCAAGACTTTCAGAATTCAATAGGCAGTGTTCTTTCTTCTATATCATAGTGCTTTGAAAATTAGCAACATTCTCCTGACATTCCTTGCTAAACCAAAGTGCATTTCTTAATCACTTCTTTACGATTCTAACTTTCTCCTTCTCTTACAATTTTTTTTTTCAATCTTATATTCTCAAGCCACCTCTGCCTTCAACCTCCAAGTCCTAGAATCCCATGGATTTGGCTTCCAAAGGACCTTCCTTTTGCTCTTCTTCCAGACCAGGAACAACTATTTCTCTGGACCTTTCTGTTTGTGAGGTCATGAACCACCTGGACTGCAAGGCCCTCAGACATCACCTTGTCAAATGCCCACATTTTACAGGGGGTAGAAGTTGAGTGAAAGGGAGCCCTCAGTCATACTGTGTTCATGACTCACAACCCACATCCTTTCTACTTTATCAGGCCATTCTGAACAAGCTCAGCATCAACTCAAAATTGTCCAGAGCACTTTCTCTATGCCCCCTATTCTCTGCTGGTTAAGACAGAACTAAAGTACTCAGAGAAAAATTGTAATTGGTGGGCTTTCTCAGCAATAGATTGCCATTCTGAAGTACTAGTGTCTTAACTCAGTAAACTGTGCTGTTTTACAGATGACCATGTTGTGATATGAAATAAATGGTAGGAATTTGAGGCTTTGAGGCAGAAGGGAGAGAGACTATAGATTGAATAGTTTTGTCAGACTCATGGATCACACCTTTAGAACTTGTGGAATGCTGAGAGAGGGCCCCTAAATCAGAGGCTGCCCTGCTATTTCTTTCTAAATGTAAATAAAGCATGATACCCTGAGAAATGGCAATTAGTCAAGGAACCAAGGAGCCAGCTTCTCCTTCCCCGCACATTTTCTGTGAATTTTAGATACATTTAAATCTATTTGGGACTAGTCTCCTGGACTAGTTAATCCTAGTGACACCCTGAATTTAAGAATTCCATGGACCCCGAAGAGCCTGGTGGGCTACAGTCCATAGCGTCACAAAGAATCAGACACAACTAAAGTGACTGAGTGTGCATGCATATCCCCAGTTTAAAACGTTATGCTTTATGCTAATACTGAAGTAACCTCTAGTTTAGGATTTGCAAACTCAGATATCTAGTGGGACAGGAAGTTCACATAAGGAAGTAGGATGTTTGTATATTAAGCATTTTATTTGCTACTAATTGTGGAGGGCATACTGTGCATTTCTCTTGGAGATTTAGAATGTATAACATTATATTCAAGGACTTGAGATGTACTACAGTACCTAAAGTCATTCAATTTTTTAACATAGAACTCTGTTTCCAAGCACTCTTAGAAACCTACAGGGGAACAGTGTTTCATGAATGTCAGTTTGGTAAAGGGTTTATTTAACGAGTTTTACACATTGTTTAGAAATATATAATTTAGAATGACAAGTTTACTCTAAGGAAAAGCAAAAACAAAAAAATTTGTAGGGCAACTATTCTCTCTACAATGAACTATGCTGGTCCAGTGTTGCTAGAGTCTCTGATTTTTATCAAGGAAAGCCCCAAATCCAAACTCACCCTGAAAGCCTTGATTTTTCAATGCTGGCAATTCGAATTTGAACAATGGAACTCGTAGGAGCACAAAACAAGTCCCATCCTCAGGCTGTAGAAGCACTGATTGGTCCCTGGGAGATCACAATGTAACCAGGGCAGCCTGGAGTCCTATGTCCAAGGGATGCTGACTGGTACATTATAAGGAAAGTCTACTGCACCTTGGAAGTGCCTTTCTGTGCAGGAACAAAGAATTCCTGTGCCTCCATTCCTCCTGCAGAGGCTGGGCACTCATGGGATCAGAGATCTGGAGTTCCCTACCTGGGTGGTCTAAAGAGCTCAGACCAGTTGGGCTCTGCTGTGTGGCCCCAGGCTCTCAGCCTTCACAGTTCAAGGAGCACTTATTGTTAGATTATAGCTCTGCTTCAAGGAATGTGAAAGTGCCTAGAGGTTATCACTTTACAACCCAGAGAAGGGAAGAGGACGCCATTCCCTCACTGTTTTGTGGGGGAGAAACTGGCCAGGGTCCAACCATGAAACCAGGGCACAGAGAGAAGGCTATTTCAAGAGGCAGAAAGATACTGATGGGGTGAGACCCATCGATGATTAAGTCACCAAGGACCAAGCTCGATAATAACAATGCTAATCACAATTAACACATAGTGACCTCTGGCTCTAAGTGAGAAGCACTTTATAAGCAAGATTGCATTTAATTTCTACAACAACACGGCAAAGATTAAGTCAGTTACCCCAGGTCACCCAGAAAGTGGGAGAGTCCGGATGCAAAATCAAGCTCAGGCAAAATTTATGAGTTGGCTATTAACTCATAGAACAAAACTTCTGCTTAGAGTGTTCGAGAGAAATTTAATGTGGCTTGTTGTCCCTTAACATATTTGCCCTGACCTTCTTGGAACTACTGGGCTTCCCAGGTGGTGCTAACGGTAAAGAACCCACCTGCCAATGCAAGAGACATACTGACGTGGGTTCAGTCCCTGGGTTGGGAAGATCCCCTGGAGGAGGACATGGCAACCCACTCCAGTATTCTTGCCGGGAGGATCTGATGGAAAGAGGAGCCTGGCGAGCTATAGTCTATAGGGTCACAAAGAGTCAGACATGACTGAAGCTACTTTGCATGAATGCTTGGAACTATTGTAACTGGTTTTGATTTTCTGGGTGTCATCAACTTCTCCACGATTTTATCAGAAGTTGTCTTTGCAATTTGTCATATTTAGTTCAAATCCTGTTCTCTGTATTTTAAAGGAATAGAATGTTTGTAAATAAAAGCATGGTTTTTATCTTGTCCAAAGCTAGAAAAGCTCAGGTAAAAAGCTGGTGGCCAGTGTGATCTAAGGGACAGTGATGGGTCATGGTCAGTGACTCGTCTCTCAATGAGGGGCCATGTATGTTCCCACGAGAAAATTAATTTTCCATTTTTTCCACAGAGGAGACCCCTATGGCTTCAACTTCCTGCCTGGCCAAGCTAAAGCTGCTTTCTTCCTAAAGCACCCCCATTTCTGTTGTCTCAAGAAAGCATACTTTAATGAAACTTTTGAAAACCCAACTTACTTGCTTGCCACCTCCCCAGATCTACAAGGTGGACTCCTCTTATGTATGTAGCTTGTCACATGATTCCACTCATAATAAAAGAACCATGGACCATAGGATGACCTGATTTTTCAGAAAAGTTTTTGCTGATACAGTAACTGATTTTATTTTCCTATTAACAATGAAACAAGAAGGCTCCTTTTAGCAGCTTGCTGCACCACCACCTCAGTCCCATTCAACAGCCGTGTCATTCAGAGGAAACAGCAGTAATAAGGACTACAAATGAACCCAGTGGACAGGCCTGGCATATTACATTATTTGACATTGTTGAGGTCACTGCTGTCTGCCAAGTAATCAATCTTACTTTTAATCAGAAAAGGCATAAAGGGTCACAAGTCTCATTTGAGACAATGGTTAAGAGGGCAAAGGAAGAGACGGGTCAGATGATTTATATTTATGTGCATTTATTTGATGGACATTTCCACATATCTTATTATCCATCCACAGAGTAGACAGAAGGAGGGGAGACTTTGAAGGGGAAAAAGGGAATGAGGTGAATAGGGACTATCTGGGAGTGATGGCTTTGCCATGGAGGGCAGTGATTACACAGTGAACCCAAGAACATCAATCATCAATCTTCCAGTTAATCTCCAGGGTTTTGGCTTTGATTGCTTTATATGGACCCTGGGATTCTAGTAGAACTTATCCACAATCAGGGCACCTTCATCTTGAGTTTGGATGGGCCTATGCTGGGAGTCCTTGACTTGGCTGATTCATTGGAAGGAATATCCTCACCATATACGCTGCAAAAACAGGTCAGTACTTAGTGATCACTTAGGATGGGTCTAGGCTCTGCTTGGCACAAGAGTTGAAAGGAAGAGAAATTATCTGATCCCTGCCTTCAAGGGGTTTATAACTCGGAGAAGAAATAGTGATGCACAAAGCATCCAGAGAGACCTGAGGATGTGGACTGAAGAGTATTTAAGCAGAAAATACTGCCAGGAGAGAAAGAAGAATGAGGCAGGTGTGGGCCTGGTCAGCCTTACAGTGCTATCAGTTCATGAACTTAATGTTTAATAAAAGGTTCCGAATTCCAATGTTCTTGTTTATTTCCCCCAGCCTACAACTGGCCATTATAGTATGTGCAGTGGTAGCTCAGCTAGTAAGGAATCTGCCTGCAATGTGGGAGAGCTGGGTTCAATCCCTGGGTTGGGAAGATCCGCTGGAGGAGGGCATGGCAACCCACTCCAGGATTCTTGCCTGGGGAATCCCCAAGGACAGAGGAGCCTGGTGGGCTACAGTTCATAGGGTCACAAAGAGTCGGTCATGACTGAACAGCTAAGCACAGCACAGGAGAAGCTTAAAATCGAAGAGGCCATTGCAAATTAAGAAGCCAGGAGTTAGCTCTCTGTTGCTGCTTGTATTCTCATTTATTGCTTCAGAAAAGAAAAAAAAATGTGGGATCCAGACAATACATGATTATTTGGGTCTTCTACCTACCATCATTCTAAAAAGACTTTATTAAATTGATACAGCCACTATGGAGAACAGTATAGAAGTTTCTTAAAAACTAAAAATAAAGTTACCATATGATCCTGCAATCCCACTCGTGGGCATATACCCAGAAAAAACATAATTCAAAAAGATGTGTGCACCCCACTGTTCATTGTAACACTATCTATGATACCCAAGGCATGGATGCAACCTAAATGCCTATCTACAGGTGAATAGATAAAGAAAATGTGGTGTATAAATATACATATATATACATACACACACACACACACATAATGGAACTCAGTCACAAAATAATAAAATAATGCCATTTGCAGCAACATGGATAGACCTAGAGATTATCATACTAAGTGAAGTAAGTCAAAGGCAAATATCACATGATATCACTTATATATAGGATTTTTAAAAAATGATATAAAGTAAGTTATACACAAAACAGAAATAGACCCACAGGCCCAGAAAACAAGCTTATGGTTACCAAAGGAGAAGCAGGGAAAGGATAAATTAAGAATGTGGGATTAACATAAACATACTACTATACGGAGAAGGCAATGGCACCCCACTCCAGTGTTCTTGCCTGGAGAATCCCAGGGACAGAGGAGCCTCTTGGGCTGCTGTCTATGGGGCTGCACAGAGTCAGACACGACTGAAGCAACTTAGCAGCAGTAGCAGCGTATAGAAGATAACAGGGAATTATATTCAGAATTTTGTGATAACCCATAAGAAGAAAAGAATTTGAGTAAAAAAAATATATATATATATACATATATGAAAAAAGTGAAAGTATTAGTCACTCAGTCATGCCCAACTTTTTGCAACCCCATGGACTATAGTCTACTAGTCTCTTCTGTCCATGAAACTGTCCAGAAAAGAACACTGGAGTGGGAAGACATTCCCTTCTTCAGGGGATCTTCCTAACCCAGGAATCAAACCATGACCTCCTGCATTGCAGGCAGATTCTTTACTGTCTGAGCCACCATGGAAGCAAAGTAATTCAGATATACTTTGCTGTACACCTGGAACTAACACAACATTGTAACTCAGCTATATTCAGTTTAAAAAATTAAAAAGTCTTTTAATGTAAGTTCTGCTTCATCAGACAAGAGTTAGATATCATTCTCTATACAGAACATATAACTCAGGAGATGTGCATCTAGGAGTCAGTTAATGTGAAAGAGTCACAGGGGTAGAGGCAAACAGAACAACAGGGAGGAATGCTAGGGCCCTGGAGGGGAAGGCAGACTCTATCGAAAGCAATAGTACCCAGCAATACCACTGCTGCCATGTGGAGACATGGTCCTGGTTAGCCCACATACGCAGTCTTTCAGGAGAAGATAAAATAGTAGTTTGCGGCCCAGTCCAGTATTCCTGTCTGGAGAATCTCATGGACAGAGGAGCCTGGTGGGCTGCAGTTCATGAGGTAGCAGAGTCAGACACAACTGAGTGACTAAGCACACATGTGAAATTTAGTCATGTCTAAGTCACTATTTAACTCATAGCAAAACAAAACTCACATGTGGATCTGGTCCATGGATTTCTGGTTTAGAATGCCTGATTTAGAGCAATCTGTTCACTTTACAGATGAAGAAATTAGATCCATAAAAGCAGAAAAAACTTGAGTTTCTCAAATGTCCTCAACTAGCTCAAGAGCCAAAACACAAGTTTTCCTGAATCTTAAATCTCAGTTGCTTTCATTATATCATACAGTCTTATAAGAAATAAGTCTTAGAGATTATAGGAAGATTCAAACTACAGAAGACCTGAGAAGGACTTTCATTCTTCCTTACCCCTCCATCCTCAGTTTAAGGAGTAACCACAGTCATTGTGGAAGGTCTGAGACCTCCATGTAGCTGCATCTCAAGCCCTTCTCAGCTGAGTATTAAGATGTGTCTCAACAAAGGGAAAATGGGAGTGATGGAGCCATCTACATAGAAAGGCAAAAAGCCCTGGGCCTTGACTGTTCACTGGGGAGTCTCAAAGGAGAATTCTCCAGAGCTTAGGTTTGCAGAATGTGATAGACTGTGTTTCAGTACCCATAGCCCAGGACCAACGAACTCTTCCCCATTTACAATTAGGAGTGAGAATCAGCAATGGACAACAACTCCTACTTTCATTTCCTACCAGGAATAGACAAAGCCTCCCCAAGAAAATCATCACTTCATGGCTGATAAAAATAGAACTGCAATTTATGCTTCCATCTTCTCCCTCAGTCCTCAGGCTCTTAAGGCGTATTTTCCTTTGTAATGGCTGATTTAGATGGATTCCCGGGGTACTGCATCACTGCTGATGACATTAATGGTCTTGGGCTCCCTGAATTTTGATTGATTGGTGTAATCTGCAAAACTATTTCAGGACATAGATTTATTATTATTAAGCCTATAAAATGGTGTCAGGGTCAAAGCAAACCGATGATGTGTGTTGTGATGCAAACACGGCGGAGGGGCAGAAGCCACCATTTAATAGACGTGAGTGGCAGGAGCAAACCGTGCTTCCTCCTCTACTCATGACCTGCCTCTAGGCCTTCTCCCAAAGGCACAGTGGAATTAGGCCCCAGTTGTACTGGGTGAAGGGTTGGGGGTGGGGAAGAAGGAAGAAAGAGTGTGTGCTACTAATTACCCTCCTAAATTGTTTAATTCCTTACAGAGGCTTTGGAGATTCCCCCCCCCCATTTGGAAGGGATTAAAGATTTCCTCCAATTTTTTCTTTGTCTTGCAAATGTTTTCTAGCTCAAACCTGTTGTTTTTGGAGTCAAAGAAATACTGATATTATCTCATTTAACCTCTATGAAGGCAAGATGAAAAGACTAAGACTAAACAAGGAATTATATAATTATCCATTTTATCCTTCCTTCCAACTCCTTCAGAAACCTTAGCTCCAGTACTAAGAGCAAAGAAACGGACCTTATGTTAGGCTGGATTCCAGAAAGATATTCTCAAGAATGCCTTTGCAAATTCCTTTCTGGAAATGATGGAGTAGTCCATAAGATAATAACCTATACTTTCCCTTTATATATGGAATACCAAAAGGTGAAAAGAGCTTCACTCTTACTTTTACAACAGAAAAACCTGGACTTGCATATTCACAACTTCCCATAAATTTATCAGAGACCTGAGGTTACTAGGCAACCAACTAGCTAACCAACCAAAACTAATTCAAAGGAAGACAAGATGATTGAAAGCAGGGATGGGATGTGAGTACTTTTTTTCCTTGGACTGATGCAGCTGGACATCCAGAATGAGAAGGATTCAGTTAAAATTATGAATGAATTGATTGGCAGTGGTCAAGTAAGAGCCAATGAGTTGGTATAGAATCCTGGGAGCCATAGGTATAATGGAATTCATGCTGATTCTTCTCCACTGGCCTCAGAGGGCACTCACAGAAAAGACGAGTGAGAGTCCTAGGAAAACATCCCTGCAGGTACACACTGGCAGAGAAGAAGAGCAGCCACCACAAGAAAGGTATGAAGCTTTGCCTAGATTCTCCCCGGCCTCCTCTCTACCGAACAAAAGTCTTAAACTGCTGTGGGGAAAAGACAACAGCCCATTGCAACTGGGATGAGAAAAAAATTCTCTGACCCCTGGAATAAAGAAGAATACTGCATACTGATAAACGGGTTAGTTATCCAAAAGACAAAAGATGGAATTCCAGTTGAGCTATTTCAAATCCTGAAAAATGATGCTGTTAAAGTGCTGCACTCAATATGCCAGCGAATTTGGAAAACTCGTCAGTGGCCACAGGACTGGAAAAGGTCAGTTTTCATTTCAACCCCAAAGAAAGGCAATGCCAAAGAATGCTCGAACTATCGCACAGTTGTGCTCATCTCACACGCTAGCAAAGTAATGCTCAAAATTCTCCAACTCAGGCTTCAACAGTACATGAACCGGGAACCTCCAGATGTTGAAGCTGGATTTAGAAAAGGCACAGGAACCAGATATCGAATCCCCAACACCTTCTGGATCATCAAAAAAGCAAGAGAGTTCCAGAAAAACATCTACATTCTGCTTTATTGACTATGCCAATGCCTTTGACTGTGTGGATCACAATAAACTGTGGAAAATTCTGAAAGAGATGGGAATACCAGACCACCTGACCTGCCTCTTAAGAAATCTGTATGCAGGTCAAGAATTAACAGTTAGAACCAGACATGGAACAATGGACTGGTTCCAAATAAGGAAAGGAGTATGTTAAGGGTGTATATTGTCACCCTGCTTATTTAACTTAAATGCAGAGCCCATCATGTGAAATGCCAGGCTGGAGGAAGCACAAGCTGGAATCAAGATTACCTGAGGAAATATCAATAACCTCAGATATACAGATGATGCCACTGTTATGGCAGAAAGTGAAGAGGAGCTAAAGAGCCTCTTAATGAAAGTGAAAAAGGAGAATGAAAAAAGTTGGCTTAAAACTCCACATTCAGATAACTAAGATCAAGGCATCTAGTCTCATCACTTCTTGGCAAATAGATGGAGAATCAAAGGAAACAGTGACAGATTTCATTTTGGGGGGCTCCAAAATCACTGCAGATGGTGACTGCAGCCATGAAATTAAAAGACGCTTGCTCCTTGGAAGAAAAGCTATGACCAACCTAGATAGTATATTAAAAAGAAGAGACATTACTTTGCCCACAAAGGTCCATCTAGTGAAAACTATCGTTTTTCCAGTAATCATGCATGGATATGAGAGTTGAACCATAAAACAAATATGAATGCTGAAGAACTGATGCTTTTGATCTGTGGTGCCGGAGAAGATTCTTGAGAGTCCCTTGGACTACAAGGAGATCCAACCAGTCCATCCTAAAGGAAATCAGTCCTGAGTATTCATTGGAAGGACTGATGCTGAAGCTGAAACTCCAATACTTGGGCCACCAGATTCGAAGAAGTGACTCATTGGAAAAGACCCTGATGCTGGGAAAGAATGAAGGTGGGAGGAGAAAAGGACAACAGAGAATGAGATGGTTGGATGGTGTCATCAACTCAATGGACATGAGTTTGAGCAAGATCCAGGAGTTGGTGATGGACAGGGAAGCCTGGCATGCTGCAGTCCATGGGATTGCAAACAGTCAGACATGACTGAGCAACTGAACTGAACTATCCAAAAGACAACATTCCAAATGCATCTAACACCACAGCATTAAGATAGTTGAATCAGAAATCAGCAAAAATGAAAGGAGAAATTGCTCATCACACCTGAAGGCTTCAACATTCTCTTCTCTGTTACTAATACAAAAATAGGCAGAAAATCTGTAAGAGCACAGAGTATGTGAAATGACCAAATTGAAATTATAGAATATTGCATTTAACAATGGCAGAATACACATTGTTTACAAGTATACAAGGACCTTTCATGAAGCAGGCTATATTCTGGGCATAAACTAAATCTTAATAAATTAAAAACACTGGAAAATCATACCAGAAAAACAGTATCTAACTGTAAGAGAATTAAACTAGGAATAACAGAAAGATAGCTTTAAATATTTAGAAATTAAGCTCAGTTCAGTTCAGTCACGTCTGACTCTTTTTGATCCCATGAACCACAGCACGTCAGGCCTCCCTGTCCATCACCAACTCCCGGAGTCCACCCAAACCCATGTCCATCAAGTCAGTGATGCCATCCAGCCATCTCATCCTTTGTCGTCCCCTTCTCCTCCTGCTATTTATTTCTAAATTCCCCTGGGCTCCAAGAGACTTTCTCAAGGGAAGTTAAAGTGATTTTTAATAAAATAGAAATAAAAATAAGCCATATCAAAATGTATGGGATACAGTTAAGGCAGTAGTTAAAGGAAAATGTATAGCACCATTTGCTTATATTATAAAAGGGGAATGTTTTCAAATTGTTTGTCAAACTTCCTTCTTTAAGAAACTAGTAAAGACAGAGCAAGTTAAACCCAAACCAAGACAATGTCAAGAAATAATAAAGAGTAGAAATTAGTGAAATTTGAATCTGAATAACAACAGAAGAACGCTACCCTCTTTATTCATTTTTTTTTTTAGCTCCTATTCAATTCTATTATCCTAACGTACTTTGAAGAATTCAAAGCTATCATTTCCTTAAGAGTGGCTAGGGGGTTCGCGTGAGCCCGATCTTCCCCAGAAGTCAGCCAGGGAGGAAGAGTGCAGAGGTCACCCCCTGGGTGTGACACTACCCTCTGTTTAGCCCACAGTGCAGGACAGCTGCAAAGGACTACTGTGATGCCGAATGGACACTTGCATAAGAACAACCACACACTGGCAAACAAAGACTTTTTACATCACCACTAAAATTCAGTACAAAAGATACCCAAAAACCCTGAAAAGTATGTTTCTTGTCACTATAAATGTAACCAACAGCTCCTAAGACACTGAGTTCAGGTGTCTGTATGGGGCGTAGTTAGATTTAGACTGAAGTCTTGTTAAAAGCCTTCTGCAGAAATCAAAGAGTCAGCTTTTTGAATAGCCCCATGTAAGTGGAAATTCTCTCCACCCCCATGTAAGTGGAAAGTCTTCCCTGGAAAAGCTTCCCCAAGCAGATGGTGGGTGGGGGTGGGTGGGTGTGCGTGCGTGCGCGTGCGCTCAGCAGTGTCTCATTCTTTGTCAAACCCCCTGGACTATAGCCTGCCAAGCTCCTCTGTTCATAGCATTTTCCAGGCAAGAATACTGGAATGGGTTGGCATTTCCTACTCCAGGAGATCTTCTCCACCCAAGGATCGAAGCTGCATCTCTTGGGTCTCCTGCATTGGCATGTGGATTCCTTGCTGCTGAACCAATGGGGAACCCCCCAGGCAGATGGTTTCCTACCAGTTAAAATGAGGGGCAGTGTCGGGAGGTGACACTCAGGGAGACCACGAACCCAGCTGGGGCTGGAACAGGCATTTGCTGTGTCTCAGGAAAAGCCAAGAACTGCAACTCTGAGAGGCAAGGAGCTCATGGAAGGAAGAGGAGAGTTAGAGCTGAAATAAGGTTGCAACCCAGGCTCTATCTAGTTCCCAAAAGGAATTTAAATGCCTTCTAGAAATGTCACCTACTCCATATCCATTAAACCAACATATTCTAGAAGTTTAGATTTTTGTCTTAAATAAGCTCTATACTTGTCTCTTAGTTTTACCTCTGGTGAGAACCTAGCCCTTTTCCTGAGGCCTCTCAGGGGCCCAGCCTAGCCCCAGACTTGCTTGCTTAGAAAGACAAAGTAGAGAACTCAAACAAGGAGTCTAATCTGATGGGTGGTTATGGGGGTGTGCCTCCTGAGAAGTCTAGGGCACTGTTTCAGTTCTCAGCTCTGTCTATAAAGCACCACCCCCAAGTCTGGTTATATTCTTTCCAAAGGCAGAGACCAGACACCTTATTTTTTTTGTTTGTTTTAAACTTTTCATGATTTTGCTCTGCAGTTAGTTCCATGAGAACCATTGTATTAGATGGGAATTTCTCCAAAGGCATAGACTGTATTTTTCTCTATTTATTCAAATAATATTTGTTGAACATCTACAATGGGCCAGGAACTGTAGGGGCTGGCCACAGGATAATGGGCAAGAGGGGCTGTGTCCCTGATCTCATGGGACTTTCACTAGGGGAGTTAGACACTAAACAAATAATTATAGTTAATTAAATATTTACAACTGATTTAAGAACTACAAAAGAACAACAAATTTCTATATCCCAGGCACTTGGTCTAGCGCAGTACATATGTATAACAAATATTTGTCTAATGTCTGCCTTTGTGGTTATCTGCATGGACATTAAATGCCCAAGTATATTCTGGTAAGAGCTACTAGGCAAGAAAAACTCAGAAAATTTTGGGAAGCCTGCAATAGACAAAGTCAAACAAGTTTTCTTCATGCAGGATTTTCTCCAGACTTTAACGTGCTGATATGTACTGGGACTCTAAAGGAGGCCCTAGGGTGCACGGGGCATAATAGGCCCTTGCACTCTGCAGTGGCCCAAAAAGCCTAATCATCAGGGGACTCTCTCTTGGAAACACTTTGAATGTTTTCAGGAGGAATATCAGTGCTCCCTGCCATGGCCAGCAGTTGAGCCTTGGAGAATCTGGTGAAGACCTGGATTTTTTTTCTGGTAAAACAATCCTGTCCCTTGTTCTGGGAACACCCTCTATGGCACCTGGATACCAGGGAAATATTGCTCTCACTTAGGGTTGCTTGGGACACACTTATACTAAAAAATTTTATTTGTGTTTATCTGAAATTCAGGGCTTCCCAGGTGGTGCAGTGGTGAAGAATCCACCTGCCAATGCAGGAGATACAAGAGACACGGGTTCAATCCCTGGCTCAGGAAGATCCCCAGGAGTAGGAACTGGCATCCTGCTCCAGTATTCTTGCCTGAAAAAATCCCATAGATAGAGGAGTCTGGGGGACTATAGCCCATGGGGTCACAAAGAGTCAGACAAAACAGAGACCCAGCATATCTGAAATTCAAACTTAGGTGGGCATCCTATATTTTTAATTTGCTAAATCTGCCAGCCCTACTTTTGCACCAGCCTGATCTGCTGGCTACCACGAGTTCTGCCGGTGGAGAACTAGGCTTTGAATCCAAGGGGCCGAGGAGGCCGCTCTGCAGGTGCCATCCTGGCCAAGCCCGCAGAAGCCACGTCAGCTGTTGTGCAGATGTGTAGGGCAAACCTTGCCGGGAGGCACTCCTGCCGCTGCCCTACTTGGCCAGGGTCCACTGCTGGGGAGCAGGTCAATTTCACACTTCTCATTTCCAAACCAGGAAAAAGATGAGATCTGTCATCAAATTTCTGTGGTGTGGAATAGACTGGAGTGGTAATTCTTAACCAAGGGCGATTTGGCAAAGTCTGAAAATAGTTTTGGTTATCACAGCTGGGAGTAGAGGGCAGTGTTACCGTAGGGGGCAGTGTTACCGGCATCTAGTGGGCCAAGGCCAGGATAAACATCGTACAATGCACAGAGAAGTCCTTGCATCCAAGCATGACCCAATCCAAGACGCAAGCAGTGCTGAGGTTCAGAAACCCTGGGCAAGAGAAAGCGTGACCACGTTTCAGAAGCAAGGCCAACCCTAAGCAAATCTGTGGCAAGGAGAAAGTTTTAGTTCTCTATTCCCTGACCTTTGTCCAACAATCCCTGCTCTGCAAAGAGTCCCTACGTTGCTTTCACTTCCTTTGAGAAAAACAGTATCTGTGTACTGCACCCCCAATTTTTATGATGGTATCAATGACACAATGCGCTAATTTTTTAAAACATGTTCCCGTTCAAAAGATGGTGTGGCAGACCATGCTCATTCCTTACTTAGGAGCCGATCTTCTCTTTTTTCTTACTAGGAGACCATTCAGCTTTGTCCAAGGAAGCAAGGTACCGAGTTGAAAATAAGGACCTCCTCAAACTTCGACTCAGCTAGAGGTGGATATGAAATAGGATAGGAAGTCTGCTGAGTGGAGGTTTCAGAAGGAGACTGTCACTAAATGTGGTCAGACTTAACTGGCACCTGGACTGAGGGTGTGATTTGAAACAGAAAAGTAGCTTCCATCTTATAAGTGTGAAGAGAAGAGCCACACCTAGAAGTTGCTTCGGCTAGAGGCTGGAAAACAGCTTGAGTCCTGCAGTGGGGTAGTGGGTGGGGGGGCGGGCCCTGTGGTTTCCTTCAGCTGGTGTTCCATCCTGCGCTAGATAGCTCAAGTCTCCTCTTCACAGGAGAAAAATAAACAGTTTGGTTCCAATACTCAAGATGGGTTTCTGGTCCATGCAACTCAATTCAGTTTTAATGGAGACACAGGCCTGGAGAGGAAAATGCTTAACATGAGCCTGGAACCCAGTGGTAAAATCCTGGGAGCTGTGGAGCTCCTCAGAAATGAATTTCTTGGGGACAGGGACCCTCCCATGTCTCCCATCACTCCCACAACATGAGCTCCTCTGCAAAGAGGTAACTGCCCCAGTTGGGACACAAGGAACAGATTAGACAAGCAGTTGACTGACTATTAATGGTGCCGGTCATTGTTGCAAAAAGTGGCGACAATTGCAAGGAGATAAATGATTACAGGAAAGGCACACAGGAGTTCCCCAGGGGGCCCAGTACAAATGATAATTGACTGGCCCTCATTAGAACCCTATCTTGTGAGGACTCACAGGACCAGGAAGATGCTTTGGATGGCACTGACTTTTGAGAGAACAAGGTCAGCATGGATCCAAAAAGAGAGGTCTGGGAATCCTTAAAATTGACACACAGTATCTGCTCCCTTTTCATATCCATTTTAGGTGCATAGAGAGTGGGGCGAATTATGATAAAGAAAAGGCCATCCTTGGGAATTCCCTGGTGGTCCACTTTTGTGCTTCCACTGCAGGGGGCACAGGTTTACCTCCTGGTTGGGGAACTAAGACCCCCAATTCACACCCCTTTTCGTCCCCCTCCCCCTCCAGACCCTCATCTGTGTGTCCCAAACAGGGCTAGGTTGGGCCAAGAAGAAGAATGGCTAGGTCGGGGGAAGCTGCTTCTTATCAGGATGTGGCCTTGGGCTCCTGTCTCCATCTCTCTGTACTTGAGACCCCCTCATCTGCATGAATGGTGTCAATCACAACACCTCCTAGGGTCCTTGTGAGGAGTAACAGGGATAATTCTAATAAGGGCCAGATAGACACATAACCATGAACGCTGGGTTGCCTTATTTTACGATTCGATTGCTTTACTGAGTGATCTGAGAGAACACACAGGGGTCCAGCCCAGTTCTCAGAGAGGAAGAAAGTCACCCAGCGGGCACTGAAGCAGTTACTTCCTTGGGGGGTGGGAGGGTGCTGCTCTGTGCTGTCAGGCCCGAGGTGCCCAGTGCCCCACCTCTCAGGCCTCGTGATGCCGGCTGGACCCGAGCCCCAGGGCCCTGAGGGTGTGGAGTCACATGGGAAGCCAGCAGCAGTTCCAGGGGGAGGGGGCAGACACTGGCTGACTGAGGAGAGCTGCAGGGAGGGGGAGATAGGCTCTGCACCCCCAGGTTTTAGGAGTGCAGAGCCTCCCTCAGGTGAGGTGAGTCTGCATAGATGGTCACAGAGTCCTCAGGTTGCCCCTGCCAAACACGAAGTATATGTTTAAACTGGAGGACGGAGTGTGTAAACCATTAACAGGCCTCCCGACAAAGCGACAGTGATACAATATGCCCTTGTTGGGAGGCCTACCTGAATTCTGCCTTTGTGTAATAAAATCTGTGCAAACGGCCTCTGGGCTGGGAGCCACTGTAAGCAGGCTTTTTATCTAAAAGCCTTACCTAAGAAACACAATAGCCCAAGTTCACCTGACATGATTTCTTTTCAAGGTGTGTGTGTGTGTGTTCTGAGGGGGCAGGGAAGCAGGTAAATGAACCAAACTGGAACTCGCATGTCAACTTCTCACTTGTAAAATCTGTAGGGGAAGAAAGGGCGTAAAACGCAACGGTTGAAATCCCACATGGAGGGGATTCAACCAGAGGCAGCCACCCAGCTGCAGGCTATGTGTCCCTCCGGCACACCCTCGGTTAAACAGTAAATAGGTTCCGGGATTTTTATTCTTCCCAGAGGAAAAGAGGCTGCTCCTGACCTGGGCAGACCTGGCCACCACACACCTTTCTCTAGGGATCCTCAAGCAGTCTGTCAACATGGCCTCATTGTTTAAGCAGGCTCGCCGCCCCTTGACATGGTCGAGAGAGCCTGGAAAGAGCCAACAAGGGCTCTGTCCTATTTCCTCATCGGGGAGTGACCTTGAGTCCCCTCACAAGTCTGAAGAGGATCTTGCTGAAATATTTCAGCAGGATTTCGGTGCCTCTGTCACTAAGAAAGGTTCTCCAGGTCCACAGTAACAAGTGTTCCTGACATCCCTTCCTAGGTTCCTTTGTTTATTTCCACCCCCAGCAGAATCCCACATGCACGCAATGTTGCTTCAGAGGTGCCTGATTCTTTGCGACCCCATGGACTGGAGCCTGCCAGGCTCCTCTGTTCCTGGACTTTCCCCAGGCAAGAATACTGGAGTGGGTAGTCATTTCCTTCTCCAGGGAGCCCTCCTGACTCAGGGATCAAACCCGGGTCTCCTGCATTGGCAGGCAGATTCTTTACCAGCTGAGCCACCAGGGTAGCCCTAGATCCAATGATAAGTATCCTTAATAACAGACACAAAGGGAGAAGGACAGAAGGACAAATGAAGATGGAGGCACACACTGGAGTGATGCAGCGACCGCCAAGGACTGTCTGGAGTTACCAAAAGCTGGGAGATGCAAGGAACCGATTCTTCCCTAGAGCCTCTGGTGGGCACACATCCCTGTGGCCACCTTGATCTTGGATATCAGCCCTCCAGAACATGGAATAGATTTCTGTTGTTTCTAGTCATCCGGTTTGTGGGAATTTGTTACAATAGTCCTAGGAAACTAATATAATCTCTAAGATAGATTCAAGACTAGAAAACCAAAAACAGGAAACAAGGTGAAAGAATCTATAGATAGTGTATAGTATGCGCTACCCTTGGTATTTTTAAGACATATGTTTTTAAGAACATATCTGCATATGCATAGCATATGACTTGAGGATATAAAAGATACTGGCAACAGGGCTACCTCTGGAGAGAAAGGCACTTGTGTTGTGTTCTAGACAGCATGCCCTGGAGAGGGCAGCACTCTGATCAGCAGAATAACAGCCTCCTACAGTGATGTCCACATGCTAACCTCCAGAACCTATGACCAGGTTATTATGTTCAATGGCAAGAGGGAATTAAGATTGCAGATGGGCCTAAGTTTCTACAAATCTGACCATAAGATAGGAAGATTATCCTAGACTGTCCAGGTGGGCCTAGGAGTCACACGAGTCTTTACAAGTAGAAAAGGGAGACACTGGAATATTGGTGGTGGTTTAGTTGTGAAGTCGTGTCTGACTCTTCCGATCTCATGGACTGTAGCCCACCAGGCTCTTCTGTCCACGGGATTCTCCAGGCAGGAATACTGGAGTGGGTTGCCATTCCCTCTCCAGGGGATCTTCCCGATCCAGCAATCAAACTGGGGTCTCCTGCATTGTGGGCAGATTCTTTACTGACTAAGCTACAAGGGAAGCCTGACTGGAATATTACTTGAGTAATAAACAGAAATGAAGTACTCACACATACAACAACACAGATGCATTGCAAAAGCATCATGCTAAGCGAAAGAAGTCAGTCACCAGGGATCACACATGGTTCCACTCTCAGGAAAAACCCAGAGTAGGCAAATCCATAGAAGTCAGAAAACAGGTTAGTGGTTGCCAGGGACCAGGGAGGAAGGAGTGATTACAGAGGAGGTGATGAGGACAAGGTTTCTTTTTGGTGTGCTGAATATGTTCTAAAATTGATAGTGGTCATGGATATACAACTTTGTGATTATACACAAAGCCATTTAAGTGAGTCAGTCAGATGATATGTAAATTATGTCTCAGTAAAGTTGGCTTAAAAAAAAGTAGAAAAGGAAGACAGAAAGGAATCAGAGTAGGAGAAGTAACCTATCACTGGTGGCCTTGAATATGGCTGGGGCCCACACACCAAGGAATGCAGGCAACCTTAAGATGTTGGAAAAGGCAAGCAAGCCTCCAGAAGGGATGAGACACCTTAATCTTAAGCCCAGTGTGACCCACTTCAGACTTCTGACTTCCAGAACTCTAAAAGAGTAAGTCTGTGTTGGTAAGCCACTCATTTTGTGATAATTTGTTACAGCAGCAACAGAATACTATTATAAGTACTTCTTAAATCCTTTTGAATTTTGTGCTGTGTTTGTATATGACCTATTCAAAATTCAAATCAAAACAAGGCAAAACACCTATTCAGAACAGTGATTTGATGTCATTTGGGAAATTTTCAAGTATTTGTAACACTCTTCTTCAATAGAAATACAATGCAGCCACAGAGGTGAGCCATATGTGTAATTTTAAATCTTTTTGTAGCCACATTTTAAAAAGAAAAAGAAACAGGTGTAATTAATTTTAGTAAAACAATTTGTTTAACCTATTATATCTAACATATACCATTTCTATATGTAATATAAAATTATTAGAGATATTTAAATTTTTTTCACATACTAAGGCCTTGAAATCTGGCATGTATTTTAGTCAGAGCACAGTTTTATTCAGACAAGCCACACTGCAGGTACTTAACAGCGCATGTGTCTAATGAAGACCATGAATACATCAGCACAACATCAATTTGGGGTGCAGGGTAGACTTTTCACCTTTTGAGCTTGCTACATCATGCCTAAGAATGTAGCTATGAAAATATTGGAGCATTGATCAAAGGATAAAAATCTGAAAATAAAGACAGTCTCCAACGCAGTACAGACATACTTTGGATATAATATAGACATTAAAAAGAATTAGCTAAGGCAACATGAATTGACTGTAAAATATTGACCATGATCCTGGGTATTACTAAATGACAACAACAAGGTACGCAGTGTTTTTGGATAATTTTTGGTTAAGAAAACCAACCAACATATAAATACGATATTACTCACACAAAACCATTCATCTTGGTTACTCTGCCAAACAGTACAAATACTGTATTTTTATTACAAATACCATCATTACAAATGATATTACAAAAGTATTACAAATACTATCATGAATAGTCCCCTTGTACACATTTTGTTGTGTATTGCTTTGTAATTTAATAATTGATGGATAGAGAGAAATACTGATAAATAGATAGACTCAAGAGTAAGTTGCTAATCAAATCCTTAGGAGCATCCCCAGTGATCACACCATTGCCAGAGCATAAGCAACCCCAATCTTATAGTATGATTCTCCTTAACATAACCCTGTATAGAACTGACTCCTCCTCTTACCGGGTACTTTTTGCTAATGAGAGAGAGGGTCTCAAAATGTGCCCTAGGTAGCGGTACTTCTAAATACTCACACAAATTTACTGTGCCTGTAGAATCTACCAGTCTGCAACAGAACCCGGCTCTAGTCTGCCATTCTGAGAATCAGTTTTCATCTTTTCAAGCTCACACTTCCCCAAACCCATCCACCCAACACCCAGATAATAGTGAGATTTTGGAAAGCTTGAATGTGCGGGGTGGGGGTGGGGGGTACCATGAGGGAGGGAGCCACGACAGGTTGCCTACCAAATAGAAAGCAAGAGCTTCCATGAGTGGATTACAAGAAAATCCCAGAAGGTTGCTAGCATTGCAGACCTCGGAGCCTCTTCCGGTGTTCAGCACTGGTCAGTTCTGTTTGTCACACGGTGCCTTCCGTCTGGTACAAGGTCTGTCGCCCTGCACTAGCAGTATGCAACGGGGAACTCAGGCCCTACGGCGTGGCTGTCCAGCCAGCCACGTCCAGGGAACGAGACTCTCAACTGAGTAATTCAGACACAAGTCAATCCCACTTCACAGCGGCCCTGTAAAGTGAGCCATCGCCTGCAAGCTTGATAGTCTATTACTCAAACAGCCCAGTTCAGGAAGCAGCATACCTGTGCTCGTTGGACTGACCTGTGTGACTTTGTACCTGAGTATTCTTTCCAGGCAAAGAATGACCTGTCGAAGAGTTTGGCCAAGATCCCAAGGTTGTCATAATATTTTTGCTTTATGTCCTTTTTTTTCCCATGGCAAGTGACATTCAAAGTGTTACTGAGACTTTGTTTTAAATATTTGAGAAGGATGGGCTGGGGGTGGGGAACCCTCTGACGCACTCAGAAGTGGGTGCTGGCACTTACCGACCTTCTTCTCTTTGCTCTATACGCTAATGACAAAGCAGCAGAGAGAATCCAGGAGACAACAAATCAAACTTCAACAAACATTTCTTGGGGGCTTTGTATGTCTCATGGACATGAGACCTATTCTTTTGATCAGTTCAGCTGGACAAGGCTCTAGGCCGAGAAGGGCCCGGTGCGGTCACTGGAGAATTCTTAATAATTCTTTGGTACATCTTCTATGCTCACACAAATAGACACGCACAACTTTGATTCGACAGCAACCTTGTAGCACAGTGAGCTATGGGCCGGACAGTTGTCCGAGTCATCCTGTGTGCAGGAGCAGCCTCGGGCGCTTGGGAACCAGAAACCCACAAGGGTTGGCCAGGCCATGACCGCCACCCAGACGTACGGCGGTAGCCACAGCAACGGCAATAGCTGGGTCCCAGGCCCAGGGACAAAGAGGAGACCCATGGTGGGAGCCACTTGCCCATTGGTCCCTAGAGCCTGACCTTGCTGTGCCCGCACAAATATTATATCACCCACCTGAGCACTAGAACAGAAACTACAGGTACTTGGGCAGTAAACTCTGAAAGTAAATTATTATAAAACAGAAGCGTAAACGAGGACATCAAAATAGAGCTTCTTATGGAGTTATTAGAATCCAAAGAGTTTAGAATCACCAGTTTCAAAACTGCTGCCAAACATTGCAGAGAGAATGTCTACAAACTTAGAAAGGGGAATTAATAAAAATATTGGAGCATTGAGTAGAAAAACCCAACACTATTTTCATGCGAAGCTTTAGATGAACCGATGATTAACAAAGAAAACAATTTTAAAATTTAAATTTTTTGTTTAATTGAAGGTAAAGCAATAGCATGCATGAATATGTTTTAATCTATATAAAAATTATGAAGTCACTTGTTTCTTGTACAGCCTCTAGAAGCTGACAGAAACTATCAGAGGAAACACTAAAAGGCCTTTGAATAAATTTACATATGAAATTAAATTCAGGCTAACATCAACTGCTTTGTAGAGAGTTATATCTTTTTAGAAAAATTGTTCTACAAGAATTAGTTCTAGATGTGTGAAAATTTTATATACTTTGAAATCACCAGAAATGTAGCCTAATGTCACAGTCTATAACATATCCCTAACTCTAGTAACTCTACATGCATCAGATTTATCAAAATTAAAAATTATCAGAAATTATTTTCTATCTTGAATTTGTTAAGAATGACTGACATCACTTTCAAAATTACTTAAAGTATAAATATATCAATATTGTTAAAAGTATAAATTTGATGACCTGAATTTGCAGAAAACTGAGCCAATAAATAATCTTGTGAGCAATCAAGATATTGAATTAATGTATTATATTTATGTATTCTATGAAATTATGACATGAAAAATATCTTTTTGTAAACTGTGTGTTATTACTCATGCATTGATGTTATTCTTAGTATGTTTCATAATAAAATATTTCTAAGGAAAAAGTTTCAGTTTTTGTACCTTTAATGGCACTTTTTACTGCTTTTTGTACACGGTCTCGACGTTTTCATTTTGCATTGAGCTCTGGAGAAGGAAATGGCAACCCACTCCAGTGTTCTTGCCCGGAGAATCCCAGGGACAGGGGAGCCTGGTGGGCTGCCGTCTGTGGGGTCGTACAGAGTCGGACTCAACTGAAGCGACTTAGCAACAGCAGCAGCTGCAAACTTTATCTAGCTGACTCTGGATACAACATTGCATTCAAGTTAATAAATGTATATTGATTGAATTGTAGGTTGTATGATTAATCAAGATGAAAATGTGGGAGATGTATCTTCAAAGAACTTACATTCTATTGTTTCAGGTCAAATAATTTTAATATATGGTAGAATTTAAGTATCATGCAATGAACAATGAAAGTATTATGAGAATATAGAGGAGATTAATCATTTAATTTATGACCTCTTAGGATCTTCAAGTAGCTAAAGGGACAACTCAAATGTTTCTAAATTCCTTTCTGACTTCCTCAGGAGGCTTAGGCCTGTGTCCCAAGTTTCAGTTTACCAGTATTCCTAGTCAATTGGCAATTACATGGTTGGTAGTATCAGAAGGAATAATGCCTTTCTTCATTAAAGCCCTTCTTCATTACCAGCAGCATGAAGATGAATTGCGGACTGAGTCCACACACCGCCTAGCCCACGCTGCTATACCTAAGTGTAGTATATACTATTTGATACTCTTCCATTCAATGTCCTCAGAAGTTTGGAAGGTAAATGACCTCATCTAATTCATGCATCAATCCAGCTCTGTCCACTTGCCTGGATTTTGACCTTGAGAGGAGTCATACCTGGTGCTTAAGGAGCCAGATCCCTGCTGCCTTGGCCAGCATCACAAGCCACTTCAGTGACTGCTTACCTAGACCCTGGAATCGCTCCCAGGCACAACCTAACAGCAGCTGGCCACAGCCCATACATCTAGATTCTTGCCTCTTGACTCAGGAGTTTTCTGTTGCTGTTGAGATGTGAGTTATCTAAGGGTTCACTTGGCATCCATGTATGCACAATGCAGAAAATATATGTGAGTTAATATCCCTTGGGACAGACTTTGACCAATGGGTGTGAACACTAGCAGATAAATTCTTCTTTTGTTCTGTTGAAAGGACCTTTCAGAGATGTAGTTTCATGTGACTTCTCTGGAGACATCCTTTGAGGCCACTAAGCAATAGCTCCTGAAAGCTATGGCTGGCTCAGGAGCAGATTTCTTTGCTTTTTCCTTCTGTGTTGACTTTCTCTCTTTTCACATCATTGCCTCTTCCCTAGGATTTCACATCTAAGTAAATTGCTAGCATGTAAGAATTTGACTCAGGTTTAATTTTCTAGGACATATGGGCTGAGATATTAATATGCTGTAGGTGTATTTCTGTCATGAACACTTAGGCAGCAGTATAAACTGGTTAAAAGCATAGATTCAAGCTGGGCCACCTGGGTTACAATCCCAGCTCCTTCTTTTAGCACTGGTGTGACACCGGTAAGTCACTCAGTCTGCATTTTGCCATTAGCAAAAATGCATATTAGTAGCTACCTCAAAATTTTTATGTGAGATTTATAAGGCACGTAGTGAGAGTTATGTGTGTTAAATAATTAAAGGAGAAAAAGACACAGACGATCATTGAATTTCTTTGCTAAAGAAAACTCCCAATCAAAACACAGATCCTATCAGCAGACTTCACCTTTTGACCAAATTGAATTCAAGGAACTAAAGATAGAGGAGCCTTGGGGGATAAACCCTGGAATGAAAAGAACTGAAGCAGTCTCACCTGCCAAGTACAGTGGTGTGGGAGAGAGCTGACTGTTAAATATTCAGGAATGTTGTGAGTGGCTGTTCAACTGTGTTAGCTTGAAATTGGCCATAATATCATTTACACTCTAGATAACTGGCAAATGCCACAAACTAGGGCTTTACATTTCTTCTGTGTCTCAAAAATGCCACCAAGAGTAAGTGGAAATATTTGTTAGGCTATGAACTATTACTAAAAAAATCAGCATTAATATTTGCCTGTCACACCACTAGACAAGGGCTTGGATCTCTGTGTTATTTGGCTCCATCCAAATCAAGAGCCCTTGATGCTTCTGGTGACTCCTCATTTCTGCCTCAAGAAAAGAAAGATGCCTAAAAGACAACACAGGGCTTAGTAAGAAGTGTTATCCATGATCTCAGTTTCGATCACTTCACATAACTTACACTGTAAATTTCCTCAATTTGTGTCACAGATTTTTCATAGCATTTAAAGTACAAATTTTATTTCACATTTATCTCACATAATTGAGACTTGAATGACAATCAGCTCCTTGCTCTCCATTCCTAACTTCACTCTTTCACTCACATTGCACATGTCTCTTCTTCCATAGCATCCTCTCCAACATTCTTGCTTCACCCTTCCCCAGCCTCCCACGTTGCCAAATTCATTTTTATTTAATGGATTTCTGTTCCCTTATCTCTTGGGAACTCTCTTCTAATTTCCAAAATTAAGAGAAGTACCTTTCTACCTATCTTCAATGTAGCCTCCACACACTTCATCTTATCGATTATTTCTGTGTAAGAAAATTCAGCTCATTTCCTGGTTTCCTTTATAAAGGCTGTGCATTTATTGTTTATTATGTATCCCCATATTTAGTGCAGTTCTTGGCTCACAGTAGACTTCAAACACTAATAAATTTCTATATAGCCTTAAAAAAATTTTTCCCCTAATTTCTACACGAATACTTATATGTCCATAGAAGACCAACTTTGCTATAGAACAGCTTACTTGAGTAGAAAATTTGTAAGTGTATCAAGTATAGTTCAGGAATCTACAAGCTAATGTCTAACAGATGTCAGATACATGGATACATTCTAGCATAAATCACTCATTCTGGATTTTCAAACCAAAAAGTGTGCATTTCCTTATAGAAACTGAAGGGAAAAAAAAAAAAAAGAAACTGAAGGGAAAAGGAGTCTGAGAGCAAAGGAATCATTTCTGAAGTCTCTGATAATATGCAAGGACACAAGGATCCTCAGATGTCACCACAACCCTGGATTTATTCCTGGGTATACTTACTTTAATTAGATAGGAAACTGTGATCCTCTGTCCTAGTATATTTCAAGGAATATTTTAATTAAAATGTTTTCAGCATGTATGAGTTACCATACTGGAAATGTCATTTTAACAGAAAAATTTTCATATACTTTGTGGTTATGAACCAAGGAGTCAGTCACAAAGGGAAACTACAACCAAAAAGCTGTTTTTAGATTGGAAACTTAGAGATACTGTATATATTTGCACTAAGAATTTCTCTTCCTCATTGGGCTTTTATCTTTGCATTTCTTTAAGAACTTCTCATTTGTCTCAATATAATCTCCCTTTCTTAGAATCTCCCCTTCTGCCCTTGGAATCTTGTCTATTACATTTTTGGATAGAATTAGGATATGTTCCTTATAACCCATTTTCCACCAAAACACAGAATATCATGCACCTCCCTGGATAAAGTAGAAAATCATTAAAATTGGTCCAGGATCATACTATAAAGCTACAGTAATCAAACCAGCATGGTATTGACACAAAAAAACAGACATGCATCAGTGGAATAGAATAGAGAGCCTAGAAATAAACCCACACACCTACAGCCAATTAATCTTCAATAAAGGAGGCAAGAATATTCAATGGGAATATGACAGTCTCTTCAGCAAGTGGTGTGGGGGAAGTCGGACAGCCACATGCAAATCAATGAAGTTAGAACACTCCCTCACACCATACACAGAAATAAACTTAAAATGGCTTAAAGACTTAAATAGGAGAAGTGACACCATAAAATTCTTAGATGAGAACATAGGCAAAACATTCTCTGACATAAATTGTACCAGTGTTTCCTAGGTCAGTCTCATAAGGCAATAGAAATAAAAGTAAAAACAAATGGGACCTAATTAAACTTAAAAGCTTTTGCACAGCAAAGAAAAACATAAAACAGAAAGACAACTTGCAGATTGGGAGAAAATATTTGCAAACGATGCAACTGACAAGAGCTTAATTTCCAAAATATATGAACAGCTCATACAACTCAATAGCAACAGCAACAACAAAAAATTGATAAATGGGCAAAAAACCTTTTAGTTCTTTTAGTCATTTCTTTATGATAAGAACCACACATAAGAGAAACATATTCATCTCTCTGATTCACATCCCTAGAGCCAAAAATCACATAGGAGCACAAGAAATACACATGGATGACTCAGTCAAGGCACTGTGGCCATATGATGACCTATCTTTTCAAAGAGTCAGAAGCAAACGTTGCAGCTTCACCAGGCTAGATTCATTTCAGCCAAGGGCACCCCTGCATACTTGCAAGAAGCTACTATTTTATAAAATGCCCACCATGCATTCAGGGCTTAAGAACAACTGCAGAGGTGAGCAGATCAGAGGCTCAAAGGCACAGAAAACTCCCAACAATATACCAGGCGGAGCTCTTGCTTTGGGTTTTGAAACTATTCTTGGAAACCTTACATGGAGTCAAGATTCAGAATATTCACAAATTCCATTCAATTTCATAAATATGCTGTACTTTGGGATATACCTTTGAGTGAGATGGAGAAGTTTACCCAAGAAGCAATCCTTCTTTAAAAGTGAGTAATTCACATTTCTTGGGAGATATGGTAAATAAAAGAATCAGAAGGAGGAAGGTGACAGCGACATCTAAAATACCTTTTCCATGTCACCTAACACATTCTGTCAGATGAGCATCATTACTCCCAATTTCAGAAAATTAAGAGG
Source organism: Antilocapra americana (assembly GCA_007570785.1). NCBI lineage: Eukaryota > Metazoa > Chordata > Mammalia > Artiodactyla > Antilocapridae > Antilocapra > Antilocapra americana. Next base: position 1,108,901 of record ML661337.1, on the reverse strand, counting down.
AAAAGCCATGTAGAACTAGATTTAAAACTCATTTTCTCAGCTGGGAAGGGATAGTCTTCAACTCTGTCTCCAAAGCCCTTTCTTCTGCATCATGAAACCCTTCATGAGGCTCTTGAATAGCAGCAATAAAGGGACCAATTGTATCACTGGTCCCCTCGGCTCTTGACTCAGTTGCAATACACGCTATGCAGTAAATGGTCCAAGGGCCCCATCACTATTAATTTATGCCACTCTTTAATGGGCTTTTGGCCAAAATTTGTCACCTCAATGTTTCAAAAGTACTATGAGGACAAATTCACTGTTTATACTGGTGTACTCTTTATCATAAGAATCCTAGATTTGGCCTCCTATTCTAATTTATATTACTTCAATTTTTTTTAAGTTTTTATGTTTGTTACCAAGTCTCTGTGTTCATTTTTGCTATAAGCCATTTCAAAGCCATTGTGAAATAAAGCATAAAAAAATTAATTATACTTACTGTGGTAGATGACAAAAATGGTCATAAATTTTCATGCTCCCTTAGATCCACGGCTTTTGCCATAGAACATAACTCCTCCCAGAAAGACAATCTATTTTCCTATTCCTTAAATCTAGACCGACTATGTGATTTGCTTTAGACAATAGAATATGACAGAAATGATAGCATGCCAGTTCTGAGCCTAGGCCTCCACCCCTTGCATGCTTTTCTCCCTCTTGGGTCCTTGAGGCAACCACGGTGAACAAGCCCAGATTAAGACGAGAGACATTTGGGACCACTGATTCCATTTTCCTAGTAAAAAACCAGCCACACTCCAGAAGCAGAGACCCGTGGGTGCTCTGTCACAAACTCCAGATTCATAAGGGAGCCCAGCCAGGTAAAACCAGTAGAACTACACAGCTAATTCCAGCCTAAGTAAGCAAAATAAATAGTTGTTTTCTTAACTAAGAAAGCAATAGCTACCTGATACACTTATATTTATAACTGCCATGCATATGCGCTCATACTGTAAAAAGTGACTTACTTACACAATCTCAGCCGTTTTGAGTTTGGCACTGTCCTTGTTTTATAGTTGATCCTTATACAGGTTTAGCGACTGGCCTTTCTTCTTCTCTAGTGTAAAGCAGATCAACCTATTGGGTTGTCATAATAGGAAATGTTAGTTACAACTTCTCAGCCATGCACTACTTCACTTGTATACTTTCCCATTTGGCCTCCAATTAAACAGACTGAAAAATGAAGCCTGAAAATCATTTGCAAATTTTTCACATTTTTGCTTAAAGGTTAAACTTTAGATCATTAAAAAGGACTGAGTCAAATTATATGGAAGAACCATCTTATCAGGAAGGTTTTTCCCAAGTCCAAGAGGCTTTAAGAAAGTTCTGAGAAAGCCACGTACTCTCTGAAGGATCCAGCCCATCCCCAGGTTGCCTGAACATCCCTGAAGGTTACTCTGTAGAGCACTCCTCAGAGAGCCTTTGAGACTACAAATTATCACTTGGAAATTTATGGGCTGACACATCTTGAGAATGTCTTTGAAGAAACAAAACTCAGTACCAAGCCATGAGCCAAATTCTATTCATTCTATTGGTCTTTGTCCACCAAGCATCCCTTTCCAATGCATGGACATAAATCAGCCTCCCAGTGTCAGAATGGAACAATTTCAGGAGGCTGAAAAAAAAAAAAAAAACAATGTTCTTTCAGGCTGGCTCTGCAATCTGTAACCTGTGAGAGTCAAGATCTGTTCCAGTAAAAGAGATAGCACAGGCATTCCAGTGGTTGGTTGAATGTTGTATTATGTAAGGATGAAATAAAGAACAGAAGGCTGCTCAGTTATCCCAGCTGTGCTCAGATGGCCAAATACAAATTCATAAACTAAAATTAGAGCAATTTAAAAATTTTTCTACTTGATACCTTAAAAAAACAAGATGCACTGAATTTTTCTCACTTTCATCTTGTAGTTTGTATTTCATTTTGTTGTTCTTGAGTATTTTATAACTATCAATCCCTTCCTTGCCCAAGGACTGTGTGTGTCTGAGTGGACACACATGGGGCAATGAGCTTTGGGGACAATGGAGGCAAGGGTAGATGTACCCAGATAATGAGAAGGGGACAAATCCATAAAGTCAAGGAGAACTAAAAACTGTTCAATAATAAAAACTATATATATATGCAATTGAGAAAAAAATCAAACTTATAATGGGTCACATTAAATTTGACAGTCACAAATTTTCCAGAGTGCCCTCCTTAGACCTCAGTTCCTACAATGACAGCTCTAACTCAATTCATTAACTCATAGCCCTACAGGGTTGGCCGTCTGCCAACTAACACCCCTTATCATATTTGTTGAATATGAATTCTTGCACCTTGTCTATGAGACTAACCTTTCGACATTTCACTAGTAGTTATTAGGCTAAAAGTCAATCAACCTCCTCTGCAGAAACTTTAACTTTGAAATAAGGTTCACAATGGTTGGATGCAACTGTAGTGCTTTTGAATGATTGGGTCAGGAAGGCAGATGGGTCTGAATGTTCAGGTGGGAGATGGTATTCAAATGTTGACAAAGGGAGACATGAAAAATTAGCCTCCTGGTTCTGCATCTTGCAGACTTGTTGTGTGGTCTCTTTTAAAAGATAACCATTCTCAAGATTTTTAATGTTGAGAAATGTTCAATCATTTTACTGAAATAGTTATGAATAAAGACAAGTACTGAACTTATGTAGATAGCTTTAGAACTACACTGAAATCCAAAGAAATGTTAAGTTACAAAGCTTTATCAATTTAAAATCAGTAATAATTTAAAGAAAAGGGTGATTTTGTTTTTGCTAAAATGAAATAATACAGATTGTATTTAAGGATAGAAAGATGCATTTGTGTGCTTAGTGCCTCTTTTTTTTTTCACTTCGTTCTTTTGTTTTTGATAAGCTATTGCTTGACTCATTCTTTGTTAAAAAATATTTAGTCATCAATATATTAGATTGACCATCTGTATTTAGTCATCAATATATTAGATTACTGTGTGCCACAGGTAATACTCTGTAATGACCTATATAGAAACATAATCTAAAGAGTGAATCTATGTACATGCATGACTGATTTACTCTGCTGTACAGCAAAAGGTAACAGCATTATAAATGAACTATATTCAAATAAAACTTAAAAAAAAACTGTGCCAAAATGCCGTACAGTGGGAAAAAACACATTAAATTCCATGTAATAAGTTTTCCAAGTGTTTTTATAATTTCCCATATGCCTACTTATGACCCACTCCATGCCCATGAGTAAAAAGATGGGTACCACCATCATGCTGGCCAGCAGCACAATCATGGTGTTGACTGTTAAAGAGTGAGGTCTTTTTGAGCTGGGCTTCCCTAGGTTGCTATTTCTTGAGTGTTTACTTTTTGGAAACAACTGCAAATTCACATACGGAAACTGAGTAACAATACTCAGGTACAAGGTAACAGACCAATGTCCAGAATTGCTTACAGTAACTTGTATGACAACACAAAACTGAAATTATCACAGAAAACCTATACCTTGGAGAACAAATTCAATGTTTGTAAAACACCTTCCCAGTATACTGTTTTGCCTGGGACAACCTGGCCTTGCTAATAGATTACCTATCAAAGCATCATGAATAACTTTGGGGACTTAGCAATGCGGCGTGGCGAACTTACTCAGACAGTGGGACTTGAGAAGGACTGGATAGATAAAGACATCTGATAATTGAAAGTAAGAAGTTTTAAGAACAGCTCCTAATTTTTAATTTATTTTTCTGCCTTAGAAAACACAAATTAATAAGTTTAAAATGTTTAAAAACTTTTTAAGAACATTAGCCTTTTTATTTATATCTGAAAACTAACCTTCAAAGGCTATTTTTGAGTTTGCTTCTGTTTTATTTGTCTGATCAAGTCAGAAGCTGTTACCTCACATCATTTTAGTATCTCTTGTGAGGGGTGGTATGGGGGAAAAAGTCAAATTCTTTCTTTTACACAGAAATGAGCAAAGAACAAAATTAAGGAAGAACACTGTATGTCTTCTTTTAAAAGTTAACATAAAACCCAAAGATTATTTTGAGTTCTATTAGATAGAGATCATCATTGATGGATAGACTTGTCCACAAGGGTGTTAATTATTCTTTATAAAGTACATTATTTCACCTGTGGCTTCACGAATCCCCCACATAAAGATGTCCCATCTGTGCAATTACCCCATGCACGTATACATCTTCCCCACACCTTGCAGTAATTTAAGTACCAGTCTCCCCCAATGTCCTGTTTTTTCCATAACAGAATATGCAGACTTGGTAGCCCTGGAACATTGTTTTCTACCACTAGGTTGAAATAATTCTGGCAACTGGGACCCCAGAGATTTCACCATCTGATTGCCTTAAGATCACCAGCCAACTTAATGGGTCCAGAGGATTATTGCAATCTTGGGAAAACATTTTAGAACAAGTCATTATGACTTACAGAAATAGTTTTAAAACTTTCCCAATATATAACTGTACTTAAAATACTACGTAGTGACCTATATAAATTTGTTTGTATGCTTATTTGAATGCCTAATGATTTATATTCAAGGAGTAAATCATTTGGGTTGCTTTTTAGAAACATATATTCATTCTACAAAGAGCCACTCCCAGTCTATTTTTAGACTGTTTTTGTGGCAGAGGCAGCTCGTTTTCCTCTACTATCCTTTCTCCTTAATAATGCGAAGGGTAGCAGGCATGTGACTGTCCTGCTAAAGATGTTACCCAGCCTCCTTCGCAGCCAAGCGTGGTCCATGATTAAGTTTCGGTTAATAGGAGGTAAGCGAAAGTGTCAGAGAGCAGCTTCTGGGAAAGTTACATGAGATTTGGGTGACATATGCCCTTTTCCTCTCTTTCATTACTTCACCCCTCCTGATGCCGAGAAGTAAGTACCACTTTGACCATGAACATGAGGTCATACCACACAGGAAACATCCCAGAGAACTGTGTAAGGACTTCCAGGAGCCCAGTCACCCCACCAGCTTTGCAATGCTTTTGTCTCCACTCACCTGAGAGATATCTATTTCTTGAGCTCTTTTGTTAAGTTTTTATAATTTTGGATTTCACTGTTATGAGCACATAAACCCAAAGTTACAGAACTCAATTTGGTATGAATCAAATTGCTAAGTTGCCAACTTACAAAGACTTGGCACAAAGATATGGAGAACCACAAGAGGCATGAGATCTACCCGTGAACAATATAGAATTCCTAAGGCATGCACATTAAGCCTAGGTTGATTGTTTCTGTCACTAACAGGGAGAAGAATCATGTTCTGAATCCACACAGGATGGAGTGAGGAAAGGTCATCAGCTTGCATAAATGCCTGAAGGTCAAATGTCAAGAGTTGTTTGAACAGCTTGGTGGGCTAAAATGAGGTAATCCAGACCCACAGACTCTTGGGAAAAAGCTGAGCGGTTGAAACAGAAGCCCAGACAGAAGGGACTTTGAGAAGGTACGTGGGCCAGGCCGACACCAGCCCAGCTCCCTTTCTCTCTGGGGCTGATGCAACCTGCCCTACTCCGCCCTAACCTCTGACCTTCTGTACAGCCCCACACAGAGGAAAGCCCTGGGCAACCACACTCTTGTTCCTTTACCAGCCTGGCTGCAAAAATAACCCCCAGCTGCTCCAAGAGTGCCAGAGGGCATGGGGCCGGGGCCGGGGCCGGGGCCAGGGCCGGGCCTGACCCCACACTTGGAGTTTGGAGAGGGAAGGACAGCCCACTCAGGCAAGCATCAGATGCCTGAAGCTCCCTCTTCCTTCCCCAAGTGTGGCAGCTGCCACAAGAAAGGAAGGGACCCTCAGTCACATGTGCTTGGTAAGCACACAGGAATGGCAGCAGAGGTGGCAGCCATTCCTGGGGGCCGGGGCTCCATTCGACAGACAGTGAAAAGGCCAGGGGCCCAGAGCTAAAAAAGCCCATGGAAAGCCCCTGCCCCTGGCGAGTCAGGGTGACACTGAACAGCTCTGAGCTCTCCCAGCATCAACACCGGGAAGGGACAGCTGGTGCGACCTGGGCATGATAACAAGAAAGCAGGCTGAAACCAAAGCGGCAGGAAGTGGAGCCCAGCTGTGTCAAGTAGGCGAGGAAGCCACGTGGTCCCTGGGGAGAATAGGGTGGGGCAGGAAGGACTAAGCCGGGGTCCAGATAAACCAGGAAAGATGGAGGTCTTTAAAGCTCTGTGCTATTTCAAGGTAAAGGGAGTTTATTTAGAGTGGTTGATCCAAGCCTCTGCTCTATCACATTCTTAATGGGACTCAGACATCTTCTCTGAAGCAATGACACACTTGGATGCTCTGGGGCCCCTTGTTAACATGGCAGACTTCCTCCGTTTCATTCCCCTAGATTTTAGTGCTAAGGCAAAGGCTTCTGATGCACACAACCCTTTTCAGTTCTCGGCCTGACAGTCCTCCACTCATTCATCTGTACACAGGCTCTATGAAAGTGACCAAAAGGTCTCTGCCCAGTAGGCAGAATAGTGTCCTAGAGCACATAGATGGAAATGCAAGGCCTCCAGCAAAGGACTGGCAGACTGCCCAACCCGGGTTGCCTGCGTCTGCTTGATAAGTCCTCCAAAGTACCACACTATCACTGTAGAGCAAGGACTGGGGTGGTGATGCTGATGATGCAAAATGCTGTTAAGCTTGACTCACCCAGTTTTTTGATGAATTGAGGATCTAGGGACTTGCCTTCTTTCTCTCTCCTCTCTCCATCCCCTTTAGTCAGCTCATAGCTTTTAAGCATCATAACACCTGAAAGCATTCTCTTAGATTGTCTCCAACAAATCTCTTCAAGGATTCCTTTACTCAGTGCTATTGAGTATTAGTTCCTATCCTATCATTTGACTTGTCTCTGCCTACTCCTTACCCCAACCTAAACTCTCAGATTTTCTGAAATTAAATCAGCAAGTATGTGTTGAGTTCATATCAAAAGTATCAGGAGTATAATGAGATGAACATATGTAAGGAGCTCGAATTCTATATGGGGAAGGTACATAACACACAGGGGCTTCCCAGATGGCTCAGTGGTAAGGAATCCTCCTGCCAATGCAGGAGATGGAGGTTTGATCCCAGCGTTGGGAAGACCCCCTGGAGACAGACATGCAGAGGGAGAAGACAACGTGAAGAGACACAGGGAGAAAACGGCCATCTACCAGCCAGGAAGAGCATCTGTTCCAGACCCTTCTCTCACAGTCGTCAGGTGGAAACAGCCCTACTGACACCTTGGTTTTAGGCTTCTGGGCTTCACAACTCTGAGACAAGTCTCTAGGTGGTTTTTTAAGCCACCTAGTCTGTGGTACTTTTCTGAGGAAAAAAATACAGCTTGGCACATGGGTAAGACCGGAATAAGCACAGAACAATGAGGAAAGCCTTACATGTTAGTGAAACAGCACAAACAGAATAACCAGTCGGAATGCCACACACAGTGTGAGAAGATCAGTTTACCTGAAGCAAAACGTTCATGGGGAGAGTGGTCAAACACATCTTACCTAAGGGGTCTTTGTGTCAGCTCGTATGAGGCGGTGCTCTCCATTAAGGCATTTGAAATGTGTTCTAAAGGCAGAGGTAAGCTTCAGTGGCATTTTGTCAGGAGCCATGTCAGAGACGAGGATGTGTTGGGAAGATGGTGAGCAAGATGGATTGGACAAAGGAGCCTGGAAGAAGTCTGCTCAGGTATGAGTGGGTCACGGACTTGACCACAAATTAGAATCACCTGGTGTGATGGGCCGACTGAGGACTTCCAAGGATCATCATTACTTATCCGGAAAACCTGCCAATGTTACCTGGTATACCCAGAGAGACTTTACCACCGTGCTTTAGGATCTTGAGATGAGGAGATGACCCTGGGTTATGCAGATGAACCCTAAATGTAATCACAAGTATCCTTGTTGCAGAGGAAGCAGAGGAAAACTTGGCTTACAGCAGAGAAGGTGATGTGGTGACAGAAAGAGGGAGAGATGGAAACAGGGAGAAAGAAGGCCTTTGATGAGCCAAGGCGCTCAGCAGATTGAATCACACCCACCTGTGTTGGAGGGCCACCTTCTTCATCAGTCTAGATTAGATTCCAATGCTAATTTCTTCCAGAAGCGTCCTCACAGACACCCCTTAGAAATAATGTTTTCCTAGCTCTCTGGGGATCCCTTAGTCAAGGTGACACATAAATTAGCCATCCTGAGGAGAAATCATCAGAGTGGCAGCAGGAGACACCATATTACAACATTAAAAACCTAGTGTGTTGGAGGCGGGGGAGGCAAGCTCCCAAGGGGGGTGGGGGAGAGTACAGAGTCGCATGATGCACATAGGGTGAAGAGAAGGGTGACTAAGAAACGATGGCAGATTAGAGGCCAGCCCTGACCTTTGAGAATAGTTTCAAGGTGGGGGTGGAACCTGAATCAGATTACAGGAGGAAGTGGGTGGAGAGGATGTGGAAGCAGTAGTAGGGGCTCGCTTTGGGAGCCCCAGCAATGAAATCAAGCTGAAGAAAAGAGCACTAGCCTAGTCAACCAGACAGAGCTAACTTAGCAAGACGGACATCGGGCTTGGACTGACCTGACCCACCCCTGCCCCCACCACCTCCTCAAATTTGCATTAAATCGTTTAATTTTGCACAACCTCAGTTCCCTTGTTTGGAAAATCGCTGTAAACAATGCCAACAGAGTAACACCAACACCAAAGAGCTGTGAGGATCAAGTGAAAGAGAAGAGGTAAGTTGCCTATTTTAACCAGCTGGTATACAGTAAGTGTCCTAGAATTCAAGGCAGAAACGTAGAAGAGTTTTGGAATGCCACTTTCTGATCAACAGGGTTGACAGGCAAAATAAGGATTCACAGTTAAATTTTAACTTCAAAACAGAAATAGTATTAAATATGCATGTCCCAAATATTGCATGGCCATACTTATACTAAAAAAAACTATTTTTTTAAATTAATTTTCCATTGCTGCTGTTAGCAAACTATCACAAACTAAGTGAATTAACTGACACCAATTCATTATCTTACTGATATGGCTCTCACTGCGTTAAAATCAAGGTGTCAGAGGGGCTACATTCCTGCTGGAGGCTCTAGGGGACTACTTATTCTTTTACCTGTTACAGCTCCTGAGGCCACGCGCACACTCAGCCTTCTTCCACCATCTTGAAAGGCAGCGATGTTGCAGGCTTTGACTCACCTTCCTTAATCACATCTCCATAATGGCAGCTGGCAAAGGTTTTCCCTTTGAAGGACACATTTGATTAGATTGAATCCAGCTGCAAAAGCCAGGAGACTCTCCCCAATTCCAGGACCATTAGCTTAATCACATCTGAAAGTGCTTTTGCTATATAAAGTAACACAGTCACAGGTTCCAGGGACTAGGAGAGGAATATCTTTGGTGAGACATTATTCTGCCTACTCCACTATTAATCTGGGGTTTCCCTGGTGGCTCAGTGGTGAAGAATCTGCCCACCAGTACAGGAGACGCAGGTTCGATCCCTGGGTTGGGAAGGTCCCCTAGAGTAGGAAATGGCAACCCACTCCAGTATTCTTGCCTGGAAAATTCCATGGACAGAGGAGCCTGGCAGGCTACATCCCATCCATGGGGTCTCAAAGAGTCATACACTACGGAGCATACACACACACACTCATATACCACTATTAATCTAAAGTTCTAATTCAGCTAGGTGACCTCTCATTGCTTGCTAAATCTGGTGATTGTGAACCCACCCTATAAAACATGCTTTGATTAATTGGCAGGAAAAATGCTAGTTTCCCCGCCCCGGAACCCTGGCGACGCATTGTGTGACTTCCTCTTTCCATTCCACAGTTCCCCCATATGCATCTCCCTCCAGGCTGTATGACACGAATGTGTTTGCGTTGAAGTTTTTATGAAAGAGATCGGTAGCTGCTTGAAGAGAAGAAAACTGTGCGGAGAGAAAGTCTACTTTCTTACTTCCATTATAAAGTGAAATTTATGCCATAAGAATTAGTAGGAAAAACAGAAACCATTTTAGGTATGTTGGGCAATAGAAGGAATTTAACACAAGGAACTGGATGCACACAAAACTCCTGGAAGGTCTGGAGGAGGGTAGATCAGGCAAAGCAGCAAGCTTTTCAGTTTGCTGCTAGCTTTAGAGACAGGAAGCTTCAGGGACTACAGGAAACGGCTGGCGATGATTTCATCTGCTTCCAGCACTCACAGAGGTGGATAATTCAAAGGGAAATGTCTGGGATCTAAGACAAACTCTGATATCTGTTGACCCCACACATCTGCTCACTTCTGACAAAGGAGCAATAGCATGACTTCTACCTCTCCTCCCACTTCCAAATCCCAAGCAATTACCTCTGGTTACCAGCGGCAGACTAAAATCTCTTTTGGCAAGGGATGCTGGGAAATGTAGTTCCCAGATTTCCAACCTTAACAATTAGAGGGAATTGCATAATAGACAAGCTGGCCTATACAGCTAAAGAAACACTCCCAAAGAATTGAAGGGAGAAAACTTTTGCCAAAGGAAAAGGGAAAATAATCACTAGTGCTCAGGTTCCTGGTTATTGCAAAATACCAAAATTTCTGTGTTTTGTATCTATCCGTAACTTTTGCTGTGGGCTTACCCTGGCCCTAGGCTTTGGCCCTAGGATTTTACTGTCTACAAACTCTTGGCCATCAGAATTTTGCTTTCTTGTATATGATGGCAACATGTGAAAAGAAGAGTCTTAGGAAACATGTTTGTTTCCAGGGCTAATTCATGAACCATAAGATATGACAATTTTATTTTCTATTGCTGTGGCACAAAGTACCCTCTCAAACTTAATGCTTTAGAACAATAATTCCCCTTTTCCCAGAATTATCTGCTGGGCTCTTCTGCCCCCGTGGTGTCAGCTGGCTCACTCATTTAGCCACATTCAGTTGGCTGGGCTGGAAGATCTAAGAGAGCTGCCTGATGCCCCTCAGGGGCCTAACTCAGGCTTCCCCATAACTCAGTCACACACGGTCAGACTCTGACAGCCCAGAGGGAGGAAGTGGAAGGCCCAGATCTCTGAAAGCCTGGGCAGGAAAGACCTAGAATGTTGCCTCCATTATATCCTATGGCTCAAGGAGTGGCGCACTGTCCTGATTCAAGTAGAGGAGAAATGGGCTCTACCTCTCAAAGGATAAAAAGCTTGTGCATACAGAGAGGGAAGGAATTAAACAGCAGCCACCTTTGCACACTCATGGAATTCTATTCTCCCACATGCAAACTTTGATACTTATTTTGATTCTATCCTTACTTCACAATTCAGAGGATGAGGATGCTGAGCTTAACTTTTACCTTTATTGCTTCTTCTTCATTAATGGCTTCAACATATTTTGCTTACATAGCCTATTAATAATAAGTATCTGGGCAAGCTTGCATACATGTATCCACTGACAAGGGGCTGACTGTCTTATGCCGTTTTATATGAGACTTGAGCATCCACTGATTTTGGTACCCATGGAGATCTCAGAGCCAGTCCCCCATGGGTACCTAGGGAGAACTGAATGTGTACAAGTAACTACCTTTGAACAACACATGGGTTAGAGGCAGTGACCTCTAACTGGCTCAGTACAAGATATATGTATAGCTTTATACTGGCCCAGATCATGCAGTACTGCTGTATTTAGTGAAGGAAATCCTTGTATAAGTGCACCCACACAGTTTAAACCCATGTTGTTCAAGGGTCAACTGTAAGTACACATTATGTATATATCACACATTATATAGTAGTATATCTATAGTATACGGGCTTCCCAGGGGGCTCAGTGGTAAAGAATCCACCTGCCAATTCAGGAGACTCAGGTTTGATCCCTGGGTTGGGAAGATCCCCTGGAGATGGAAATGGCAACCCACTCCAGTATTTTTGCCTAGGAAATACCATGGACAGAGGAGCCAGGTGGGCTACAGTCCACGGGGTCGCAAAGAGTCTCATATGACTTAGCAACTAAACAACAACAACAACATATACTACTGCCAATCTATTTGTTAAATATTGATAAAATTTAACGTACTTTTAAATTTTTAGTAAGTATAACTTAAGAACAGAAGATTGTATATACTTTTATACTCCACTGTGAAGATCATGAATCTATCCTTCTGTCTTGGGTTTTCTCATTGAGTCTCTACCCTTGCAGGCCCCTTCTACTACCCTTGAGGTGACACTGAGATTTTGCTCCCTCTTTTTATCCTCTTCTTGTTGCCTAGATATATCAAATATCAGATGGAACTCAGCATTGTCCCACACTTTACAGCAGATAGCTAAGAATATGTCATGAGCTCAAGCACTGTGAAATCTTAAGGCTTATAGTTGGGTAAAGCAGTTTTGCTCTTCTTTTATAAATGTTGTTACATTTTTAGACACCCCAGTGTTTGTATAAATATATATGGGTACTCAGGCACCCTCATCCCTCTGAAAAAAAAACATTTGAGGATTAAGCATTGATTAGAATTACATTCTCTCAATGGAATAGAAGCCTGAGAATAACCTCAGCTTACAGGAGGCAGGTGGGTGCCTTGTCATCTCTGTCTCCAGAGTTTTAGCACAGGGGCTAGCAAACAGTAGGTGCTTAAAAGATGTTTGTTATACTAATGACTGACCCTTTACCTGGAGCCATCTTGTACACACTGCTTTTTCTCGTGTGTGAGTGGAAATGTACACTTTGGTTTGTAAGTAGTTACCAAGAAACTCTGAAACACACAAACATATGCATTTCATAACACAAAAATCAAACTCGAGTCGTCACAGAAAATGTCAGATAGAAGGAAAAGAAGAAAAAAAAATCGGATATTGTTGTTGTGAGTGCTCTATCCTTTTAGTTTTGAAGTACAAATTAATTTCCTTCTAATCTTTAGTGGGGAGGGGAATGTGTGAGGAGACTTGAGGCAGAAGCAAGGGTGGAGGACTTAAATGATCTCTTGTGATCTGCAGTTCCCATCTCAGCCAGGATCATCTCCAAACAGGCCTCAGTAGAAGAGGAGATGGAGATGGAGGCCAGCTTTCTTGTTAATCAAACACGAAGCTGCTGTGTGCGCAGCCCTGATGTCCAGGCTGCTGAAGGCTCTGATAGCTGAGGCAGAAGCAAGGGAGAGGCTGATAACGGGGCCTCCGGCGGGCCATTCTCGTGCTTCTGGCTGCCAGAGGTCATGCCTGGCTTGGGGACCTGATTCATGGCCCGGAGGTGGAGGGAGCGGGGTGGGGCTTTCCCTTTCTCAGCTTGTCTATAATTTACTGTGGTTTTCTGTCTGGCTCCCCTCCGCTTCAGAAGGGAGACTGGAGGGCTTGCCTACACTACACGACAGAGTCCTGTGGAACTTTCTCAGTCGGTATTTCGAAATAGGCACTGGAGGCAGCCTGTCAGGCAAGTGCTGAGAAGCAAGAAATATGTGCAGGGGTGTGTGTGGGTGGGGGGTTGGAAGTGAACCTGGGCTCTGACTGGATGCCTTTTGTTCCTTTCATTCCAGGCTGCCGTTCCCATTGTTTTGACCAAGACGTTTTTCTCCCCCAAACGCAAAAGCTGGAGCTGTAGGAACAACCCACCCTTGGCCCTTTATACAAACAAACCCTGGGCTTCGAGCTGCAGCCGGAAGCAAGAGTCCTGCTCCCGCTGAAGGTGCTGACAGCTCACCTCAGGGCTCCCTTCCAGCAGGCAGATGGGGAGCAAGGCTTCTGGGGCTCCCGCCACTGGATACAGGGTAGTTACCTTTAGTGAGACCTGAAAATAAAATCAGGATAGTGGTAGGCAGGCTTCAGACCTGCTGATCAGTCGGTTACAGAGAAGACCTTCCTTTTAGGGTTTTCAAAGCCTGTGCTCCTTAAGCTGGGTCCTGCTCCCCAGCCTCTGGGTAATCCCCCTGAAATGCAAAATTTGGGCCAGAGGGTATTCAGATCCCCCTGTTGCTCCCACTTCCTCTGATCTTTGGCTGTCAGGACTATGGAGACCAGCAAAGGCCTGGAAAAGCCAAAAGAGTGGAAAATCCCCAGATATTTTTTCACCTTGGAATATCAGTACTTGATTTGGAATGCGCGTGTGTGACCTCATGAAGTCACACAATAACGACCTGACTTACAAGGTTTCCCTGGTTTCTCCACTCTGCCCCTTTAAATCCTGAAGAAGTCTGTTCACCTTTCCAAAGAGATTTAAGTACCTGCTTCAGCCTTCCTTAGCTGCTCCCCTGCCCCCATCCTGACTAGTCTTTCCAGTTTCTCTATCTAGTTAGCACTTCCTCAGACCGGGAGAGGGGGTGATGTTTGGTTTGAAAGCTCTCACTGCAGGAAAGGGCTGCAGTTCCTCTCTGCACCCCTCTTTCTTTTTTTTCAAATGATTGCACACATATATTTAGCAGTACGGTTTTACACAGAATGCTAAGAGCACTTTCTTCATATTTTACAGAAGGCCTTGAAACATATGGACTTTCTATTAATATTCATACCATAGCACAGACAAATCTAATTCCTAAATAGATGCGTTGCAAGTCATTTAGAGTTTAAAGGCTTAATGGCAAAAATGAAGGGAGAGAAAAGGGTAAGTGCATTTTTATAAAACTGAAGGAAAAATATATTTACGAAATAGTAAATAAAATTAAATATGGTCTTATGCTCCCCGAAGGAGATGATGCTCAATTTGGAGCGGTGACTGCTATGTCCAAATAATCTCCATTTGGAATCCTTGTGATTGCAGAGATGAACCGCAGTTTAAGCTGCATCTTAAGCAGTTCACAGAGAGAGAAAGAGTTATTAACCAAGTTTTGAAACAACCAACATGATACATAAGAGATCACGTTATCTCTGACTTTGTTCTTCTTACAGCACTGCATGTATAGCCCCATTTTATAGATGGGAATACTGACCCAGAGATAACTAAGTTATTCAAACTATCAAAGCTCTTTAAAAGGTCAAATGAAGAGTAGAAACCAAGCCTTCTGATTCATAACCCTCCCCCCACTTCACAGCACTGTTTAACATATTGATCATCTTTCTGGAGGAAATGACTTGGCCTTCCATGTTCACCTGTCCTTGGATTGAAAGAGTGGAAAAATGGAATAAGGCGGGGAGAGGTCAGTTCAGAGTTGAAACTCTTCTTAAAGAGATTTGACTCCTCTCTTGCTATGCTCAAAAAGCTGCTTCTGCTTCCAGGATTTTTCCAGAAACCCATAATCACAAAACCTGTAGCTTTTTTGGTCATATGTAACTACTTAAAAGTGTGCCGGCAGAGTCCAACCCAAGGGTCACCTTTCTGCTATGTGAGATGATAAAGCTGCGGCATTCACTGGGTGCTACAGAGGGTAGGACACCCTCTCCAGTAGTATCACTTTAGTGGCCATGTTCCTTGCTTTGACAGTGTTCTTTAGTAGACAGAGAAGTGCGCTACTGACCAGTGGGTCTTTTTCCTGTTTGATGTGAAAGGGAAAGGGATTTAAGCTAATTGGAATATGAATTTGGAAAAGATATTGATATGTTAATTTTTTCTAATGCAATACTTATGAAAAGATATAATTTCAGTTCTGACTCTGCACAATTCACTGGTGGTTTTATAAGGCAAAGCTCATTTTGATTTGTTTTAAAATTCAGTTAAAAACATTGCTGATCAGTGTTACTGGGAGGTTCATGTCAAGGATTTTATATTTTCCCGGTTCTGTTTTGTTGAGGTACTGAAAAGGTCTATGAATTTGACCCAAGAAAAAAAGAAAGAAAGAAAAAAGAAAAGGATAAAAAACCAAAACACACAAAAAAACCAAAAAGCCTCAAGAATGCAAAAATTTTTTGAAAATCACTAAACAATAGGCTTCTGATGGCCACGATTTAAACAAGATGAACTGCGAAGTTTGTCAGTCCATTTTGGATTGAAAAATAGCAGATCCTTCTTTTTCTAAATTTCCTTAATCATCTCCTTTACAATGGTTTTCTATGCCCAAAGCATACCATTTCATTCTCTAAAGACCTCTGTCCTGACTTGAACTTTGAACTGACTTGACAGAAGCAGTTTCTGGTTCTGTATTTTGGAGGGATTGTTGGAGGAGGTTTTCAGGGAGGTCACATTGAAAAGTCTGAAATGCCCAAGGATATGTGAGGAACTTTTTTCTGCAACACAGATGCATGAACCCAAACAGCAGAACCAAGAGGGGGATGTGCAAACACACGTCTCTATTCAGGGACGTCCCTACCTTTGGCTAATGCGCTCGTTTTGATAGCACATTTATCTGGTGATGTTGCTTTGGCAAAAACAGTACGGTGGTTATGTGTCGTTGGTTTTGAATGCCTTTTACCCCAATGAAGTAGTTTACACATATTTCTTAGCCACAAAAGAGTTCAACAAAATCCCTTAGAAAATGAACACTTTCTCTGGACTCTTGCCCTTCTCCACCATCAGACACATACAGGTTCCCCTTGGGGAAAATTTCCCATTTCTTCTATTCTTCACCCCAATGGAGCTGGTTTGGATTTTTATCATCAAGATAACTGCTTCATTTCAGTTAAAGATCACTTATTTTAATCACTGAAGATGTCTACTCATCAGAGGCCTATTAAACTTGCAGCTTTTGTTTAACTTCTGTATTTCTTTTTAAATTGAAATATTTATGGTTCAATATTATATTTGTTTCAGGTCTACTAAAAGTAACAACTTTTAAATCAGATTTCAAAGGCCTCACTTTTCTCATCTAAAAAAAGTGAAGATGGCAAAAGGACCTCACTCAAGGGGACTGAGAAAATCAGACTGAGAAGATACCAGTAGACTGCTTGCTAGGTGTTCTATAAGTGTCTGATGCAATTATCCTAACTTCAGACAGGGCTCTTTCACTCTTTTTGGGCTGGAGTCGGGCTGAGGTGGGCATCTTCAGACATCCCTGAGAGGAGGTGGGGAGAGATCTCAGTGACACAGTTTATGGTTAGCCATCCTTAGGGGGAAGCTTCCAGTCTCCCTCGACTTGTCTTAACTGCAGAAGTGTAAGTTTTCCCTTTCAGATCAAGGGATAAAAACGCACCCCAAATCTCCACTTCTTCTCTGCCAATCCCAAGCCTCACACTGAACTCATCTGTGAGGGGAAAACATAAGCCTCCTCCTCCACATTAATTTCAATAGCTGCATTTCAAGCAGCAGACAATGAGCAGGTTTTCCTCTTTCCTTTATAAGGTGGCCAATCTGGGGGCAGGAGGAAGACTCTGGATAAGACTGGCACCCAAGAACAGGTAAGACAACTGGTCTCTATTCATGGAAGTACCTGTGCCCTCACCACCTCACCAGGTACAGGGAGGCATGGGCTCCCTCCCTGCCCCTTGTCACTGCGGGACAGAAAGAGGTGACAGAGGCAGCTCCTGGGATGCTGCATGTGTTTGCAACCCGGGGAGGAATTTCCCATCCCTCCCTTGTTCTTGTCTGCATGCCTACTACTGCTAGGGCACCTCTGACACAGTCCACCTGCAACCTCTTGCAAGACCCTCTTCCATGCCGTCCCAGAAGCTGCTTGGTTTTATCTCTTAGGATCTAAAAATATTCTAGCCAAAAGGTTTTTTTTGGGTCATGTTCACGTTCTCACATTTTTGTCAAGTAGGGGATATAGGGAGGTTAACTGCTCTCGCTCTTTCTCTCTGTCTGTCTCAGAAACTCAGCCAGTGCCATATCAACATAGAAGTAGGAGTCCTGAGCTCAGAGCTCATGCTTTGTCTCCAAGATTATCCAACCTGTAAGAAATACCAGAACTTTACTGAGATCCCTATCAGCTGGACATTAATCAGTATCTCACCTGCAAGAGGTGGGTTCTACGTTAGATTTCACAGATGAACTAGACATATCTCCCCGGCCTTCGAATATTTACTTGGACAAAATAGAGTAATTCTTACCCTGAGTCACAGAGGTTAATGCTTAAGAGGCAGCCTGCTTGCGTGTGCACGTCACCGCCTGGTGGCTACATGACCTGGCGCTCAGGTCTTTACTTCCCAGCAACTCAGTTTCCTCATCTGTAAAACAGAGCCAGGGACCATATAACTGGCAGGGTTTGTGGCAGGCAGACTGCCCAGCAGTAGTAAAGCCTCTGAGGATACAGGCTATCAATGTATAGCCTGTACATTGATACAGACCCTGGCATGGAGAAGGAGGAGCTTCCAAATTCCAATTTAGCTCAATATTTAGGTTGGTATAAATAAGCCCAGCTTCCCAGGTGGCTCAGTGATAAAGAAGCCACCTGCTAACGCAGGAGACACAAGAGACACTTGGATCCTTGGGTCAGGAATATCCCTGGAGTAGGAAATGACAACCCACTCCAATACCCTTGCCTGGGAAATCCCATGGTCAGGGGAGCCAGGTGGGCCACAGTCCCTGGAGTTTCAAAGAGTCAGACACGACTGAGTGAGCATGTATGCACAAATAAGCACGATACATTCACTGCACATCTTTGTCCAAGTTTCTCATATCCCTGATTCTTTTCCCACTGACTTGATACTGGTTTTCTGCCTCTTTCCCCGTCCCCTCCCAGCTCAAACTCCCCAGGTGCTTCTGCCCAAAGACATCTCTCCTGTTTCCTTCCTCCTGGGCTTCCTTGCCGCTCAGGGCTTCCCTTCCCTTGGTAAACAATCCGCCTGCAATACAGGAGACCTGGGTTCAATCTCTGGGTTGGGAAGATCCCCTGGAGAAGGGAAAGGCTACCCACTCCAGTATTCTGGCCTGGGGTCGCAGAGTCAGTCACTACTGAGCGACGTTCACTCCTCATTCTTGCTTTTCATTTTCTACCTATTCAACAGACAGGAATTGGAGCAGACTCCAGGAGATAACGGAGGACAGAGGAGCCTGGGGTGCTGCAGTCCATGGGGTAACAAAGAGTCAGACAGGACTTACAGACTGAACAACAACCTTTGCATTCAAAGCAGAACTGCAGAAGGATTTCTTTTAAGCCACCCATAGAGGCAGGCTCACTGCGGGGCCAAGCTGGAGACAGGCAGTTGGAAAAAGTTGAATGCCTGGGCTATGGAGACCTTTCTTGAAAGAAACTTGCGACTTGAGCATAAACCACTTTCTGATCTCCCAGGTGGAACCTCGGGATGCTGCGGGGCTGCGCAGAGATTTGCAAATCCTGAGCATAGGACCGTGAAGTCCGGGAAGGGAGCGTGAGCTGCGTGCCGAGGCGACTGTTCCAATAATAGCTGCAGCCCAGGAGGATGGTGTGGTGACTCACGCCCCTGGCGCACATCCCCAGGCAGCGGTGTGGGCGGGGACGCGCACCAGGACAAGGGGGATTTACCTGGGGAGGCCGCCTGCAGACAGACTCGGGAGGGCACTAGGGCAGCGACGCTGACTCACCCGGGAAAGCCAGAGGGCAATGACCAAATTTGAAAGAGCAAGTCGCCTCTATCTGGGAAGCTCTTAAGAGAAACAGGAAGTGATCAGCTGGTACCAAGCTCAGGAAGGGAAAATCACCTGTCATCGTGCCTTTGTGCTTGCTGAAATTTATCAAGATGAGCCTCTGCTGAACGCAGCGCTGTGCTTCTGAGAAGTGAGAGGCATCATTCCCACTCCTTGTGCTCCCCTCCCCCTCCCTTCCTCTTACCCCCTCCACCCCCACCCCCACCCTGTCATTTGCAAAGCCTGCTGAGGGAGAATCCTGGTTTAAGCTCATTCCCACCCTCACGTGGAATTATTATTAATATAGCTAACATCTAGTCACAAATATCTGTTATCACAGATGACTAGATAACATCCAGTCATCTAGCAAGCTCCGGGAGTTGGAGATGGGCAGGGAAGCCTGGTGTGCTGCATTTCATGGGGTCGCAAAGAGTTGGACACGACTGAGTGACTGAACTGAACTGAACATCTAGTCACAGCCTTCGAATTCAGTTTTTCAGGCTGTGATCAACTGAAGCTGTGGCCAGCTGAGAGGGTACTCTGCCCACCGCGACAAGAGCCGAGACACCAGCCTAAGCTAGTCCAGAGGAAAGGAAATCTTTTCTGATATGTCTACCCAAAGGAGAACATCATTTTTTTCTAAATAGCACATCATTCTGCATGCTAGTAGTAGTCCTATCTACTGAGAATTTACTCTATGCCTAAGTCTGTGTGAAGAATTTCATACACATTGGCACATTTAATTCTTACAGCAATCCTAAGAAGCTAATTCTTGAAAGTGAAGTTGCTCAGTCGTATCCAACTCTTTGTGACCCCGTGGACTGTAGCCTGCCAGGCTCCTCCGTCCGTCCATGGGATTTTCCAGACAAGGATACTGGAGTGGGTTGCCATTTCCTTCTCCAGGGGATCTTCCCAACCCAGGGATTGAACCTGGGTCTCCCACACTGCAGGCAAACTAGTGTCTGGGCCACTTTCAGTGTCCGTTTTGAAGGGTGAGGGAATGGAAGCACAGAGAGGCAGAGCGACCTGCTTCACACCACACAGCTATTTCTGTCAGGTTTGGACTTTGACACAGGCCACGCCCCCTCCCAATACCATTTAGTCCTAGTTGATGAGGAGGAGGAGGATGGTGATTTTGGATGACTTTTTTGTAGCCTGTGTTCTCAGGGGTGTTTCAGTCAGCCTACTGAACCTCTAGGGAGAACTGGGAAAGGTGGAGGGTTGGGGAATTCTAAGAGAGATGGGCTCCATCCTTCCAGCGCCAGGCTGCCCCAGAGCCTTCCTAAGGGCAGGATGGGGCTGAAGTGCCCCTGGCTGAGTGGCGGGTCTGGGAGGGAGGTCCCAGGCAGCACAGGGCAACAGGCCCTCTTGAAGAGCATAGACTTGCCACTGCCCTGTTCCCTTGATGCCCTGACCTTCCTGTCGTGTAGGGGGTTTATATGGCACTCTCCAGGAGATGACAGGAAAACATGCCGCTTAAATGCAGCCAAGCAACCTCCAGTTTAGACACTCTCAAGCATCAGCGCCTTTACAACTATACTCCCAGCCTAAGAACTGGCATGTTAACCAGCTTCCCAGGTGATTCTGATCTACGTAGTCATTAAGACTATCCTTCATGAAACAGGGCTTTGGGCCTTCTATATTATGGGATGAGGGTGATCTTCCCAGTTAAATAAAAAGAGGAAAACTCACACTGAAAGTCCTCTTGTCAAACAAAAGCCAACAACCCTGGGTGTCGCAGCCGGCCACCATAACTGTTCAGGATACTTTTATTTTTGAAAAGGACCTGGAAACAGTTTGCTCACAACTACAGGTAAAGGATCTTGGTGGGAGGCGGGGGGACTAGTGGAGAGCAACCTGTAACACCATGAATTGCCCTGCAGAAAATCTTAGGAAAAGAATATCTAAGTAGGAGTTGCCTGGGGCCATATTTTTTGAGCATGTTTTCCAATGGCTCTGTAAAACTAAAGATTTTCAGGTGTAAAAAAACAAAAGATTTGGAAAATGAGGGCAGATAAGGATCTGTGTTTCAGAGGGATGTTTACACCTCCAGACTCAGGTTCAGAGGGTTCCTGAGGCCAGAGGGTGAGGAGCCTCCTCTAATTTCCCACCAGGCCTCCCTCCTGCTTACAGGAGTAGCAGGCTTGACCTGGGTTGTGATATCATGAATGGATGTGAGAGTTGGACCATAAAGAAAGATGAGTGCCAAAGAATTGATGCTTTTGAACTGTGATGTAGGAGAAGACTCTTGAGAGTCCCTTGGACTGCAAGGAGATTCAACCAGTCCATCCTAAAGGAAAGTAGTCCTGAATATTCATTGAAAAGACTGATGCTAAAGCTGAAACTCCAATATTTTGGCCACCTGATGCGAAGAACTGACTCATTGGAAAAGATGCTGATGCTGGGAAAGATTGAAGATAGGAGGAGAAGGGGACGACAGAGGATGAACTGGTTGGATGGCATCACTGACTCGATAGACATGAGTTTGAGCAAGCTCCGGGAGTTGGTGATGGACAGGGAAGCCTGGCGTGCTGCAGTCCATGGGGTCACAAAGAGTCAGATGCGACTGAGCAACTGAACTGAACTGAAAGGAGGTATCAGATGGCTAACGGGATGGGAGACAACTAATGAGATCAGTCAAGGCACCTAATAAGGCAAGTGGAGTCTCCCATGTCAAAGACCAATTCTGCTAACTTCCTTCATCCTTATGATTAGAGACGGAATTGTCCCTTATTCCCTCCCCAGCTTGCCCCATACCTAGAGTCAATACTCTAAAAGTCTAAACAGCTGACCACATCATATATTTTGCCTTCTTCCCTTCACAAAGGAATAAGGCAGGTGGTGTGTAGGTGTGGGTGTGCGTGTAGGTGTGTGTGTTTGTTGGGAGTTATGTTGGGCTCTAGAGCTACAAATTTTATCCCCTCTATGCGCCTCTTGGGCCTTTTCGTGGGGCCATCAGTTTGGAAAATCCTAGGGACTGCACAGACAGGCAGCTGGCTGGGAACCTGTCTCCTGGGTGCAGACCACTCCTCAAAAGAGCCAAAGCTGCAATCAATCCCTCTCGAAAGGAGTAGACTTCCTGTAAGATGCAAAGTCCAGACCTTGGCTACCACACTTCCCTGTGTTTGGTTCACGAGGTTTGAAGGCCCTCAATGGGCAGAGATAAGGAGAGGCAGGTTCTGAGTACTTTCCTTAGGAGTAAACCTTTGGGATCACAAAGTATCAATGAAGTTGGGCAAAGGACAGCCTCTTGGGACTCACTTCTGTTTCCACAAATGTAAAACAAATCAGTTGATCACAGAAGGTCCTTTCAGCTCTAAAGCTGTGTCATTCCTTAACATGTAACACCATTTATCTGACACACATTTAGATGTGTGCCTATCTAGAGAGACACCATATAGGTGTTTAACTTATGTGAATTCAATTATATAAGTTCTGTCTTTTTACATACTTGTATGTAAAATGCTGTATGATTACATTTTGCATACATACATGTGGGGCAGGGGCTATCTCGCTCCTGTGACTGTGCACCCACCCTCATGGCCCCCTGCTTCCTCTCACTGCCTACACTGCCTGCTGTGGCCTGGTACTAGGAAAAAATGTAGCACGTGTAACACATTCAGAAAAGCTGTTGGTGATTTACAGGCGTCTGATTCCCCTCCAGGGAATATCTGCTTTGTCAAATGCAGGAGGAAAGGGACAGTGGTGGAAGCTGGGTCCTCAGACCATTCCCCTGTCATTCACCTCTGGCCTCCTTCAAGGTGTGTTGAGCAAAATTTCCGGTCAAATCAGATTGTGTGGGTTGAGAAAAAGGAGGTTGATAAGTGAGGGAACGAGCTCAGTGATTTTTAAATGGCATCATTCCAATCTGACTAAATACACCCAGGAACCTCCCCTTCTAAGAGCAGTGACTGATGAAAATTCCCAGTTCTTCCTCTGCTTCCCCCTACATCATATATACGAGCTATTGCTCTTCTCCATTTGGCAAGACACAGGTGGATGGCCAACTTCCCATATAAGTGACATCTTTTCCCCTTTCAGCTAGCATTTCCCTTGAGGGAGCAGAAAGATACAGGCATCACTGTTGCTTGTCTCCACGACTCCTGCGAGTTCCCATAATTGGTATGTTTCCTGTCTAGCAGAAAACACATGACCTACCCAGTGGAGCCCAAATGACAGGTTGTGACCCCCACTGTGCAAGCTGCCCCCATCTGGAGAGTTCTGGCCTGAATTTCTCTCTGTTCCTAGACTACCTTTGACATGACTCATTTTACCTCTTTTTGTCCATAAGCAGCTGTCCCTCAGAGAAGGCTGAATCACTTTGTATCCATAACAATGCAAGCGATTCCCAAACATCAGACGCATTCCTCTGTTTCAGAGTTTTGAACAGGCTATGAAGGAAACTTCACAAAGCAGTTACCTGTGGATTAACACCTGGCAGGAGGTGGTACAATTTGAGGTACAACCCACCTCAAATTCACTAGAGATAAAGATTTGAAGCAGAAAGACCATTCTCCTCTAAGTGGTCCGGCATATTTCCTTCCAACCAAGCAGTAAGCCCAGTGTAACAGCAGAATTCCAGCATTGTCCTGAATTAGAACACAGCCGTCATATTGCCATCACTTCCTGTGAGCCCTGTCACGAGTCAGCCTCGTGTTACCATATCTAAGAAATCAGATAGAGGCTGGTTGCCTCCCAATACATGGAATTTGCCTTGATTTTCTGTACCACACGCAAGCAAGCAGTCATTTATAATTGCCTGGAAACCAGCAGCACAAACGCTAATAAGTAAATGTTCGATTGAAGCCAAATTCCTTTCTATTCATGAAAGGAACTTGGATACCCACCCTCAAGTGTCAATCATCTTGAATCATGCTGGTGTTGATTTGAGCTAATGTTTTTTTCCAAAGTAGCATCTCCCATTAAGCCAAATGATGCCTTCAGGCACATTATTCCTTTAAAATGTTATACTGTATTTGAATAGAAAAGAACTTTAAATGTGAAAAAAATGTAAGTCTGTTTGGGTGGTTGGTTACATCGCCAGGGTTAAGTGTTTGCACTGCAAGTTACTATTTTGAATCAAGACTTTTCATATAATTGTACCCTAAAGGAAAGCATAGTAAAAATTGAAACCGGAAATTTACTTACTGTGATGGATAATAACCAAAAAATAAATAAATCACATTCAGGAACAGGAAAGAAAGAAAAGTGACAATTTTTTTTAAAAGCTGTCAACTTTTCAGAGCAAAATCCCTTCCCCACGATTCCCCTCCCCATCCCCTCAACTCCCCTTCCCACCTCAACCAGGAGCTCAATGACCTTATGCACTTCCCATAATTTCTCTTTCTGCAAACTTGCCTAATGGGAAAGATCTGAAAATCATTTTCATTGTGGTATAAATGACTGATGACTTAAGTGTTACATGTTTTCAGATTATTCATTTCTTTTAACATACTTGCTAATGCTTTAAAGACAGGAACTCTAATGGGAATTTGAGCAGCCAGACCACAGGGGAAGGACTTTTGTCTGTGAAGCTGATGATATTGGGAAAATGCCTTTCCAACCCAAGTGAGATCTTAATGGCAAATAGGTTGTAGAGCTATTACTGAAAATATATCATTGAACATGGGCTAATACAAAATATTTGATAAGCATATTTTTTAAAAAAATAGTTGTATGCCAGGAATTTAAGTAGCCTCAGCACAAAAGATTTGGGCATTTGGTAAAAATAGCAAGATATGAACACTGAGAAGATATACACACACATCAGTTCACTTCAGTCTCAGTCATGTCCGACTGTTTGTGATGCCATGGACTGAAGCCCACCAGGCCTCACTGTCCATCACCAACTCCCGGAATCCACTCAAACTCATGTCCATTGAGTCGGTGATGCCATCCAACCATCTCATCCTCTGTCGTACCCTTCTCCTCCCACTTTCAATCTTTCTCAGCATCAGAGTCTTTCCAATGAGTCAGTTCTTCACATCAGATGGCCAAAATATTGGAGTTTTAGCTTCAGCATCAGTCCTTTCAATGAATATTCAGGACTGATTTTCTTTAGGATGGACTGGTTGGATCACCTCTCAAGAGTCTTCTCCAACATCACAGTTCAAAAGCATCAATTCTTCGGCACTCAGCCTTCTTTATAGTTCAATTCTCACATCCATACATGACTACTGAAAAAACCATAGCTTTGACTAGACGGACCTTTGTTGGCAAAGTACTGTCTTTGCTTTTTAATATGCTGTCTAGGTTGGTCATAACTTTTCTTCCAAGGAGTAAGCGTCTTTTAATTTTATGGCTGCAGTCATTATCTGCAGTGATTTTGGAGCCCCAAAAGTAAAGTCTGTCACTGTTTCCACTGTTTCCCTATCTATTTGCCATGAAGTGATGGGACCAGATGCCATGATCTTAGTTTTCTGAATGTTGAGCTTTAAGCCAGCTTTTTCACTCTCCTCTTTCACTTTCATCAAGAGGCTCTTTAGTTCTTCTTTGTTTTCTGCCATAACGGTGGTGTCATCTGCATATCTGAGGTTATTGATATTTCTCCCAGCAATCTTGATTCCAGCTTGTGCTTCATCCAGTCCAGCGTTTCTCATGATGTACTCTGCATATAAGTTAAACAACCTGGGTGACAATATACAGCCTTGACATACTCCTTTCCTGATTTGGAACCAGTCTGTTTTTCCATATCCAGTTTTAACTGTTGCTTCTTGATCTGCATACAGATTTCTCAGGCAGGTCAGGTGGTCTAGTATTCCTATCTTTTGAAGAATTTTCCACAGTTTTCTGCAATCCACACAGTCAAAGGCTTTGGCATAGTCAGTAAAGCAGATGATTTTTATGGAACTCATGCTTTTTCGATAATTCAATGGATGTTGGCAATTTGATCTCTGGTTCCTCTGCTTTTTCTAAATCCAGTTTGAACATCTGGAAGTTCATGGTTCATGTACTGCTGAAGCAGGGCTTGGGGAATTTTGAGCATTACTTTGCTAGCATGTGAGATGAGTGCAATTGTGCAGTAGTTGAGCATTCTTTGGCATTGCCTTTCTTGGGACTGGAATGAAAACTGACCTTTTCCAGTCCTGTGGCCACTGCTGAGTTTTCCAAATTTGTTGGCATATTGAGTGAAGCACTTTCACAGCATCATCTTTCAGGATTTGAAATGGTTCAACTGGAATTCCATCACCTCCACTAGCTTTGTTCATAGTGATGTTTCCTAAGGCCCACTTGACTTTGCATTCCAGGATGTCTGGCTCTAGGAGAGTGATCACACCATCATGATTATCTGGGTCATGAAGATCTTTTTTGTATAGTTCTTCTATGCATTCTTGCCACCTCTTCTTAATACCTTTTGCTTCTGTTAGGTCCATACCATTTCTGTCCTTTACTGTGCCCATCTTTGCATGAAATGTTCCCTTGGTATCTCTGATTTTCTTGAAGTGATTTGTAGTCTTTCTCATTCTATTGTCTTCCTCTATTTCTTTGCATTGATCACTGAGGAAGGCTTTATCTCTCCTTGCTGTTCTTTGGACTTCTGCATTCAAATAGGTATATCTTTCCTTTTCTCTTTTGCCTTTAGCTTCTCTTCTTCTCATAGCTATTTGTAAGGTCTCCTCAGACAACCATTTTGCCTGTTTGTATTTCTTTTTCTTGAGGATGATCTTGATCCCTGTCTCCTGTACAGTGTCACGAACCTCCATCCACAGATCTTCAAGTACTCTATCAGATCTAATCCCTTGAGTCTATTTGTCACTTCCACTGTATAATCATACGGGATTTTATTAAGGTCATACCTGAATCATCAAGTGGTTTTCCCTACTTTCTTCAATTTAAATCTAAATTTGGCAATAAGGAGTTCATGATCTGAGCCACAGTCAGCTCCTGGTCCTGTTTTTGCTGACTGTATAGACTTTGGCTGCAAAGAATATAATCAATCTGATTTTGGTATTGACCATCCGGTGATACCCATGTGTAGAGTCATCTCTTGCGTTGTTGGAAGAGGGTGTTTGCCATGACCAGTGCATTCTCTTGGCAAAACTCTATTAGCCTTTGCCCTGCTTCATTCTGTACTCCAAGGCCAAATTTGCCTGTTATGCCAGGTATTTCTTGACTTCCTACTTTTGCATTTCAGTCTCCTATAATGAAAAGGACAGCTTTCTTGGGTGTTAGTTCTAGAAGGTCTTGTAGGTCTTCATAGAACTGTCCAACTTCAGCTTCTTCACCATTACTGGTCAGGGCATAGACTTGGATTACTGTGCTATTGAATGATTTGCTTTGGAAATAAACAGAGATCATCCTGTCATTTTTGAGACTGCATCCAAGTACTGCATTTTGGACTCTTTTGTTGACTATGAGGGCTACTCCACTTCTTCTAACACACACATACCACACTTCAAAGAGTTAACAAAGAATGTACATATTTGTATAACCGAGTCCCTTTGCTGTACAGCAAAAGTTCACCGAACATTGTTAGTCAACTATACTTCAATAAAATAAACACATAACAGAGTTTGCTGTATCTTGTCTTACATTAAGGAGGTACAAGGGGAATGAGGTAGAGCCCTGAGGCTCTTGAAGGATCTGAAAAATACAGGATTATGGGAGCCAGTGTCTCAGGAGAAGAGTGTGTATGCTCAGTTGTGTCCCACACTTTGTCACCCCATGGACTGCAATCTGCCAGCCTCCTCTGTCCATGGAATTTTACAGGCAAGAATATTGATTACAATGTGTGTGTGTGATAAGCTGCTTCAGTTGTGGGTTGCCATATCCTGTTTCAGGGATTTTCCTGACCCAGGGATGAAACGTGCATCTCTTGAGTCTCCTGCATTGGCTGGCAGATTCTTTTACCGCTGAAACATCTGGGAAACCTCAGTGTCTCAGGGACCCTGACATTTGGGGAAGAAGGAAACTGGGAAAACGCTGCAAAACCAGCTAACTAGTAGGTCACTGGTAACCTTTATTGAGGATAATTCTGGAAGCCATTGTTCTCATGATAACGACCGAATATCTCAAGACCCTAGATAAGCTGGTCCCTGCCTACCTATCATCTCTGTCCACTTCCTCCCACCCCTACCCCAGCTTCAGTCAAAGGTCTTTGACCTTGGCATTTGCCAAGTCTGAAACACTCCTATATTCCTCTAACTGCTCCAGTTCACCCTTAGTAACCTTTCAGATCTCAGCTCAGTGGCCATATCCTCTGAGAACTCTGACTCCTCAGACTAGACAAGTTCTCCTGCTCTCATAACGACTAAACTCTCCTTTTAGAACTATTCTTAGTTTATAGTTTGTGTAACAAATTATTGTCTGTCTCCTCTGCAGCTCTGTAAATGCCATGAGGATGCGAGCACATCTCTTTGGTTACCTTTGTGTCCCTGGTGCCAAGAATAGTGTTCGGTCCATAATATGTGCTCAATAAATGTTAATTCATTATGTAAATGAATCAATATGTGTGGGTGTTAAGTTGCTTCAGTTGTGTCTGACTATTTGAGACCCTGTGGACTGTAGCCCACCATGCTCCTCTGTCCATGGGGTTCTCCAGGCAGGAATACTGGAGTGGGTTGCCATGTACTCCTCCAGGGGATATTCCAGGGATCGAACCGACTTCTCTTACGTCTCTTGCATTGGCAGGCATGTTCCTTACCATTGGTGCCACTTGGGAAGCCCAAATGAATCAGTAATTGTAAAAGAATCAATAATTCTTCTCATCAGTTGCTTTATACTGAATGTTTATGTCCCACCAGGATTCCTATGTGAATTCTGAAGCCTAATCCCCATTGTGATGATATCTGGAGGTGAGGCCTTTGGGACATAATTAGGTCATGAAGACAGAATCTCCATAAGTGGGATTGGTGCCCTTATAAGCAGAGATATTTCTAGAATTCCTTGGCAATCCAGTGGTGAGGACTCACCACTTTCATTGTAAGGGCCTGGGTTCAGTCCCTGGTGGCAGAACTAAGATCTCCCATTCTGGCCATCATGGGAAAAAAAAA
Organism: Antilocapra americana; assembly: GCA_007570785.1. NCBI lineage: Eukaryota > Metazoa > Chordata > Mammalia > Artiodactyla > Antilocapridae > Antilocapra > Antilocapra americana. Next base: position 1,079,582 of record ML661337.1, on the reverse strand, counting down.
AAGGAGGTCTCTGCCCACCATGTAAGGACATAGCAAGAAGGTGTCCAGGTGTAAACCAGGAAGAAGGCTCTCACCAGACACCAAGTTGGCTGGCATCTTGCTCTCAGACTTACCATTCTCCAGAGCTGGAAGCAAAGTTCTGTTGTCTAAGGCTCCAGTCTGTGGTATTCTGATTCTAAGACATCAAGACAGCTCAGGAGAATTAACAAGCTAGCAACCAGATGTCAGTTTCCTTTACCTCTATTGTGGCATTAGCAGCAGGACCTATTTCTGAGGGGTGTTTGAGAGTTAAGTGAACATATGAAATAACATGGTACATCTGGCATATAAAACACACTTAGTAAAGTTTTCATGTTATTGCTGTTACAGCTTACTTCTTTGTACCAGCTTTCTCATGTATAAATTGATGGTTTTAAAGGTGCCTTCTACTTTAAGCATGCTATACCTCCTATCTAATCCTAAAATAAACATTTTTCGTTTTCTAGATTTGCCAACCTGGCAACCTTAGCAATCAATATATTAACTTTTCTTTCCAGTAAAAAAATTCTACCAGAACCAGCAAAGATTCATCAGCCTGTAATAATATGCATGAATTAAGGACATGGCCATAATTATTTTTTGAACTTATGTTTAATGTACCAAAAGTTTTCATGCATCTCACAAGATTTCAGGAGCTACACAGAGGTGGTGATTTGAAATGATAAAGCTCTCTTTTCATCTCTAGTCCTGAAGAAGGGCATGTTTTTTCTTTTTTTAATCTAACAACAGGTTAGACATACATGCCCTTACTTGAGAGAGAACAAAACCAGAAAACCAAAAGTTACGCGATTCATATTACACAAACCAAAATATTAAACAGAAGCCTGTATGCCACTCTGTGATTTTCTAACTTATGGAATATCGTCCTAGATTTAAAACCCATGGAATAAGTAATGTTCATGACCTAATAGTGATAAACTGTATATGGCCTCTTACTTTTAGTGAAAAATATGATGTCCTTTACTCTTATAAGGTGTAATGGGAGTTTTATGTCAATTTCATGCATGAGAAAGTTGAGGATCCATGAAGGCAGATAATTACCTAAAAATTACTTAGCTAACCAGGAACGAAACCAATGACAAACAAGCCCAAAGGTTTACCTCATGATCAGACAACCCCACTTTCCTTTATCTACATGCCAAGTCCCGTAAGTGTGAGCTATATTTCATGTTTGTTTCCCATAAATGCATCCTTATTGATAATGTCAATAAAGTAAATTTCATCACCTACTTGGAATGGCTCCATCTTCATCCTGGCAGTGTTTTGCCTTCCAGAAGAGCAGAACAATGCTCCATAGTGTCCACATGCCTTTCATTTGTCACTGGAACCTTTGCATTTGGATCAAACTTCCTCCTTCCCAGACATTAGCAAATATAACATCTTGGTCCAAATAATTGTCTCTGTAATGGAGGTAATTACAATGGTAAGCACTCTTTACCCAAATCCCCATGTTTTTCCAGTGTTTTTTTTAGGTTGACCCATGCTATCGAAAAAATGTTTCAGTGGCAGCGAACGCTATAGAGGGACAAGGTACTAAGAAAAAAATTATTAAAACCAACAACCAATATTTATACAAAGTTTTAAAGTTCATGTGCTAGGTCACTTTAGCTGTGTACAATTCTTTACAACCTTATGGACTGTAGCCTGCCAGGCTCCTCTGTCCATGGGATTCTCTGGGCAGGAATACTGGAGTGGGTTGTCATGCCCTCCTCCAGGGGATCTTCCTGACCCAAGGACTGAACCTGGGTCTCTCACATCTCCTGCACTGGCAGGCAGGCTCTTTACCACTACTGCCACCAGTTTCAATCCAGGGAGGTAACTAGGGCAGACCTCATCATTCCCATTTTATAGATGAGCAAAATGAGGTTCACTCAGACCTTTTTATTTCAAATTCCATGCTATAGCTATATTACCCCAATACCACAATAATACAATTCCTGAGTGTTTCACTAGTATTGCCGCCATTACTCTTACCATTCAAAACCAGAAGGGCATTTTCCTGAACTTCCACCCATATTAGCAGTCAAAGAAATCAGAATTGGAATCATCAACCAAATTTTACTTAAAATAACTTACTTTTTCTTTCCCAGACTTGCTTTGGACAAGTTATTTCAAACACCGATTACACATCAGTACAAGTCCATGAACACTGAACCCTCCACAGGCTTCTACTGGAAAAAGTGAATTCAGAAGGGATCTTGTTACAGTGTCAAAACCGAACAATGCCTGGGCAAGTTCCGTTACCATTCCACAAACCAAAGGAAGGAAATGCGAGAAGAAAGGAGAAAAGTCAAGTGTATTTAGGTCCTGCAGGGCTGGAACTCTGGCAGGAAATTGTGAGTGAGCGCTCTCGTCCTTGCCCTACCACCTGACCTGGGGCTGTGGAGGCTTTGCGTGGCCATCTCCCACCAGGCATGTGTCGGCTCCTTCCACAGGCTCCAGAGGCAAAGGGGCCTGAGCCTCACTCAGCTTCTCCACATCTCCTCAGACCCAGTCACTGCCTCTGTAGGGGAGCTTCCCTTCTGCTCTTACAAGCCTTGTGGACTTCCAGTTTATGGCAGGAAGAGCTGTTTCTCTCCCCTCACCTTTTACCCCACTCCCACATACATCATTCACTGATCCCTGTCTTAGAAAGTCTTTATTATTTATTCATGTTTTTAAAGTCTTTATTGAACTTGTTGCAATATTACCTCAGTTTTATATTTTGATTTTTTGGCCCCAAGCCTATGGGATGTTAGCTCCCCAACCAGGGATCAAAATCCACACCCCGTGCATTAGAAGGTAAAGTTTTAACCACTGGACTGCCGGGAAAGTCCCAGCAAGTCTTAAAATAAGTGCTTTCAAGGCTACGGTTTTTCCAGTAGTCATGAATGGATGTGAGAGTTGGACTATAACTGAGCGCAGAAAAATTGATGCTTTTGAACTGTGGTGTTGGAGAAGACTCTTGAGAGTCCCTTGGACGACAAGAAGATCCAATCAGTTCATCCTAAAGGAAATCAGTCCTGAATATTCATTGGAAGGACTGATGCTGAAGCTGAAACTCCAATACTTTGGCCACCTGATGAGAAGAGCTGACTCATTTGAAAAGACTCTGATGCTGGGAAAGATTGAGGGTGGGAGAAGGGGATGACAGAGGATGAGATGGTTAGATGGTATCACCAACTCAATGGACATGAGTTTGAGTGGACTCCGGGAATTGGTGATGGACAGGGAGGCCTGGGGTGCTGCAGTCCATGAGATTGCAAAGAGTCAGACACAACTGAGCATCTGAACTGACTGACTGATCTATTGATTGGGCACAGACAACCTGAAGAGACATGCTATGTGCCAGGCATATAGCAATATTCTCAAACTTGGTTACATAAGAATCACTTGGAAAGCCCATTAAAAATGCAGACTTCAGGATTCTACCTCTGGAGAGAGAGAGAGAGAGTGTGTGTGTGTGTATGTGTGTACATATATATATATATATATATATATGGTAGGCATGGGATGCAACTCAAGGTTTGGGTTATAATCAAGCACTCCAGATGATTTTGATGTAAGGGATCTAGGATCACTTTCAGAAATACCATAGGGAGCACTGAATGAAAGGATGGTAGTATCATGAATGAGAATCAGTGGTTGAACAGTATTTCCCTCATTTGCCTTGCCATCACTGGTATGATTAATAAAAATACTGATTCCTAAACCTACCCCAGACATAGTCATCACACTCTGCAGGGGAAGCACCTGAGAATCTAGATTCTTAAATAAATGCCCCAAATGAGTCTTATGATGAGACACTTTCAGGGAATATTACCATATAGGTTATGGTCTCTACAGTTCTCGCAACACTCATTTCCTGTTCTTTGAAGCAAAAACCGGGGTGACCACGTTCAAGCAGGTACTAGAAGTTCTTATTGTCTTGGTAAAACTGCTCCTTCACTTTTTAGAAAAAGTCAGACCCTTCAGTCATACCCCATATGATGCTTCTATAGTCTACAGTTACAGATTCAAATGGGTTTTAACGTAATCTGCCAAGATTTCAAAATATCTAATGATCAATACCGTCTGGGCACCAACTAATCCAAGTAGACACAGAGTATATATAATACAAGCAACCAACAGTTACTGTCTAGATATCAGTCCCTAGTGTAATATTTTAAATAAAAGCTTTTATTTAAGTATAGTTGATTGACTTTATATATATATATTCTTTTTCATATTGTTTTCCCTTATAGGTCATTACACCAAATATTGAGTATAGTTCTTGTGCTATACAGTAGGTCCTTATTGGTTACCTATTCTATATATAATAATGTCAATCTGTTACTCCCAAATCCCTAATATATTCCTCCCCCTTAAATGATAGTTTTTTCAATTATGTTAGCCTAATAGAGCTTGGAAAGAATGCTGTATTTTCAAGATTCCTTTCTACTTTATTTCTTGCACTCCATTATAGAAGACTTGAGTTTGGTAAATATCATGAAGGTAATGCCTGGTAATTTTGCTCAGGTTTGGTTAATACATCTTTCTCTGTTTAATTTGTTGCATGCTCCATGCCCTGACATCTTATTCTTTACCAGACCAAAAGTTTTTGAATGTGCAAGCCTATTGTGCCTGGGGAAAAATGTTGAACTTTTGCCTTTGTAATAAGATATGCTCCAATGACCAACTTTAGCAATTTAATGTAGTTGAATAATAACTGAATGGGACACTTTGTCACTCAGTCATTATTCAAGCTCCTACTGGGGGTGGAGAGAGAAGTTGCTGGAGGCCAGATTATTCCTGGGGGAGCTCAGCCACACAAATCAACCCTGAGAGAATCTTTTAAGAAATAATGTTACAAAAAATAAATATTCCAGGAAATACAAGTCAAACTATAGATTTGCAAAATGCTAATAAGAGTTCAAGTTCAACTTGATAGAATGGCATAGTGTTTAGTATTCACTTAAGATATTTTTATACATGGAAAGTATGCTGGAAGGATAAAGCAATCACCTGGATAATTCAATCTAAAAAATGCTTTGTAGGTGGACATGATCCAGATAGATGAGATCATTGCCATACAGGCCAGAAGTATGTGAAAATTCTCCTTCACCCTACATTGCATGTTACCTCAGATTCTGAGGATGTTCCAGTATTCATTATAAACGTCAAGCACCTGTGTCTTGCTCTGATGTATACACAGAGATTCTGCTGAAAATTTCAAAGTCTCTTATTTGTCTGCAAAAGTTTTAGAAGCCAAAGTTTTTGTTTATTCATTTTCGTCTGAATTGTTTTGTTTCACTTTTTGAGATGCACTATAAAGCCATTTTTTTTTTCTTTCTGTATCTAGGATCAGGGCTTCCTTTACCAGTGAAGAAAATACCATGTGCAAACTTTTAAGTTATGTACTTAGCATATATAATGTGTTTCAGAGTTTCCTGAAAGTTTATCAAGGGAAAACCCAGGTGGCCTGGTAGCCTTAGGGAACTAGGGTGTTGTCATTTGGGAAGGCTGCCTCTACTTCTGGAGAGACACCTGGTTGAGATGAGGCTGGGCCAAAGGTGTCTGGTCAGTGACAGCTGCCTCGTAATCAGGATGGCTTCCTTGGTGGCTCAGTGGTAAAGAACCCACCTGCCAAGCAGGAGATGCGGGCTCTGTCCCTGGGTTGGGAAGATCCCCTGGAGAGGGAAGTAGCAAACCACTCTAGTATTCTTGCCTGGAAAATCCTGTGGACAGAGAAGCTTGGTGGGCTACAGTTCCTGGGGTCACAGAGTTGGATTCGACTTAGTGACTAAATAGCAGCTGCAGTGTCAGGATGGAGGCTCTCAGAGAAGACGTGATTCTCTTCTAAATACCTGAGCCCTGATCCTTACAACCCTACAGTCTTCATTTTTACTCCAGGTGTGGATATCACTACCAAAGAAGTCACTGAAACTTCCTGACCTCATCTCTATTGCAAGGAAGGACCTCACTGGCCGCCTAGACCTTTTCCTTTTTGAGGGATTCTTAGAAGACTCAGGAGAGTTGCAGGAGTTCTGGAAAGAGTTTCAGGAGGTGTAGGAAGCCCTGAAAGACATCATCGACAGAGGGCGACAGGTATCATGGCAGTGGCTCCTCATTGTTCACATCCTCTCATACCCCTATTATACCTACTTGATGCCAATCCCTAGGGTTTTCACAAACCAGGTTGAGGGATCAACCACAAGTCAAGAAAAACCCCCAGTTCTGAGACTATATGTTAATTAAGGGACCTCAAAGGATTTTTACAAATGTTGATAACCTCTTACAGTCACAGCTACTTATTGTCAGCAAAAATTTTTCTCCTTTCTGAGATGTGGATAGAAAGACTTATAAGCAGGGAAGTGTTCAGGTCAGTAGATTTCTTTTATTGATAGTAGATCTAGCCCAGTGATTACTCCCTACTCTCTCACATGGCTACAGATAGAAGTTGAAAAACACATTTCCTAAAGTACTAATTTTCTCATATCAAGAATCTGGTCAGATGTCCCATGGTTAAAGGTCCCCATGTAGGAACCTTTCTCTATACCTTGTGAATGGATAGAGAAAATCCTAGTCTTTGCCTTGGATTTCATTTCAGGAGCTCTACTTATCTAGAAAGGTTCAGTGACCCTGGCCCAAGGAATATTCAAAGAATTTTGTTCCAATGGAAACAGAACCTCCTCTTCACTGTCCACCATGAACTGTCTTAGAGAAAACAGATTGATTGCCCCATAGTGGAGCTGCCAGGGAAACTCTAAGCCACACATTGGTAGATGGAGGTTCTCATGAGCACCACACAGCCCTGGGGAAGCATCTGGAATGATCTTCATTATTGTCTTCATGGCCTTACGGGACTCCTCAAATTCCCTCAGTTAAGCCTGATCTGAGGACCACACCTCTAAAATCCATACCAGCTCAACTTTCTCATTCTGATCCCCATTCTTGTCATTTCTAGGGCCACTCTCAGCCTCTGTTGGTGCTTTTACTTATCCAACAAACCTTAGTCTCACCTGCCACTGCTGATTATTCAAGCTACACACATGTCCGCTAGTCCCACCCAGGCCCAGGCCCATCAGGAAGGCTAACCTCATCCTAGCCCTTGTTCTGGCTCAGCGCCTCTGGTGTCTGTTGCACAACTGGGCACCACAAGGAGCACATGACTACCATCCACAAAGACAAAGATGGAAAATATGAGCCATCCACTTGGCAACCATGTTGGCATCTTCTTCCATTCATGCTGCCAAGCTCTGACCAGAAAGATCTTGGACTGCTTATTGCCTAATGCGGTCAGTCCAGACCCAGGGTGGCTCAGGTCATGGGGGGAGGAGTCGGCGATAATGAGACGTATACACACAAGAAAAGGAAAGAGAAGGAGACCCAGACCCCATATTAGCTTATGCTCACCAGATTCAAGCTAAAGGGAGATCTAGAAAGTCTTCATGAACTTAAATAGGAAAGTTTTATGATTGCTATTGTTATTATTATTTAGAAAATGACCAAAAATAAACATATTCTACTTTTTTAAATGTTTGATTTGATTTTAATAGGAAAAACTGAATGTGTTCTGTCCACAGAAAGCATGTATATGGTCTTTTTCCTGGAAAAGGGGCAGCAGGAAGACAGGTAAAGAAACTTAAGTAAATGGATTAGGACATAAGCTGTAACAGTAGAGAAGAGCTCTATCATCGTTGCCTACAGAGCTCTAATCCTGGGTCCCAAGTGACTCTGAAAGCACTTTAAAGACAACAGGAAGAAAATCAAGCACTGGGCTACATATTTAGCTCATTTTATCCTCTCCCAAATCTTTCAAGTGAAGAGTTATACTCCTCACCTTGCAAATAAGGAAACTGAGACAGCCTAAAGAAGTAAAGGATTGTTCAAAGTTATAAAGCTACAAAATGATTGAGTTCACCAGATGCCAAAGCTCACACTGTCTCTCATTAGGGATTGTCATTAATGTAGACAACTATCCTTTCCCTGAAACATATGCCAAAAGAGCTTTACCAACATTCCAAGACGATGTCATCAGGGAGAACACAGTCAAGTTACTATTGAAGGAGTCCTTCCAGTCCATTTCCCAAAACTAGTGGTGGAAGTGTTGGAAGGTGAGTTTGGTAATTGGTTCACTTTTAATAGATGATTTATTTTAAGCTGCCTGGTTTGATGATGCAACAAGCAGGGGAATGAGTTTGGTTTGAAGATAGATTTCTGATCTTCTGGGAAGTGTTTCTGCTTTAATAAGCTTTGACTCACCAAGGAAATTCCTAAGGACGTTTAGTCACAACCTGCTGAGCTGCCAACTCTGTGAATACACACATGCCCATATGCACACATATGCATAGGAATACATAATTTTGTAGTCATGGCAGTGAATGCTGCTTTTATCAGTGAGCAAGCCATTGCAGTCAGCAGGGAGAGACTGTTACGGGGGAAACTTTTCTTTCAACTTGGGTCCAGGGGTTGTTGGCCTGCAAATTAACTGACAAGAGATAGGTTAACAGGAAAAGAGACAAAGTTTACTTATGTCCACACACAGAACTACTCAGTAATATGTAACTCAATCAATAGACTAGGATAAAAAGGTTTATATGCCAAACTTAACAAAGAGGGTGGTGACGGTGGTGGTTATGCCTTCAGAGGGAAGGTAGAAAAGGTTCTGTGGGAGTTTTTGATGCAAACGGCTATGGGCAGTCTGCCTCCATGGCGGCTAAATGCATAGAAAACAACCATGGTGGGGAACAGGGAGGAGGTTAATTGCAGCTGTATATTCCAAAAATTGTGCTTGAGTCAGATAAAGGAACTTGAGATAAGATTTATTTCTGTATCTTTTTTTAACTCTAGGGGTTTGAAATGTGGCTCCCCTAAGTTCTCCCACCTGAAATATCCCTGAAAGTTTCAAAAGAATGGAGGCTTGGTTGATTATTACAGAGAGAGAGATTTGGATTAGAAGTTGAAGGCAAAGAGATACCCAAAGGGAGAGAAAGTCAAAGTGGAATGCCTTCTGAGTTCAGAGGGCAGCCAGTCAAGATTTCTAAATGTTGGGTGTTGAAGCACTTTTAGTGAGGACGTTAGTGGCAATATCATAATCATGGCTATTTCCTGGAGCAGAGCATGGAAGATGCAGGTGTTATGGTGAATTTTCTGAGTGGGCCACACTGTTGTGGTGATAAATCCTTTGAAGTTATAGCATGTTGTCCAGATTCAACTCAAAGGGCTTCAGGAAAATTGTAGTTTTAGTTCACAGTGATGCCAAGATGGGAGTGGGAGAAAAATTTAATTGCCAACAAAATGTGTAAGAGAGCAGACAGAATTCACAAAGAGATAAAAAAAATAGCTCTGAGACAGTGAACAGGACACAGATCTGGTAACATACTAAGGTAGGTTATTATTTTCTGGTGAAACATACAATTTCTTTCTATAATCATCCCTATTTTGATCAAAGATTATCAAAGGAAGATTACTCTTGTTTACAAAATAAATCTAGTCTCATTAAATTTGGTCTGATCATTTACACAACTGCAGCAAGACTGGTAACTGGACCACAAAGGCCTTTTAAAGTTTGCTTTGCTGGAACTTTTGTAAGGCATCTCAGATTGGACTTTTAAATGCCTCTTGATGCTTGTAAACCACACCATGAAGTTATCAGATTTAATCTGCATGTTTACAGATTTGGTGATTTCCTTTCTTCTTGAAGTTCCCAAAATATTCTAAAGTTTCTGGGCCTGCCTGAAAGTGACTTTCCTTATCCACATATAAATCCGTAATTCAGGTACCAGACCAGTTTTTCCAAAAGAGTTTTGTAAACATTGACTTCATAAAGCAATCTTGATTCCTGAAAACTATTTGGTCATATCTGAATCTATACACCTGAACCTCAAATATGATATTCCAGTTAAAGCCTTGGTGATATAACCAATTTTCTCAATTACGTTATGTTACAAAGAGAACAGATTCTTATTGAACTTATACAAGCAAGTATTTTACAATGAGAATAAGAATATTCAATAAGAGCTTCTGAATTCTGGAGGGATCAGGTAGGAAGAAAACAATAAATGTTTCTTTTAGTTAGCAAAGATAAAATCTTCTAAATTGTTGTGAGTTATTGATAGCTTAGGAGAAAATAGAAAAGTGTTTACTTATATCCAGAAAAATAAAATATTCAAGAACAATAATACCAATGATATTTAGGCATGCAAATATAACGTAGGGATGGCTAAGCACCTCTTCACATTTACAATGCTTCCCATGCAACTTATCTTATGAAATAAACTTTAATAACTAAATATACCCCTTTTTACAAGGTGAGAGGACAAATCCTTTGAGATTTTTACAGGGACCCACCTGGAAAGTCTCAAAGTCAGTTCCAGGTCAAAAAGACTTCATTTAGAATTTAATTTAGGGAAGTTGTTCAAAATGTCAAAAGGTTTGAACATCTGATTAAAAAGAATCACCAGTCAGTGTTTTGTTGTTGTTGTTGTTTTTAAGAAAAAAGACTTGGTCTTCTTAAATAATCAAAGACATGATAAAGTTCAGTTCAGTTCAGTCACTCAGTCATGTCCATATCTTTGCGACCCCATGGTCGGCAGCACTCCAGGCCTCCCTGTCCATCACCAACTCCTGGAGTCCACTCTAACTCATGACCATTGAGTCGGTGATGCCATCCAACCATCTCATCCTCTGTTGTCAACTTCTCTTCCTGCCTTCAATCTTTCCCAGCATCAGGGTCTTTTCACATGAGTTAGTTCTTAGCATCAGGTGGCCAAAGTATTGGAGTTTCAGCTTTAGCATCAGTCCTTCCAATGAATATTCAGGACTGATTTCCTTTAGGATTGACTGGCTGGATCTCCTTGCAATTCAAGGGATTCTCAAGAGTCTTCTCCAACACCACAGTGCAAAAGCATCAGTTCTTCAGTGCTCAGCTTTCCTTACAGTCCAAACATACATGACTACTGGAAAAACCATAGCTTTGACTAGACAGACTTTTTGGCAAGGTAATGTCTCTGCTTTTTAATATGCTGTCTAGGTTGGTCATAACTTTTCTTCTAAGGAGTAAGCATCTTTTAATTTCATGGCTGCAGTCAACATATGCAGTGATTTTGGAGCCCAAAAATGTGAAGTCTGTCACTGTTTCCACTGTTTCTCCATCTATTTGCCATGAAGTGATGGGACCAGATGCCATGATCCTAGCTTTCTGAATGTTGAGCTTTAAGCCAGCTTTCTCACTCTCCTCTTTCACTTTCATTAAGAGGCTCTTTAGTTCTTCTTTGCTTTCTGCCATAAGGGTGGTGTCATCTGGATATCTGAGGTTATTGATATTTCTCCTGACAATCTTGATTCCAGCTTGTGCTTCTTCCAGCCCAGCGTTTCTCATGATGTACTCTACGTGTAAGTTAAATAAACAGGATGACAATATACAGCCTTGACATACTCCTTTCCTGATTTGGAACCAGTCTGTTGTTCCATGTAAAGTTCTAACTGCTGCTTCCTGACTTGCATACAGATTTCTCAGGAGGCAGGTCAGGTGGTCTGGTATTCCCATCTCTCTCAGAATTTTCCTCAGTTTGTGGTGATACACACAGTTAAAGGCTTTGGCACAGTCAATAAAGCAGTAGATGTTTCTCTGAAACTCTCTTGCTTTTTCAATAATCCAACGGATGTTGGCAATTTGATCTCTAGTTCCTCTGCTTTTTCTAAAACCAGCTTGTACATCTGGAAGTTCATGGTTCATGTACTGCTGAAGCAGGGCTTTGGAAATTTTGAGCATTACTTTGTTAGCTTGTGAGATGAATGCAAATGTACACTAGTTTGAGCTTTCTTTGGCATTGCCTTTGTTTGGGATTGGAATGAAATCTGACTTTTTCCATTCCTGTGGCCACTGCTGAGTTTTCCAAATTTGTTGGCATATTGAGTGAAGCACTTTCACAGCATCATCTTTCAGGATTTGAAATGGCTCAACTGGAATTCCATCACCTCCACTAGCTTTGTTTGTAGTGATGCTTTTTAACGCCCACTTGACTTCACATTTCAGGATGTCTGGCTCTAGGTGAGTGATCACACCATCATGATTATCTGGGTCATGAAGTTCTTTATTGTATAGTTCTTCTGTGTATTCTTGCCACCTCTTCTTAATATCTTTTGCTTCTGTTAGGTCCATACCATTTTTGTCCTTTATTGAGCCCATCTTTGTATGAAATGCTCCCTTGGTATCTCTAATTTTCTTGAAGAGATCTCTAGTCTTTCCCATTCTATTGTTTTCCTCCATGTCTTTGCACTGATCACTGAGGAAGGCTTTATCTCTCCTTGCTGTTCTTTGGAACTCTGCATTCAAATAGGTATATCTTTCCTTTTCTCCTTTGCTTTTCACTTCTCTTCTTTTCACAGCTATTTGTAAGGCTTCCTCAGACAACCATTTTGCTTTTTTGCATTTCTTTTTCTTGGGGATGGTCTTAATCCCTGCCTCCTGTACAATGTCACGAACCTCCGTCCATAGTTCATCAGGCACTATGTCTATCACATCTAATCCCTTGAGTCTATTTATCACTTCCATTGTATAATCATAAGGAATTTGATTTAGGTTATACCTGAATGGTCTAGTGGTTTTCCACCATGATAAAGTACTAGAAATTATTCCAATAAGGCATAGAATCCTAGCTTGAAAAGTTCTCTTTACCTTTTAATATGGGTTAAAAGATAAAGAGAAACTTTTACAGTCCCTTATTTAGAACAGACCAATAATCCAAGAAACTGTCCTTTTAGGAAAACCAAACCCTAGTTTTTCATCAGTATGTTATTGATATTAAAATTCACTTTAAAGCCTTATAGTAAATCCATTCAATCTGTGCCAGCCTGACCACATGAGGTAAGATTCTCTCTGAGTGTGTCCCATGATATCGTCCCTCTCTCCCAACTTTTAAAACTTTCTATATTTATTCCTATTTTCTTCTCTCGTTTTTCTTTTTCCTTCTGGAACACCTTTAAGCAATTACTTTTGGAAAGAATTACTCTTTTCTTTTTCTTAACAAAAATAATCCTACATTCCTTGAATACGTTGGAGTTAGAGTTTCCTTCTTCATTCTTATTATTTCTAAGTTTCATTTACATATATTGATTATAATTTTCAACCCTTAATAACCTTTATTTTCCATAGAAAATTACGAAGTAGACAATTGTGAATTGTCTGTCATATACCAGCATTGTGTAGTAGATTAGCAAATTTATCAAAACACCATCTCACAATTTCTAGAGATGTATACAGCCTCATAGTACAATTTTTCAATATGACAAAAAGATCATCTTTAGCCTTTTGTGTAAATAAGTCAATAGTAGAAAACTTAAAGCTATGTTTAGTCATTAATGTCTCAGTATTTTATATTATTTGAAAATGATCTAACTGATATCTATCATTTAACTTCATATAATTCTGAAGTTTCAAGTTACCTAAAAGATTTTAGAAACTGCTTCTAACCAGATATACAATAAAACATTATTATTGTTGAAATAAAGCTTTTAAGAGCAATGATTCAATTTGATTGAAATAAAATGTATAAAGAATCATACTCCCTGACTTCAGACTATAATACAAACCCACAGTAATCAAAACTGTGTGATACTGGCACAAAAAAGGACACATAGATCAATGGAACAGGAAATAAAGCCCAGAAATAATCTACTCACTATGGTCAATTAATCTATCATAAAAGATGCAACAGTATACACTGGAGAAAAGACAGTCTCTTTGATAAATGGTCTGGGAACACTGGAAAGCTACATGCAAGAGAATGAAGTTTGAACATTCCCTAACACCCTATATAAAAATAAACTCAAAAAGGACCTAAATAAAACCCCTAGAGGGAAACATAGGCAGCACATTTTTGACATATATACATATCAGCCATCTTTTTTTTTTCTTTTTTGGTCAGTCTCCTAGAGTAATGGAAACAAAAACAAAAATAAACAAATGGGACTTAATTAAACTTGATAGCAAAAGAAACCATAAACAAAACAAAAAGACAACCTAAGGAATGGGAGAAAATATTTGCAAACAATGTGATCAATAAGGGATTAATTTCCAAAATATACATCTTACATGACTCACTATTAAAAAATATGGGGCAGGCAGAAGATCTAAATAGACATTTCTCCAAAGAAAACATATAGATGGCCAACAACCACATGAAAAAAAGCCCAGCACTGCTAATTACTAGAGAAATGCACGTCAAAACTACAATGAGGTATCACTTCACATTGATCAGAATGGCCATCATCAAAAAACCTACAAACAATGAATTTTGGAGAGGATGTGGAGAAACAGGAATGTACTGCTGTTGGGAATGTAAATTGATACCACCACTATGGAAAACAGTAGGGAAACTAGGACTAAAACTATCATATGACCCAGAAATCCCACCACCGGACATATACCCCAAGAAAACAGTAATTCAAAAAGACACATGTACCCCAATGTTCATGTAGCACTATTTATAATAGCCAGGACATGAAGCAACCTAGATATCCATTGAGAGGTGAATGGATAAAGAAATGGTGGTACATATATACAACGGAATATTACTCAGCCATAAAAAGAAATAAATTTGAGTTAGTTGAACTGAGATGGCTGAACCTAGAGCCTGTTTACAGAGTGAAGTAAGTCAAAAAGAAATATTGTATATTAATGCATACATATAAATGGTACTAATGAACCTATTTACAGGGCAGGAATGAGATGCAGATATAGAGAATGGACTTGTGGACGCTGCGAGAAGGACGGGGAGGGACAGAGTGTGAGAGAGGCGTTGAAATACATACATTACCATGCGTAAAATAGCTAGCTAGTGGGAAGTTGTTGTATAATACAGGGAGCTCACTCCAGTGCTCTGTGATGGCCTAGAGAGGTGGGAAGGGGAATGGGAAGGAAGTTCAAGAGGGATGGGATATGTGTCCACTTAAGGCTGATTCACGTTGTTAGTGTAGCAGAAACCAACACAACATTGTAAAGCAATTGTCTTCTAATTAAAAATAAATTTAAAAAAGCTATAACGAGGCATTACCTCATAATTCAATTTCTTATAATGATCTAAAATGCAAAAGAGTTGGGAAAAGAATATATACATACATATATGTATATTTGCTTGAATCAGTTTGCCGTACTCCTGAAACTTTGTAAATCAACTATACCTCAACTTAAAAAAATAAAATCTGTAAGTTTTATAGTCTTAAACATATAATAGATAATAACTTCTTTTCTTGGGTAAACCCAAGTAGTCTAAACATATAGGTTTGTATCATAATGCTGATAATTCAGATGACACAGTGGTTTTTATTATTAAAGTAAAAATAATTAAACTAGTCTTATTTACCAAAGATTTACCTAAATCATGTGAATTTGAATAAGACAATTTTGAATTTTAGAAACATTTCATTCATGTAAGTTTTCTTTCTCACTAAGCAAATAAAGTAGATCTCTTTTAAGGAATTTTATACAATTATTTGGCAATGCCATCCAGAGGCAAGAAAATGCCACATACAAGTAACATGTATACAGAGACAGACATAAGCATACATTCCGACACCAATAGAGACCTTACAGTTTTCACAGTAATCCTGGGTGTCCTCAGACTGCTGTGGCTTGGAGTAGGACTTCAATTCTGGGTCAGAATTGAGATCACTGAGTTCTAGCCACCAGACCACCAGAGACCAGGAACCAGTGACCACCGGAACCAGGAACCTTCCACAGGCCCTGGCCTGTCAACTATGTAGAAGTGAATTTCCACATAGAGACTGAAAGCAGTGAAATAAGTGTTTATCATGAGGAGAAAGGGTATGTGTGGACAGACATGTTGGGAGGGCTTAGAGAGAATGCTGTGCCCTCCTAGTAGTTTGAGACACGTATATGGGGCATTTTTTCTGGGTCCCCTTTGGCCAATTAGCTTGCTTTGCCTGGTTCTGAGTCTGTATTTGGTTATCTCAGTGCAGTTCCATGTCTGCGTGTGCATCTCTTAGCCAAGATGTTATTTTTGTTGTTATTCAGTTGCTCAGTCATGTCCGACTCTTTGCAACCCCATGGACTGCAGCACGCCAGGCTTCCCTGGCCTTCACTATCTCCCAGAGCTTGCTCAAACTCATGTTCATTGAGTCGGTGATGCCATCCAACCGTCTCATCCTCTGTCCTCTTCTCCTCCTGTCTTCAGTCTTGCCCAGCATCAGGGTCTTTTCTAATGAGAGTCTTCGCCAGGATGGATTCTAGCAAAGAAGCCTATGGGTATGTTGACGTCACTCCCTTTTTGATCTCCAAGAAGCCTTTCTGTTCAAGTATAGTCAGAAAGGTCTCCTTGACCTTGAAAATGAGAAATATGAGGTCTCTTATCTGGGTAGGGCTTAGCTTCCCCTCCTCTTCATCTCAGAATGTCTGTCCACAGGGGACAGGCTCCAGCTGTTCAACCAGGGACCCAGCTATCTCCTGCCTCAATAGTAAGAGTTGTGTTTGTCTTTGTCCCACTTTTTACTCAGACTATCTTTCTAGCAGATGGAATCAGTTGTTATTTGTTCAACATAAGGACTAAAGCTTTTTTACCAATATTTGTAGGGGAGACTTCCGCTGGTTACATATCTTTACTTTGCCTTGATGTGTAACCAGTGGAGGTTGCAGTCCAGTCTCAGATGGTTGTTTTAGTGGACTGAGAAGTTACTTGTTAAAGTCTGGGCTGTGCTGAGGAAAAGAGCACTGGGGGGCTTATTAAAAGGGGATATTAATTGATTTGTATCAGGACGAGAAATAAATTTCTCATATTTTATGACAGGAAGCAGTAGTACAAGTGAAAGCAAGAGACCCTCAGGCTGACAGCCAGCCTTATTTCCGTGGATGTTTGCATTTTAAAGAGTTGACTCTAGAGTCCTGGGGAAGACAGTTCTGGGTGGTAGAAGATTTACATCTCAAAGAGGGAGAGGAATAAAGCAACCTTTTTAAACAACTGCTGTAAGAGGGTTTTCAGAGCCATATTTGCATATTGCCAGATTTTAGCTGGGACAAAGAGTAAATTTACCTGGTAACATTGAGCTCTGCAAGCAGGCATTTTAAGGGGTGGGGGGGAGTCGGGAGTGGGGGCTAGTGAACAGAATTTTTTGTGTTGAGAGTCTCTAGTTTCTAACTGGCCCAGGTTGAGACCTAATTGAGAAGAGGTTCAGAGGAGCCTAAATGAGGAGGCTGAGGCCTAGAATAATTACTATTTGTGTTTCTTTTTCTTAAGTTCATGTCAGTTTTTTTCCCCAATGTCCTGACATTTTAAAGTATTAGCACGTATCTTGAGATGAATAGAGGAGGCTTTAATTGGCAAGAAAGATGGTAAATTTTCTGCTACTTCTAGAGCCATAGATCTGATTTTGTAAAAATTAATAGATGAAGACAGATATTTTTAATTCTTTAAAGAATTGAGTGGCAGCCTCAATAGTATCATAGATGGTTGGCTGGCATTACTGACTCAAAGAACATGAGTCTGAGTAAACTCCGGGAGTTGGTGATGGACAGAGAGGCCTGGCATGCTGCAGTCCATGGCGTCGCAAAGAGTTGGACACAACTGAGCGACTGACCTGAACTGAGCTCAATAGTACCAAGGGGCTGGCCTACCCATCCAACTATATTATTTTAAACTTATTTCTTACTTATATCAGAGAAAGTTCCAGTTAAGGCAGAAGCCAAGATTCCTAAGGTTCTAGGGTGCCTGGATATAGAGTTCTGTGTTTTTGAAATGCTTTTTCATAAATCGCTTAGCAAAGGATTTATGATGTGTTTCTTTCCTCTGGGTACCATTCCACTTCAGCCCAATTAACCTTCAGGGGAAAGGCTTCTATAATAACTCCTACTGGGCCTGGAATACCGGCTTCCGATTGGGCCATTTGTACCAGGGAGGTGGTGGAGGGGAGTTTATGGTGGTTGCAGATTTAATTTTTGTTCTAAATTTGATTTCTGTCCTTTAATTTTGTTAGTGGAGATTTTAAGCTAGCTGTGATCTTTTTTCATATTGGTAACAGGATATTTGTTTAGGGTGAGAGGTTTCTCAAAACTCTTTTTTTTTTTTAATTTATTTATTTTTTTATTGTTTTTGCCATACATTGTCATGATATCACCATGGGTTTACATATGCTTCCCCTCTGGAACCCCCCTCCCTCCTCCCTCCCCCCCGGGAAATCTCGCTGCACCAGTCCCGAGCATCAATCCTGGGCTGGCGATTGATTAGACACATGACAATTGACATGCTTCAATGCCCTTCTCCCATATCATCCCACCCTTACCCTCATCCACAAAGTCCACGAGTCTATTCTATACATCTGCGTTCCTTTTGTTGTCTCCCATGTTGGGTTCTCATTACTGTCTTTCTAAATTCCATATATATGTGTTAATATACTGTATTGTTGTTTTTGCTTCTGGCTTACTTCACTCTGGATAATGGGCTCCAGTTTCGTCCATCTGAGTAGAATTGCTTCAAATGAATTTTTTTTTAATGCTGAGTAATATTCCATTGTGTATATATACCACAGCTTTCTTATCCATTCGTCAGTTGATGGGCATCTAGGTTGCTTCCATGTCCTGGCTATTGTAAACAATGCAGCGATGAACATTGGGGT